>QLTV01004236.1:3097-29091 GCA_003457575.1 Thermophis baileyi | reverse complement strand
TGTGGGAGTACCTTGGCATACCCACGACTGCTCGCACAGCTGCATTCTGGACTAATAGTAGTCTCCGGACACTCTTCAAGGGTAGCCCCATGTAGAGCGGATTGCAATAGTCAAGCCGTGAGGTGATAAGGGCATGAGTGGCCATGAGCAGAGCCTCCTGATCTAACTAGGGCCGCAATTGGTGCACAAGACGTACCTGTGCAAAGGTCCCCCTGGCCATTGCTGTCAGGTGTTGCTCTAATCTCAGCTGTGAGTCCAGGAGGACCCCCAAATTGCGAACCCGCCCCAAGGGGGACAATTCCTCCCCCCCCCAGAACCAAGGATGGACAGTCGACATAGTCTTTCGGAGGCAATACCCACAGCCATTCGGTTTTTTCAGGGTTAAGTCTGAGCCTGTTGACTCCCATCCAGACCCTCACCACCTCCAGGCACCAGCACATCACATCCACTGGCTTGCTGAACTGACGCGGGGTGGAGATATATAGCTGGGTATCATCAGCATATTGCTGATACCTCACCCCGTGTCGTTGGATGATCTCATGCAGTGGTTTCATGTAGATATTAAATAGCAGGGGAGAGAGGACCGAGCCCTGCGGCACCCTGCAAACGAGGGGTCTAGAGGTCGACCTCTGTCCTCCTGCCAACACCGACTGAGACCGACCAGAGAGATAGGAGGAGAACCACCGTAACACGGTGCCTCCCACTCCCAACTCCCTTAGTCGTCCCAGAAGGATACCATGATTAATTCTGGTTTGTGATTCACCCAGCTCAGCATTTCACATGATGTATTCTGCATATAAGTTAGATAAGTTAAATATAGCCTTGTAATACTGCTTTCTCTATTTTGATTCAATCAGTTATTCTATGTCCAGTTCTAACTGTTGCTTTTTGACCTGCATTTCAGGAAGCAAGTAAGGTGGTCAGGTGCTTTCATCTCTTTAAGATCTTGCCACAGTTTGTTGTGATCCACAAAATCAAAGGCTTTAGCACAGTCAATGAAGCAGAAGGAGATTTTTTTCTAGATCTCCCTGGTTTTCTCCGTAATCCAGCAAAGGCTGGCAATTTGATCTCTAGTTCCTCTGTCTCTTCTAAACCAGCTTGTACTTCCAGTAGTTCTCAGTTCACATACTGCTGAAGCCTAGCTGGTTGTTTTGTTTTCTTTCCCCAATGTATAGATCTGCATATGTCTCACTGCATTGTACTCATTATACCATGTTGCTCAATTTGGGTCCAGATGTTTTAAAACACCCAGATGCAAACTGAGCAATGTGGTCTATGCAGTTCAATGCAGTGAAACATGTGCAGAGCTATACATTGGGGAAACCAAACAACCACTTCATAAACGCATGGCACAACATAGGAGAACAAGGTCTGACCACAAGCGACGCAGTTCTAAGTTATCCAAACCAAGAATTTCGAGCCTAGTAGCATAGAGAATTCTATTGTGTACAGAAGAGTGCAAGACTTTTCTCGTGAAATACTTCTGAACTCGCTCGATTATATTGATGTCAGATATATAGTGGGGATTCCAAACAGTTGAACAATACTCTAAGATGGGTCTAGCATAAGTTTTATAAGCTCTAATTAGCAATACAATGTTTCCAGAAAAAAAGCTTCGCAAAATTAAATTTACAACTCTTAATGCTTTTTTAGCAACGCTGTTACAGTGAGCTTTGAAGCATAGATCGTCAGAGATAAGTACACCTAGGTCCTTGACAAAGTGAGGGTCATCAGCTAGTTCAATGCCACCTAGCTTATGCTTGACATTCTGATTACGTTTACCAATATGTAAGACAGAGCATTTATTGATCGAAATTTGAAGTTGCCAAATAGATGACCATTCAAACACATAGTCAAGATCACTTTGCAAAACAACAGAATTATCTGTAGCATTGAATAATTTTATGTCATCGGCAAAAAGGATGCAATTGCTTTTAAGTTGATCACATAAATCTTTGATATAGAGCAAGAAAAGTGTGGGACCTATGATGCTGCCTTGTGGAACACCACTGTTAACTGATGCAGGTTTAGACAGCGAGTTCCCTGTTTTGACTTTCTGCAGTCTATTAGACAGGAAAGCAGCAATCCACTTGTGCAAAGGTCCAGAAATGCCGTAAGAGTTTAATTCAACAGCAGTTTATCATGTACTACTGTATCAAAAGCCTTACAAAAATCTATGTAAATTGCAGCTACAGCTCCATTTTCTTGAAGAGATCTCTAGTCTTCCCCATTCTATTTTTTCCCTCTATTTCTTTGCATTGTTTATTTAAGAAGGCCTTCTTGTCTCTTGTTTCTGGAAATCTACATTCAGTTGGGTATATTTTTTCCTTTTCTTCTTTCCCTTTCCTTCTTTCCTTGGTTATTTGTAAAGTCTCGCCAGACAGCCACTTTGTTTTCTTGCATTTCTTTTTCTTGGGGATGGTTTTAGTTGCTGCCTCATGTACAGTTTTATTAACTTTTATCCATAGTTCCTCAGACAACCACATCTAATCCTTTAAATGTATTCATCACATCCACTATATGTTCATAAGGGAGATGATATGATTTAAGTCATATCCAAATTCCATATCTCTATTTCTCTCTATTTCTCTCCTTCCCTCTCCCTCTCCCTCTCTATGATCTCTCTATCTCTCTATGGCATTTAGGTATGACCTAGTCTAATATATTATGATATGATACAATACGATACGATACGATACGATATGATATTATTGCATTATTACATTACGTTACATTACATTGAGAGACAGGCTTTTCTCCTTTCTCACAAGACCTTTCAAATTTAATGCAATCACACCTTTAAAAAAACCAAAACGCCTCATTCATTCTAGGGACTTGCTGCTCTACACAAAGTGCAAAGGAGAACACAGACTCATGCTGCAATGTTCCATTATATTTTTTCTCACAATAGCATCATAAGCAAGAACTACCAGCTGTTCAAGGCCTTGGTGTTTGCAGTCAGAGAGGTCAACACGGATCTGGTTCTCCTGCCCAACATCACCCTGGGCTTCCACATCTACGACAATTACCAGCTTGAGTTGAAGATTTCCACAATCAGCCTCTCCCTGATCTCTTCACGAGGCCGACTGGTTCCAGGTTACAAATGTGACAGGCAGGACCCTCTGCTCTCTGTCATCGGAGGTGTCAACCCTCCATCCTCAAGGAAGATGGCCTCCATCTTCAGCATCTTCAAGGTCCCACAGGTAAGGGGGATCAAGCGGATGCACTATGGAGTAAACAAACAACAGAAGTGCAGACAGAAGCTAAAGAGGAAACCAAAAGTGTTTTGAGAGGCATGTGAAGACTATGTGACTTAGAGAAGCCATGATATATTTGAATTCAGTTTTATATTTAATGTCTCAAGATATGATTTGTATAACCCCAAAGAAACAGATGAGATAATTTTAAATGCTGCATTTGCCAAAAAGAATTCCTTCCTAACTTATTCTTCATAGAAGTTCTCCGTGCAGTTTACGCTCTGCGTGAGTTGATGTCTCAAAAGTGCTTTCTTTTCTTCAAAAGGCAGCTGAACTGTTTTAAGAAAATTCACACATACAGATCAGTATTTACGTTTTTATTCTCACTGCTCACTGGAGTGCAAAATGGGAGTGATCAGAACCTACACCGCCAGGCTGAAAGTTTACCTACCGGCAAAGATGGAAAAGTAAAAGAACTAAAACACATCAAGGAATCCCTCAGAACTTGGGGTTATCCACTCTTTTGAAGACAGCGAAATCCACATTTAGGATAGAGAGGAATATTGGTTTGAAAGAGGGGTAAAATAATCCATCTGTGTTAGAACTGAACACCCCTCCCTCAACAGAGGAGGAGGAGGAGGAGGAGGAGGAGGAGGAGGAGGAGGAATAAGACACCGCCTATCTCCAATCTACAACGCTACCCATGCAGCAATTCCAAGAAGATTCCACAACCAATTATGCCCTGATTCAGGTGACCCTGAGGCATAAATAAACCCCCAATTTACCTCAAGAGCTCTCACAGAGAGTGCTAACGGACCAGATGATTGCAAAGAAATCCAATCCTTCCATCTCCCCCACTTATCAGAACCTATCCTTCCATCCCACCACCATCAGAACTGATGAAGCTTCTTGGATGAAAAGCAAAACATCTTCTTCTTCTTCCTCAAGGAAAAAAACAGTCCAGTTGCAATTTGAAGAAAAAAGCACCTTTGAGACAATTATGATGGATTATGACTGAGAATCTCCACAGATGTATGAGTTGATGGTTTCTTCCCTTGTCTTATGGCCTGTCACAATCAGGCAGAATATATAATTGGTGGCTCTTTGTAAGAAGGGAAAAACCTTAAGCTTGCCACTGAAATTGAGTCAAACTAACTGGCGTGGCAATAAATCACACCATGATAGCCCATAACACTTTGTTTCTGAAAGAAGAATCTCATTTTCTGCAGCTCGGGGTTGGCTTTGAGTTTACTCAGGGAGACAGAAGAGTTTATCCTTCCTTCCTCCGGATTAATCCCAATGAACTTCCTCAGTGTGTGGGTTTAGTCCAGCTGCTCCTGCATTTCCAGTGGAACTGGGTTGGCCTTCTGGCCTCTGAAGATGACAGTGGAGAACATTTCATCTCATCTCTGGTGCCAATGCTCAAGGAGAAGGAGATCTGCCTGGCCTTCACTGAAAGGGTGGAATTTAGTGATGTTAATAGTTTAGAGAAGACATTTATTTGTACTTCTAAAATTTGGTTTAAAGCTGAAGTGATTATTCTGTTTGGAGATTCCAATAGTATTTTAAAGGTTCAATGGTTTCTTTTATCATTTGAAGAATCTCGAAATACAAAATTACAAAAAGTTTGGATCTTAACTTCCCATTGGAAACTGAGTTTGATAAGATCTCAATATTTATCAAAACTTCTAAATTACTTCCATGGGGCTTTGCATTTTAAGGACCACACTGGTGATGTTCCAGAATTCAGCCACTTCCTCCTGTCTTTAGACCCTTTGAATCCACAAGGAGACGTGTTTCTTCCACAGTGGTGGAAAGATATCTTTAAGTGTGAATTTCAGAAACCAGAGGAGATCCCTCAAAACGGGATAAAAGCATGCACAGGAAAGGAGAATTTACAGAATCTGCCATCCTATATTTTTGAAATGAGCATGGAGGGTGAAAGTTACAATATCTACAATGCTGTTTATGCTGTGGCACACGCATTGCATGCACTGTATGGATCAGGAGGACGACCAACCATGATGAGGCTTGGAAAGAGGATCTCCAAAATCCAGTCATGGCAGGTAATCTCTGTGACATTTTGTCCAGTCCACAGATGTTTAGAGAGGAAGCTTCCCATATGTATTTGGTTGAATTATTGGTTAAATATCTATATTAAAACATAAATGCATCTCAGAACAGATTAAAAAAGCAATTATTTAAAAACAATGCTATGTTTTAATGCTTGTTGAAAAGCAGTAGAGGGGGAACAGGGTAGGAAAATAAAACACTTTTCCTAGGATCCATATAAGAAAGACCTTCCTGTAAGGACTATCATGGGGTGACCATTCGGGGGGGGGGTGTCTGCCCAGAGCAAAAAGACAATTTGGGTGTCTTTCTGAAAGACCCTTAAACAGATCAATGGATGCCCTAGTAAGCACATTTGCAGAACCACCTCAGTTTCCCTCAGGATGTTTCTTTTAGATTATATAAGCAAGGAAAATAATTTGTTGAAGAAGTAGCAGGCAGTTTCAATGTCTGTTTTAAAATTATTCAAGAATGACTGATTTTCAACAGCAAACTTGCTTGTTACTTGCCACCCCGTCTGCTGGCGATTCACCCAAGCAGCTTCTTAGCTCTGCTTCAAAGTCCTCCTGCTAGCAGTCCCAAAGGTGCTTTTTCAAGAGGCAACTGGACTTTCTAGTTTTTCTTTGAAGATGTTTTGCTTCTCATCCAAGAAGCTTCTTCAGCTCTGACTGGATGGTGGGGAATGGAAGGATTTATACTCCTTGCAGACAGCTGGTCATTTGCATCCTTTTTAGACAGTCATTGGGGCCGCCTGGAGGTTTATTCTGTGTCCTCTGGGTCACCTGAGTGGTGCAAATGGGCGTGGAGCCTTCTTGGAACTGTTGAAAGGACTGTGTTGTAGACTGGAGATAGATGATGTCGTATCCCTCCCCTCTGTTAAGGAAAACAGTTTAGCCTTCCTGGACTGTGTGGTACACATCAAGGAAGACAGAAGCCTTAACACTGAAGTTTACAGAAAACACACTCACACAGATCAGTATTTACATTTTGAATCCCACCACCCACTGGAGCACAAAGTGGGAGTCATCCGAACCCTACACCACCGAGCTGAAGGCCTGCCTACCAGCAAAGATGGGAAATAAAAAGAATGAAAACACACCAAGGAAGCCCTCAGAACATGTGGCTGTCGCAGGTGGACCTTCATCAAATCTCAAAAAAGACCCTACAGGAGCTCCTCCATAACAGATAATGAAAAAAACAAAAAAAACAAAGCAATGTTGTCATTCCATACGTTGCAGACATATTGGAAAAGCTCAGGAGGATCTTCAGCCAACATAACATATGTGCACACTTCAAACCCAAGAATACACAAAGGCAGAAGCTTGTCCATCCCAAGGACAAAACACCCAGACACAAACTGAGCAACGTGGTATATGCAATACACTGCAGCGAGCCATATGCAGATCTGTACATTGCAGAAACAAAGCAACCACTTCACAAACGCATGGCACAACATAGGAGAACAAACCCATCAGGACAAGATTCAGCAGTCCACCTGCCTTTAAAAGACAAAGACCACTCTTTTGAAGACAACAAAGTCCACATTTTGGACAGAGAGGACCTCTGGTTTGAAAGAGGGGTCAAAGAGGCCATCTATGTCCAAACTAAACAGACTTCTCTTAACAGAGGGGGAGGGATACGACATCATCTATCTCCAGTCTACAACCCAGTCCTTTCAACAGTTCCAAGAAGACTCCACATCCATTTGCACCACTCATGATGACACAGATAAACCTCCAGGTGACTTTAACAACTCACTAAAAGGATGCAGATGATCAGCTGTCTGCAAGGAGTATAAATCCTTCCATTCCCCATCATCCAGTCAGAGCTGAAGAAGCTTCTTGGATGAGAAGCAAAATGTCTTCAAAGAAAAAACAAGAAAGTCCAGTTGCCTCCTGAAAAAAAGCACCTTTGGGACAACCATGTCCTGGATGATGGAGAATCTCCATAGACCTCCTGCTAGCACTTGTCCAGAGATCAAAGGGGTTAATTTTAAAAACTTTCCCAAACTCAGACAAATTAGTTCAGGTTTAGAAACATACGGAGAATCTGACCTCTCAAAGAGTTTCTGGAAGTTGTTCAAACCGCCATTCTATTGGAAGTCCCAATTATTCTCTCTCTCTTTTTTTCAGCTTCTTCGCTATTTGGGGAAAATTCAGTTCAACAACAGTGCTGGAGATGAAATCTACTTCTCTGAAAATCGACTGGGATCTGCTCGTTATGATCTTCTCAACTGGGTTCTCCTGCCCAATGAATCTTTTGTCCCTGTGAAAATTGGCAGAATAGATCCTGGAGTTTCTTCAGGCCAGGATTTTATTATCAACTCCGACTCGATCATCTGGACCACAAAGGTGGGATGGAAGGAAATGTCTGAATTCAGGGGAAAATTTATTCTCTCCTGGGGATGCAGAATGTCTTCCTCACTGGAAAAAGAAATGTGGATTGAATCAGAAAGTCTGACAGCTGTGGTTTGAAAATTGTGCTTTTCACACAAAAGATTCAAGTCTGATTTATGCCGTGGCCAATAACAGTTGGGATTGGAAAAGAATCCTGGTTGAAACCCAGGGAGCAATTAGAGAAAGCTCTCAGTGTATATAGTTCATGAACTGGAATAGACATGGCCATGGCCACAGGTCAGCCAATGGGAACTGTTTGATGACTGTGAGCCAGGCCAGACGGCTTGGAGCCTGGGCGTGTCTTAGGTTAACTGATATGTATAAATATAAGTTGTGTGCTCCTATTATTGTCCTTCTGTTACCATTGGTTCTGTTAACTGTGCTTCTGTGATTATGCTTCTGATTCTGAGAACTGCATGGGTATTGTATATATTCTTGTATATAAAGAAGTTTCTTATTTAAATCAATCCTGCTGAAATATTTACTTGTGTGCTGAGCTGAATTTGCTGCAAACTTTAACAGGTTATGGGCCCAGAGCACACAGAAAGACTGAACTGTAAGCTGAGAGACTGCCTGTGTTAAAAGAGAAACCAGGCAGAGAAGGCTTGCAGGATGGCCTGATCCCAAACAACCCTTCATTATCCAAGCAGACACCAGCGACGTGGCAGTGGGAGCAGTGCTACTCCAAAGAAATAGCCAAGGAAACCTACAGCCCTGCGCCTACACCTCCTGCAAGCTCACGGACACAGAGAGACGATGGGCCGCATGGGAAAAAGAGGCTTTCACAGTGAGATGGGCACTGCGAACCTGGCACCACCTGTTGGAAGGGAGCCAGAGAACGTTTGAAGTTTGGACTGACCACAAAAATCTGGAGGTCCTCAGGACCCCACGATAACTATTGCCCAAACAAGTCCGTTGGGCTCAATACTTCAACCATTTCGACTTTGTGCTAAAGCACATCCCAGGGGGGAGGAACTTTCTAGCTGATGCCCTCTCCCGCATGCCCCAGTACAAATGCGAACTGGAGCAGGTAGTAGATGCCATTGTTCCCTTTACTCAAATAGCTTTCCAAGTGACCACCAGACAACAACGCCGCAACCGGCAAGACCAACCAACTAGCGACCTAACCACAAAACTCAAAATTGAACTGCTAGCAGACCCCTGATTCCGAGACAATCATCACATCTTGACAAAAAGAGATGACCTAGCATGGAAGGGGATGAAACGCTACGTCCCAGAATCCCTATGCACCCTAATCCTCCAGAGGAGCCACGATGTCAAGCCAGCAGGTCACTTGGGGTTCCTAAAGACTTTACATTTAGCATGGAGGCAATTCTGGTGGCCCGGCATAAAGAAAGATGTGGACAGTTATGTAAAAAGTTGCACCATATGCGCCATAATGAAGAAACAGCTAGGAAAAAACCCCGGACTGCTACAACCAGTAGCAGAGCCAATGAGACCATGGGAGGAGATCGCAATGGACTTTATAGTGGAGTTGCTGAAAAGTAGGTGAAACATGGTGATCTGGACTGTAATAGACCTATTTTCCAAACAGGCGCACTTCATACCCTGCAGTGGAGTACCCTCAGCCCACTGGTTGGCCAAACTGTTCCTGAAGCACATCTACCATCTGCACGGAGTACCACGGAGAATTATCTCAGACAGAGGGGTCCAGTTCACAGCCAAGTTCTGGAGGGAGTTCCTGCGGTCCATTGGGTCATCCCAGGGTCTTAGCTTGGCCTTTCATCTGAGCACCAATGGGGGGTCAGAGAGACTGAACGCCATGGTAGAGCAGTACCTGAGGTGCTACGTGAACTATCAGCAGTCCAATTGGGCGGACCTCCTGCTTTTCACTGAGGTCGCGTACAATAATGCTGTTCACAGTAGCACAGGACTAACTCCATTCAAAGTAGTGAGCGGCATGGACTTAGTCCCAATGCCTGAGTATCCAAGGGATCCTCCCTCCTCAGTCAGCTTGACCGATTGGATGTCAATGCTGAAAGCAACATGGGAGAATGTCAACAAAGCACTAGCTAAAGCGGCGCAAACCTATAAGAAACAGGCAGACAAACACCGAGCTCTGCAATGGCCATTCCAATTGGGGAAGAAGGTTTACCACTCCACAAAATATTTGAGATTAAAACTCCCCAGCAAGAAACTGCAGCCAAAGTTTATGGGACCATTCCCCATAGTAAAGATCATCAACCCAGTCACAGTGCAATTGAAATTGCCCAGACTGCTAGGGAAGATACACCCGGTATTCCATAGTAGCCTCTTAAAACTCGTGGTCGGATCGACCCTAAGGCCACTACCCCGTGAGCCCCCAGACCCCGTGGTCATAGGGGGCCAAACCCATTATGAGGTGCAGCGAAACCTCGATTCGAGGTGGCACAGGAGACAACTCCAATACTTAATCAAGTGGAAGGGTTACCCCTTATCAGAAGCCTCTTGGGTAAAGAATAGGAACATCCAGGCTGATTGCCTTATAGCAAAATTCCACAACGAAAATCCAAACAAGCCGGGGGGGGATGCATCCCTAAATCCTATACCTGTACTCAAATTGTTTTTGCTTTGCACAGGTCGCCTTCAAGAAGTGAGGGGAGACGAATGTCAACTCGCAAAGCATTTCTAGTCTGCTCTCAAGTAGCCATGGGCAGCAAGGGGGGAGCGCATTCCACGCATACCTTCTTCCAGGGTTGGATCTCAGATTACCAAAGCCAGCTTGTGAGATGTGGATTTCTACAGCCTGCTGGAGTGCCTCATTGGAGATTGTGATTTATGACACAGATTGAGGGGGGGGAAACAGGGTCAAAGTTCAGCTGTAAATTACGTGCGGCAGAGTTGACCTCACTCGAGTAGATGCCGACATGCTGCTCCTAATAAATAACTGGTTTTCTTTTGAAACTTGGCTTGAGACTCATGAGTTAATTAGGGCATTTGTCGGAACCTTGACACAAAGTATGCGCTGGTCATTGTAGATGACTACAGCAGGTTTGGGTTCTGCTATTTACTAAAGAGTAAAATAGAGGTGCTACAGAAATTTCAGCAATGGGTAAGCTTTGTAGAAAGAAGATATGAACAACAGGTACGCCAGATACAAACTGACAGAGGTTCAGAATTCATGTCAGCAAGTTTTCAACAATGGTTGGGACAGTTAGGAATAAAACACAGACGCACTAATCCATACACAGCAGCTGAGAATGGTGTAGTTGAGAGGCAGAATGGAGGCTTACAAACAATGAAGGACTCAGTGCTGGAGGACTCTGGTCTGAGCAGGTCATATTGGGGTGAAGCCATGTTGACTGCTAATTATTTAAGCAATAGGCTGTGGAGTTCATCAATTAATGATACTCCATATGCAGTGTCAGGGGAAAAGGTCAGCCAAAGGCTAGAAAGCTCAGGTTTACGGGCTATGAGCCTGGCTCAAAGCGCTATTGCTTTTGCTATAGGAGCAAAAGAATAGTGATTTCCAGGTCTGCTAGCTTTGCTGAGCAAAATAGGAACAGAATTGATGCAAATTTTTGGAATGATCCACTTAGTGATGGTGACTCACTTAGTGATGGTAACTCACTTAGTGATGGTGTCAGTGTTCAGGGAGCAGAAACTGAACAAGCACAAGTAAAGGAGTCAGAAGATGACTCAGGTATGAAGCAAGAGAGGGTTGACACAGAAGAGCAGTCAATGCCACGCAGGTCAGAGAGATGGAACAAGGGGATTCCATCTGACAGGTATTCTGCTAGTAAAGGTGAGGTATGTAATGTGTGGAATGACCCGGGGAACAATAAAAAAGTATTAGCATTACCCCAAATTGAACAAGGCCATTTATGGGCTGAAGCAGTCAGCCAGGAATTGGAATATCTGTATAGATACTGCATTGAAGGGTCTTGGGTTCAAGAGTTGCAAAGCTGATGGTTGCATATATAATAAAAAGGTTTGGGTGAGGACAAAGCAGTCAATGCCACGCAGGTCAGAGAGATGGAACAAGGGGATTCCATCTGACAGGTATTCTGCTAGTAAAGGTGAGGTATGTAATGTGTGGTATGAGCCAAGGAACTATAAGAAAGTATTGGCATTACCCCAAATTGAACAAGGCCATTTATGGGCTGAAGCAGTCAGCCAGGAATTGGAATATCTGTATAGATACTGCATTGAAGGGTCTTGGGTTCAAGAGTTGCAAAGCTGATGGTTGCATATATAATAAAAAGGTTTGGGTGAGGACAAAAATGACCAAGCCATTGGGTGGAGTGCACCACAAGAAGAACATTGAGTTGTTCGGGGTTTTTTTGTCTATTCCAGTCATGAAGGGAGGAGTGTCAGTGTATATAGTTCATGAACTGGAATAGACATGGCAACAGGTCAGCCATTGGGGACTGGCTGGGATAGACATGGCAACGGTTCAGCTAATGGAAATTGTTTGGTGACTGTGAGCCATGCCAGACGGCTTGATGCCTGGACGTGTCTTAGGTTAACTGATATGTATAAATATAAGTTGTGTGCTCCTATTATTGTCCTTTTGTTACCATTGGTTCTGTTAACTGTGCTTCTGTGATTATGCTTCTGATTCTGAGAACTGCATGGGTATTGTATATATTCTTGTATATAAAGAAGTTTCTTATTTAAATCAATCCTGCTGAAATATTTACTTGTGTGCTGAGTTGAATTTGCTGCAAACTCTAACAAAAGCAACAATGAACTCAGAATCATTCCTGTTTAGTTTGAACATTATGATTTTTTCTTTTGGGAACAATTGTAGCTCAAAGACTCAATGCAAGAATATAACTGCATGGTGTAATGCAGTGGCATTTTTGTGCAGTTCAGTGTGACCAAAATAGCAGACATGAGGAGAGGAAATAGATGGGGGGGAGGGAACTGAGGGGGAGGCAGTCCCTTTTCTTGGAAGAACTGAGGCTCAGGGCTGGAACTCATCTTACATGCAGACTCCAAATTCCCAGCACCAATGGGGTAGGCGGTTTCGTGCTTGATGTTACACTTCTAAAGACCTTCTGAACATGGAGGTGTCAATGTGAAAATCAACATAGGATGCATGAACAATTAATAAACCATCTCAAACATTTCTTTTTTCTCTTTTAGAAGGTGCCCTCTGCCAGGTGTGGCACAAAATGGTGCCAGGCAGGAGAGAGGAGAAGAGTTCCAGAGGGCAAGCTGGTTTGCTGCTACCAATGTGACCCTTGTCCAGAATGGACCATTTCTAATCAGACAGGTAGAGCATGCTTCAAATGTAGATATTCCAGGATCAATCAAGCTATTCATTAGATCAAATATGAAGAGTATTTCTGGTCACTTGTGGTATTTATTTATTTATTTATTTATTTATTTATTAAATTTGTATGCCGCCCAACTCCCAAGGGACTCTGGTAGGTTTGACATGTTTCAGGAAATGGATATAAATTGTCCTGCCAACTGTTTAACTTCCCACTCCTGAGGAATGACGTCAGGACTGCTTTCCTGACCCAATTTCATACAGAATAGAATAGAATAACAGAGTTGGAAGGGACCTTGGAGGTCTTCTGGTCCACACACACCCCACACACCCCGCTTAGGCAGGAAACCCTACACCACTTCAGACAAATGGTTATCCAATCTCTTCTTAAAAACTTTCAGTGTTGGAGCATTCACAACTTCTGGAGGCAAGTTGATCCACTGATTAATTTTTCTAACTGTCAGGAAATTTCTCCTTAGTTCTAGGTTGCTTCTCTCCTTGATTAGTTTCCACCCATTGCTTCTTGTCCTGCCCTCAGGTGCTTTGGAGAATAGCTTGACTCCTTCTTCTTTGGGGCAACCCCTGAGATATCGGAACACTGCTATCATGTCACCCCTAGTCCTTCTTTTCATCAGAGTAGACATATCCAGTTCCAGCAACCGTTCTTTATATGAATTGAGGGTGGACTCAAGGCAGCAGTTTGCTGTCCTTTCTACTCCTCTTGTCACATATGAAAGGGAAAATCAACTACTGATCTTTTTTATGAATTAATTGAGTGGTATGTCTGTTCAAAGTTAGTGTTACCTTCAGTGTGCCTCTTGTGTTGGTACTATTGATCTCTCTAGAATCCCTTTTACATGTCAGAGAAATAGATCAATCTACCTATGTCTGATAGCCCCTTCCTACAGAAATAGAATGGAATGGAATGGAATGGAATGGAATGGAATGGAATGGAATGGAATGGAATGGAATAGAATAGAATAGAATAGAATAGAATAGAATAGAATAGAATAGAATAGAATAGAATAGAATAGAATAGAATAGAATAGAATAGAATAGAATAGAATAGAATAGCAGAGTTGGAAGGGACCTTGGAGGTCTTCTAGTCCAACCCCCTGCTTAGGCAGGAAACCCTACACCACTTCAGACAAATGGTTATCCAACATCTTCTTAAAAACTGCCACTGTTGGAGCATTCACAACTTCTGGAGGCAAGCTGTCCCACTGATTAATTGTTCTGTCAGGAAACTGTCAGGAAAATACTCTGAATGCATGATGGGAGAAAATTATTTGAAATAAGGAAATTCATTCTCCTATTCCACAGACCTCCCATTCCACATAGGTGTGTGAGTGGTCATTTTTATGCATGTGTGTGTCGCCTTATGATCTTATGACACACCAGCAGATAATGTAGCTAAACAGCAAATAGCAGGATCCCTAACTGATAGATCTATCAATCTTCTTGGGCTTCCAGTATAAAGTGGGGGAAAAGTCCTGGCTCTAATTTCTCCCTGTGAAGGAAAATGAAACAATCATACAATGAGTTAAATAACTGAAGAGAGATCCCAATTTTTGAGCAACTGATCCCTGGACTCATTTTGACCCTATGATGATTTCCACTTTTTAGGGTACCCTAAACTACTGGGGGGGGGAATAAAGTTCACTGTGGATGCCTCTAAAGTACTAAGACAAAGACTCTTCATTTCAGATGCAGCTCGCTGTGATCCCTGCCCAGAAGACCAATATCCCAACAAGGACAAGGACCACTGCATTGCCAAGAAGATCCACTTCCTTGCCTATCAAGAGACTCTGGGATATGTTTTAACTTCACTCTCACTTTCTCTCTCTATGATTACATTGGCAGTTCTGGCGATATTCCTTAAACATCATGATACACCGATTGTCAAGGCCAACAATCGAGATCTCACCTACATCCTCCTGGTCTCCCTCCTGCTCTGCTTCCTCTGCTCCTTCCTCTTCATTGGTCGACCTGACACATTCACCTGTCTCTTCCAACAATCTACCTTTGCCATCATATTTTCCCTTGCAGTTTCCTCTATATTGGCAAAAACTGTCATGGTGGTTCTTGCCTTCATGGCCACCAAGCCAGGGAACAGGACGAGGAAACTCTTGGGAAAACCACTGACCAACTCCATTGTCTTAGCCTGTCCTCTGATCCAAGCAGTTCTTTGTACCACCTGGCTGGCATCCTCCCCCCCATTTCCCAACATGGACTTCCACTCTTTGGTAGGAGAGACCATCTTGGAATGTAATGAAGGCTCAGTTTCAATGTTTTATGCTGTCCTCGCCTACCTGGGTTTTCTGGCCTTGGTCAGTTTCACTGTGGCCTTCCTGGCCAGGAAATTGCCTGACAGCTTTAATGAAGCCAAGTTCATTACTTTTAGCATGCTGGTCTTTTGCAGTGTTTGGATTACCTTCCTCCCCACCTACCTGAGCACCAAAGGAAAGTCCATGGTGGCCGTGGAGATCTTCTCCATCTCGGCCTCTGGGGCTGGTCTCTTGGCTTGTATCTTTTTCCCCAAATGCTACATTATCCTATTCAGGCCCCATTTTAACTGTAGGGAAAATATGATAAGGAACAAAAGTCTCTAATTGATGCATGCCTGGGAAACATTTAAATTTTTCTTTGAGGCATGTTTAGCATCTTATGGCTTTTCTAAAACATGATGAAAGATAAAGAGGAACACGTACATTAAATATTGATTTGTGAAATGCTATAACTCAGTGGCCCCTAATCTTTTGGGCACCAGGGACCAGTTACGTGGAGAGACGTTTTTCTGTAGACTGGAGGGGATGTAGTTTCGCATGCTTCCTGCATCCCACAGATGGGGCTTTTTGGCATGCTGCGGCCTGGTCCTGGTCCATGTACCAGTGTTTGGGGACCCCTGCTATAACTGGTTACAATAAGAGTCATTTGTTTGAGATGGGCAGATATACAAATTGAATGAATAAGTAAATTCATGAATGAATGAATCAACAAACAACAAACAAACAGACCTGTTGTCAGCAACAATCATGCGGCTATTTTCATCCCGTGTTTTCCAGTTGTCCACACTGAGGCCCAGGGCGCTAGGTAGAAATAAAGTTTGCTGTTAAGGATAAGATCATTATTTCAAGAAGGATATTTTCTCATTTTATTCCTTTTAATTGGATATTGTACTATTTTAGTGTTTTAAAAGGTTAGGTTCCCTGTCAATGTTTCTATGTGTATATATTTGTTTCCATAGTCTTCTGAGATATTGTAGAATTTCCTGTTTCTATTCCTTTTTTTTATAGTAGAGATTAAATTCCCAACTTCCTACCTGATTCTGCTGTGCGGCCTTATCAAGGTGGTGGAGTTTTGTGGTTGGGATTAGAAAATAATATCACCCATTGTTTTAACAACTCCTTGTGCCATGTCACGTGTCAGAGCTTCTGGGTAAATGTGATGTTTTATGATAACTGAGTCCCTTAGAGGACAAAGAGATGCACTGATATTTATCCATTTCAGAAAGGAGAAAATGGTCTAAGAAAGGAAGAGGAAATGATGCATGCAAATATATTCAAAAGTAATGCTATAATGGATCTCAATTTGTATATTACCCCCTCCCATTTTCCCCATTGACCACTTTTCCTTTTGACCTCTCAGAGGTCAAATTCCTCACAGCTGTAACCCGCTTTAAATAAGGCAAAGTCAACGAGCATTATTCTCCCCAGATTGTCTCCTCCTTTTGGAACATGGCTTTTCTTCTTGCCAGCTGACTTGGTAACCTCTCTCCCTTTTCCCAACTTGGGTTTCCACTCCTCAGTAAGAGAGACCATCTGTCAGGGTTCTGACGGATGCCCTAATTAAATCATGAGCCTCAAGCCAAGCTTCAAAAGAAATCTAGTTATTTATTAGGAGCTCCATGTCGGCATGTACCCAAATGTTGCCAACTCTGACCCCACATAATTTACGGCCCTAATCATGACCCTGTTTCCCCCCTCCCCCCCCAGGGTGTGTCATCAATCACATTTGCCAATGGAGCAATTTTGCGGGTTGTAGAGATCACTCCCCTCCAGCCGCTGTGGGTAACCCTGGGAGACAGCCTTGAGAAAGATATGTCTGGAATGTGCTCCTGTCTTTGGTTGCCGTGTTGCTTCGTCTGTTTCCCATCCCCCTTGCCTATGGCAACTCGTGAGCAGGCCAGGGATGCTTTGCAAGTTGACACCATCTTGGAATGTAATGAAGGTTCAGCTTTAATGTTTCACACTGCCCTCTCCTTCCTGGCTCTCATCTGTTTCATGGTAGTCTTTCTGGCTCTGAAAATGCATGACAGCTTTAACAAAGCCATTTCCATTACATTTAGCATGCTGGTCTTTTACAATGTTTGGATCACCTTCCTCCCTGCCTATCTAAGCACCAAAGGGAAGTCCATGGTGGCTGTGGAGATCTTCTCCATCTTGGCCTCTGGGGATGTCTCTTGGCTTCTATCTCTTTCCCCAAATGCTACATTATCCTATTCAGACCCCATCTTAATGGTAGGGAAAAAATGAGGCACAAGAATCTCTGATTTTTGTGGAATTGGGAACTTTTATTTTGATTTTGGAACACTTTGTACTTGATCTGATTTCTAAAATTTCATGTAATGAGAGAGGATTGTCCATTAAATAATTGGAATTCAAGTGAAGTGACCAATCACAATCTATACCTTAATCAGCAACAATCACCAACCCATTAGCCAACACCTCAGAAGAAAAGTTCAGGATCCAAAAAGATCTTGATAGACTTGAACAATGGGCCGTATCCAACAAAATGAAATTTAATGTGGAGAAAAGCTATGTTTTATATCTAGGCAGGAAAAATCCAAAGGTACAAGTACAGATTAGGCGAAACCTGGCACCACATAAAAAAAAAGATGTTGAGACTTTGGAAAAAGTGCAGAGAAGAGCAACTAAGACGATTAAAGGCCTGGAGACTAAAACATATGAAGAACGGTTGCAGGAACTGGGAATGTCTAGTCTAGAGGAAAGAAGGACTAGGGGTGACATGATAATAGAATTCCAGTATTTGAGGGGTTGCCACAAAGAAGAGTGGGGGTCAACTTATTTTCCAAAGCACCAGAAGGCAGGACAAGAAACAATGGATGGAAACTAATCAAGGAGAGAAGCAACCTGGAATTAAGGAGAAACTTCACAACAGTGAGAACAATTAATCAGTGTTACAAACTTACCTCCAGAAGTTGTGGGTGCTCCATCACTGGAGGTTTTTAAGAAGAAACTGGACAACCAATTGTCTGAAATGGTACAGGGTCTCCTGCTTGAGATGGGGGTTGGATTAGAAGACCTCCAAGGTCTTCTTTCCAGCTCTATTCTGATTGACTGAATGAACCAATGGTGATTGGGGAGGAGAGATCCTATTCTCGACCCCTTTTATGTGAGGTGCCACAGGGTCAGTGCTGTCCCCTCTCTTAATCGACATCTACATGAAACCGCTGGGTAACCTCATCCATTGCCATGTGGTGAGGAACCCTCAGTATGGTGATAGTACCCATTTGTACATCTTTGCTTTCAGTAAGCGCTTTAACTGGCTCCACTTTCACTTTCTCAGCCGATGTCACCCGTTTAAACTTTCTCCACCCCCTGCACTTTCTCAACTTTGCTCCTCAGGCGCAACTTGTTACTTCCCCAATCAATTGACAGGTTCCTTTTCTTCAGCCATGACAACCCCATTTTCATGGTCTCTGTCATCTTTGGGGCTACAATAACCCAAATAGTCTCTTCATGGCTCCTGGAGAAGGACCACTTCGCTGTGGCATTGGCTTTTTCTCGGTTCCTGACATAATTTACTGTTTCATCAAAGCTGCAGCTTAATGTCACTAATCCTCATTTGCATGCCAAGGTCCAAGCTCCAATCTCCAGCATCCATTGAAGAGACAGGAATGGTGCTTGCCTAATTCACCTAGGACAGGGGTCTGCAACCTTAAACACTCAAAGAGCCATTTGGACCCATTTCCCACAGAAAAGAAAACACCGGGAGCCACAAAACCTGGGTGGGTGTGGCCAACTCAACGTCACTCCCACCCAGTCACATGCCCCCCCCAGCCACGCCTACCCGGGTTTTGTGGCTCTGGGTGTTTTCTGTGGGAAATGGGTCTCTCTCTCTCCCTCCCTCTCTCTTGTTTTTCCCTTTTCCTCTCCCTCTCACTCCCTCCCTCCCTGCCTCTTTCTTTCTTTCATTTCTTTCCTTTCTTATTCTCCCCTTCTCTCTCTCATTTCCCTCTTTTCCCTCTCATTCTCTCCCTCCAGCTCTCCCATTTCTGTGTCCCTCTCCCTCTCTCCCCCCTTCTCTCTCTCTCTCATTTGTTTCTCTCTTTCCTCTCTCTTTCTCTCCCTCCATCATTTTCTCATTTCTCTCTCTCTCTCTTTTTTCCCCTTTTCTCTCTCTCATCTCTCTCTATCTCTTTCCCTCTTTCCCTCCCTCTCTCTTCCCCCCTTCTCTCTCGTTTTCTCCCCTTTCCTCTCTCTCGCTCTTTCCCCCCTCTCCTTCCCTCCCGCTCTCCCCCCTCTCTCTCTCGTGTGTGTGCTCCCTCTTGCACCATTTCCAAAAACAGGCAAGGGTTGGGTTTTTGTTGTTGTTTTTTTTGCTGATGTTCTTTCTTCTTCTTTGGGTGCTTTTTACCATATGATTTAAATGAAGAGTCATTTCAGGTTCCCAGATAAATGAAGCTCTTTCGTCCCCCTGCTGTGGCTCCCTACCGGCTGTCTGGCCCCGCCCCTCACCCTCCCCTCCCAGTCACTCCTCGCGTGGCCTGAGAAGGTAAGGGCGATGGCGGGGATGGAGACTTGCTCCATATTCCAGAGCGGGAGGGAAGCGCCCCTGTACTTGCCTCTCATCTCGTGGGCGCTTCTTCCGGCACTTCTTGGTGCTGCGCCCACCTCGGTCGCTCAGGGAGACTCGCAACTTTCTCTCCACCCCGAGACACTGGCCTGGCCTGGCTGCGGCTGATGCTCCATGTCGTAATGGGCTCCAGGAGGAGAAGGAGATGCCATCTCCCCCATTGTGAAGCGTGCTAAATTTAAGTGTGCTGGGCAAGGCACTGCGAGAGCAGTGAGCAGGCCATGGAGGCAGCGAGAGCAAGTTGCAAGTCGAGAGCACTGGCCCGGCCTGGCTGTGGCTGATGCCGCTACTCTCGCTGCCTCCATGGCCTGCTCGCTGCTCTCACAGCACCTTACAGAGCACACTTAAATTTAGTGCACTTCACAATTTATTATTTATTTATTATTTGTATTTCTATGCCGCCCAACTCCCAAGGGACTCTGGGCGGCTTACAACAAAAACAAAACTTATTAAAATATTAAAAAAGCATTATTAAAAAAAACACATAATAAAAAACATTTAAAACAATTAAAACCCATACACAACTTTTCATGGCCGGATCTCGCCAAATTGCAGAAGCGAGATCAACGGCCCCAAGCCTGCCGGAACAGCCAGGTCTTTACCGCTTTCCAGAAGGCCAACAGGGTGGGGGTAGTCCGGATCTCAGGAGGTAATTGGTTCCAGAGGGCCGGGGCAGGCACAGAGAAGGCCCTCCCCCGCAGGCCTGCCAGCCGGCACTGTTTTGCTGACGGGACCTGGAGGAGCCCAACCCTGTGGGATCTTACCGGTCGCTGGGAGCTATGTGGTAGAAAGCGGTCTCGAAGATAACCTGGCCCTGAGCCATGTAGGCCTTTAAAGGTAATAACCAACACCTTGAATTGTGCCCGGAGACCAATAGGGAGCCAGTGCAGCTCACGGAGAATTGGTGTAATATGAGTGTACCTAGGTACACCCATGACAGCTCGCGCGGCCGCATTCTGGACCAACTGTAGTCTCTGAACACTCTTCAAGGGTAGCCCCATGTAGAGCACGTTGCAATAATTGCTATAATTTTAGCTGTGAGTCTAGGAGGACACCCAAATTGCGAGCCCGTTCTGAGGGGGACAGTTTCCCCTCCCCCCCAGAACCGAGGATGGACAGTCGACATAGTCTTTGGGAGGCAATACCCATAGCCACTCAGTCTTGTCTGTGTTAAGTCTCAGCCTGTTAACTCCCATCCAGACCCTCACAGCCTCCAGGCACCGGCACATCATGTCCACCGCTTTACTGAACTGACGCGGGGTGGAGATATACAACTGGGTATCATCAGCATATTGCTGATACCTCACCCCACATTGTCAGATGATCTCACCCAGTGGTTTCATGTAGATGTTAAATAAGAGGGGAGACCCCGCAAACGAGGGGTCTAGGGGTCGACCTCGGTCCTCCTGCCAACACCGACTGTGACCAACCAGAGAGATAGGAGGAGAACCACCGTAACACGGTGCCTCCCACTCCCAACTTCCTTAGTCGTCCCAGAAGGATACCATGGTCAATGGTATCGAAAGCTGCTGAGAGGTCATCCCCTCTTCCTCCTGGAGCCCATTACGACACGGAGCATTGGCCGCAGCCGGGCCAGGACAGTGTCTGGGGTGGAGAGAAAGTCGTGCGTCTCCCCGAGCGACCGAGGTGCGCGCAGCATCAAGAAGTGCCGGAAGAAGTGCCCGTGAGATGAGAGGCAAGTACAGGGGCGCTTCCCTCCCACTCTGGAATATGGAGCAAGTCTCCATCCCCGCCATCATCCTTAAATCATCAAAACCATAAAAATGCAAAAGTTAGAATATTTTGGACATGTGATGCGACACCCAGAAAAATATGGCATACTTCACTTAATCCTCCAAGGAAAGATTGAAGGCAAACGAGGTCCAGGCAATAGAAGAACATCATGGCTTCAAAATCTAAGGGACTGGTTTGGACAAAACTCAGCAGCACTTTTTCGTGTGGCTGTTGACAAAATAGGATCGCCAACATGATTGCCAACATCCGATGACGGATATGGCACAAGAAGAAGAAGAAGATTTACAATTTTTACTGGATGGTTGTTTGCTGCTCAGAATCCCTTTGCATGAGATGGGTGGCCATATAAATTTGTTCAGTCAGTCATTTCCATCTCTTGTCTTGTTGGTATAACTAAACCAGTTATTCCATCTAAATAGTGACATGATTGCTCACACTTCCTAGGGTACAGCTGACTGCCACCATGCCCCGTTAGCACCCATTCTATCTGAACATACTATGACACAGGCCAAAGTCCATCTTCTGCACAGGTGTTCACTTTCAGATAGTTCAAAAACTCAACTCTCAAGTCCATCTGCTCTGTGGATTAGCAACAAGAGACACAAACATGTTTTTCACTATCTGATGTACAAACGACATCTATTGCTCAGTTGGTAGGACAGTAGCTTTTCCTTGCAATTATCAGAAGAACAGTAATTCTTAATGTATCCCCTGGGGATTTCAACCCACAGAAATCTTCCAAGGTAAAACCTACTTGAAAAATACGCTATGCATTTTCCCAGTGGTGGTGGTGGGAACCTTGCCTGGTCTTCCAAAGAGCTAACTCTGAGCTTTGGTGAGACTCAGCTGCCCTTTGTGTCAGAACCAAAACACAGGTAAGAGAAGGCATGATTGATACAATGCTAGTTTATTGATTGATTAGTCTTGTGACTTTATCATTAAAATAAAATAAGATACAACACTTAGTCTAACTTCAGAATAGGCTAGATAGGAGGATATAAAGTGATAAAATACAAATATGTTAATACAAAGAGACAGCAGATAAATTTGCCTTGAGGCCATCCAGCTGGCAAGGCAGTCTCAACTATGTAAATCTGCTGAGATTTCAAGAGCTCCCTGCAATT
This sequence comes from Thermophis baileyi, assembly GCA_003457575.1. Lineage (NCBI taxonomy): Eukaryota > Metazoa > Chordata > Lepidosauria > Squamata > Dipsadidae > Thermophis > Thermophis baileyi. Next base: position 6,449 of record QLTV01004236.1, on the reverse strand, counting down.
CAGCTTCTACACAAACCTTCATTTCTGATCTAGGAGGGAAGGGGAGAAGAATGGCTGGGCTGCCTCTCCTGCTGCTGCTCCTGCTCCTCTGGCTCCTGCCCCCAATTGCTGCTAAGAAGACTCAATCCATATGTGCATCACAAAAAGGTTTAAACTTTCAGAATCGATGGAAATATTGCACACCTGGTGATCTGATTATTGGTGGGAATTTACCCCTGGCAGCTTTTATGCACTCCAGTGTACAGGATTTTCAAAATGACCCATCCGTGCTTAGTTTTGGTGTCTCGTAAGTTTCACCTGGATGGAAAAATATAGATGATTGTTTTCTTTGTTTTGGTTTCAGAAACTCCTTTTAGAAATAATTTTCCAGTGATGTTTGCAAAGTCCTTGTGTAGTTCAGATTTTTGTCCTTTTCTCAGTAAAGAGCCAAATTCATGAAATAGGCTAGAATTCCCAGTCTTTGCAGAAGTCTTCCTCCAGATGATTATAGACCACATGAAAGTGGGGAGGGACAGCATCTTGGAGACTCTGCTGGACTAACAAAGGTGTTCACTTATAATTTTTATTTGGTCACAAAATCATGGTAAGAAAAAACCCGGAAAGCTCAGTCCTTTTCCAGTGTGGGCTACTGCCAACTCTCCTGATTTTTAGAATCAGCATTTCTCATGAATAATGGCCTTTGGTCAATCTGTGCTGTGACTCCCCCCCACCCTACTGGAGTCTTGTGGTCAGCAATGGTGAGCAGACCTGAAGAAGCTGCTCCAAGAGAGACTCAAATTGATTAGGGCGGAAGAGAAGCAATTGGGGAGGATTCCAGTCACTGAAGCAAAGTGAAGAAGGGAGGTATCAAAAGTGGTTTTTATTTTGAAAAGGCAACTGGGCTGATTTTTTGAGGAAAAAACAAGACAAATTGGGAGTGATCAGAACCCTACACCCCCAGGCTGAAAGTTTGCCTACCAGTAAAGAAGGAAAAGAAAAAGAACTAAAACACATTAAGGAGTTCCTCAGAACTTGTGGCTATCCTAGCTGGGCCTTCATCAAATCCCAAAAATGACCCAGCATGACCTCCTCTACTACAGACAAGAGAGAGAGAGAGATGGAGAGAGTAACAAGCGAAGCAACGTTCCCATTCCATAAGTGGCTGGAATATCTGAAAAGCTCAAGAGGATTTCCAACCAACATCACCTATTTGTACATTTTAAGGCCAAGAATACATTAAGGCAGAAACTTGCCCACCCCAAGGATAAAGCACCCAGACACAAACTGAGCAACGTGGTATATGCAACACAATGCAGTGAGCCATGTGCATATCTGTACATTGGGGAAACAAAACAACCACTTCAAAGCGCATGGCACAACATAGGAGATCTAAGCATCAGGACCAGATTCAGCGCTCCATCTGCATTTGAAAGATAAGGGTCACTCTTTTAAAGACAGCAAAGTCCACCTTTTGGATAGAGAGGACCATTGGTTTCAAAGAGGGGTCAAACAGGCCATCTAGGTTAGAATTGATCAGCCATCCCTCAACAGAGGGGGAGGGGTAATACACCGCCTATCCCCAATTTACGACGCAGTCCAAGAAAATTCCAGACTTCTGATTCAGGTTATGGGATTCATTGTCCAGTTTTGAAATAAATAAGCACTAGCCAAAACTCCCAAGAGAAAACAATGGTCATTTTATTTACCACTTTGCAAAGAGGGTGCACCATGCACACGCAGGTACAATGGACACACCTTAAATCATCAATATGTTTTCTTTATATTCCCTATTGCTGTTGCAAATTTACCTCACACTTTTTCCTCATTAGCTTAGTAGTGAAGTCATCACAGCCTATCCGAAGCGCCCAAAGTGAATACATCATTCCGTACCTCTAATTACATCTCCCATTACTCAAATTCTATTGCCCCCTGCCCTTATTTACAAATTACCTTTTATGGTTCTGGTTCCTAGAGGTTGTCTCTAGTGTAGTTATCATACCAGCAAATTCTGGTTAAGACTGGCTTTTAGCGTCACAGGGGCCTCTGATCCTAGCTCCTACATACAGTTCCCAAGATTCAGCCTGGCTCATGAAATTAGAAATGTATACAATGTATTTTCTTCACAGGCTAGCATGTCTTCTGTAGTTTCTGTAAAAACAATAGGTTCTCTTTCCCACAATGTGACCCTGAGGTCACAGGTAAAACCCCCAAGGAACCACAATGGCTCCCAGAGAGCATTAAGACCAGTTGACTTCAAAGAAAACACAACCTTTTCCTTCCCCCTCAACATCCCATCAGAACCTTCCCATTCCCTCTCCCACCAAGTAATCTCAACCGTCAATAGCTGTCCTTCCATCTCCCACCACATCCAATGCAACTGATGAAGCTTCAAGGATAGGAAGTGAAACGTCTTGTTTTTTCCTCAAAAAAATCAGTCAAGTTGCCTTTTCAAAATAAAAACCACTTTTGATACAACTATGTCCTGGATGACGGAGAATCTTCATAGACATGTGAAGAAGGGAGGAATGACAGAATCATATAAAATGGTCCACGATAGGGAGAGACAAGCTTTTCTCCTTTCTGACAAAGGCATTCAAATTTAATGAAGGGACAACTTTTTTTTTTTTTTATAAAAACTCATTTGCAATTCGGACTTGCTGCTCCACACAAAATTCGAAAAAGGGAGGGAAGGCAAGGCAAACTCCGTCTCACACACAGACCAACTTTCCTGTAATGTTCTCCCAATGTTTTTCTCACTCTAGACCCATCCCCAAGAATTACCAGCACTTCATGGCCTTGGTGTTTGCAGTCAGAGAGGTCAACAAGGATCCAGATCTCCTCCCCAACATCACATTTGGCTTCTACATCTACGACAATTACCAGGTTGAGTGGATGATTTCCATAATCAGCCTCTCCTTGCTCTCCACACGAGGCCGAATGGTTCCAGGTTACAAATGTGACAGGGAGGACCCTCTGCTCTCTGTCATTGGGGGTGAGAGCCCCAAATCCTCAAGGCAGATGGCCTCCCTCTTCAGCATCTACAAGGTCCCACAGGTAATGGGGGGGATACAGTATGGAGAAGACAAACACACAGAACCCAAGGATGAAAGCAAAGTTCTTGGTGGTGGTGGGAATATCAGGGGTATATGACTTAAATAATCCATCCTATATTTGAATTGATTTTATATGTCAAGATACATTTCTATATAACCACGAAGTGATATTGATATAATTCTGAAAGAGGAATTCCTTCCTGACTTTCATAGAAGTTTATCAACTTTCTGTTCCTTTCAGTTTATTCTCTGTATCAGGTTTATTCCCTTGATTTCTGATCTATCACAACCGGGCAAAAGAGGGAACTGGTGGCGCTTCC
>QLTV01004235.1:2098293-2112725 GCA_003457575.1 Thermophis baileyi | reverse complement strand
GATAGATAGATAGATAGATAGATAGATAGATAGATAGATAGATAGATAGATAGATAGATAGATAGATAGATAGATAGATAGATAGATAGATGATAGACAGACAGATAGTCATGAAAGATAGATAGAGGTACTATAGATATGGTAGACAGATGTGATAACAGAAAAGAATATACAAAAAGCTTAAATGAAATCATGCATTGAATGATAGATTTCCACAGAACACAGAATTGATCTGTGAGGCAGATGGGCAGTTTCTAAACATGGTAAATAAATTAAAAATAAATAAACATGTAATAGGTATACAAATTTCAGATCATAGAACTATGCTAAGAGCCTCCAAACGATAGTGGCAATGGAACAGAATATGAACAGAACCCTCCTGAAAATTTCCAGTCTGCTAGTAGAAAAAGAATATTTTCCTCATCTGTCCTACTGGGATTGTTAAATGACAAGGGCATTATTAAAATATTATGCAAAGGAAAATGTGTGATGACTTCATCTCTCCAGCTGGGCAACAACGAAGTTACATCTGTTCTTGTGGGTAAAACATTAAATCTTCAGATCATATAAATCTTTTTCATCCCTTTATAAGGAATGTGATTTCCCAATTAATGCACTGCTTTCCTTATGGCAGCTGATGTAATGTCTCTTTAAATTATACAAAGAAAGCTTAGAAATAAAATATAATGCATAATAAACTGTTATAAATTGTCATATTAATTAATTAACTACAACGTATTTATTCATGTTTCTTCATTTTTATATTTCTGAGTTGCAAAGTGTGTTTAAGTATTACAAGGTCATGTTTCCCTGATAGATTTTATTTTTTTAATAAAAAGTGTGGATAGATAGATAGATAGATAGATAGATAGCTATTACACATGCACATACTTAGGAGTGAAGAAAGTTCAACAAACTCAGTGGCCAAAATCCAAGGAGACAGTAGTGTCCTATGGGGGCGTTAACAAACTTGGCAAGATGGCCAATGAAGTGTGGCATTACAAGCTCTGCCCCTTTTGAATGTGTACATGACATCCACACATGTGCAAAAGGAAAGGTATGCACTACAACAGTATCTACCACCTCAGTATCCACAGGAGCTGTGGTGGAGCAGTGGTTAGAATGCAGTATTGCAGGCTACTTCTGCTGACTGCCGGCTGCCAGCGGTTTGGCAGTTTGAGTCTCACCAGGCTCAAGGTTGATTCAGCCTTCCATCGTTCCGAGGTCGGTAAAATGAGGACCCAGATTGTTGGGGGCAATAGGCTGACTCTTTAAAACTGCTTAGAGAGGGCTCTGAAGCACTGTGAAGCGGTATATAAGTCTAAGTGCTATTGCTATCTCCATGTTGCCATGGGCTATGGTGCCCTACTTCCACAGTTTCTTTTCAATGGAAAACATGCACAGTATACCCAGTTCATAAAAGAGCCAGCAGCTCTTTTCAACACTAGCTAACAAAGGATGCCTAATAGAACTGGTGCATGCACACGTACACACATACTTTTCAAAACCAGGCCTGCTATGTTTAAATAAACTTGGATTTTAGGAATCTTAAGGAATGACTTAGCATTTACAAATATTAAGCCACCCATTTCCCCTTAAATTCAGTACAGTAGCTATGACATCTAAGGTCAATAATACATTCCAAGCCCCCACCACCACTACCAAAAAATAAGCAACAGAGCTTGCCTAACTTCCTGCCAGATCTTCAGACCTTACAACAGGCTAGTAGGGTCTGGCCTGTGCAGATCTGTTGCACAAGGCAGGTGTTGCCACAGAGAAGGCACAACTCCTGGGTCCAACAAGATGACATTGTATAATAAAGAAGACCTGACGCATCTTATTCCTTGCGGCAATGAAGGGAAGAAACCAGGGCATTATCAGCAACCTTGTCATTTGTCACTTAATGTCAAGAGGTAATAGTGCATCACTCTCCCCTGCCATAAATCTTCCTTCCCCGTCCTATTTCCATATTAACCAGGGCAAACTCTTACATGCCTACATATAAATAGCAATAGCACTTAGACTTATATACCGCTTTACAGTGCTTTACAGCCCTCTCTAAGCGGTTTACAGAGTTAGCATATTGCCCCCAACAACCTGGGTCCTCATTTTACCCACTTACAGCCCTCTCTAAGCGGTTCACAGAGTCAGCATATTTCCCCCAACAACCTGGGTCCTCATTTTACCCACCTCGGAAGGATGGAAGGCTGAGTCAACCTTGAGCCGGTGAGATTTGAACCGCTGAACTGCAGGTAGCAGTCAGCTGAAGTAGCCTGCAGTGCTGCACTCTAACCACTGCGCCACCTCGGCTCAGTGTAAATTAATTTATAAATTTACATTTATAAATGTAAAGGTTACATTCTAACAAAAGGTTCCTTTCACCATAATTTCAACCCTTCCTAACATCCTAAATAAGGCTTGTGTTAATTTCCCAGGGACATTCCTTTAAATAGTGACAAAAATAAGTGTGAAGTAGAAGTGCCGTTACCCTGAAAACTATATTTAGTATGACATTTTGCAGTGGGAAATCTGAAAGTACATAGCATCCAACAACTAAATAAAGAAATTGCCCATTGCTTTTCAATAATTTCAGAGCAGCCATTACTGCTCATTAGGTTAATAATATCCATTTAAAAGTCATTTCTAGAGCTCCAGGAAGAGATCATAACAAACATGTTGCCATGGTCTATTGTGCTCTACTTCCACAGCCCGAGTTTCTTTTTAATGGAAAACAAATCTCAAAATGCTTCATTAAAGTAACATTATTTTGCCACAATAAACCCAGCAAAATGTAGGGCTTAAAGAGTCCTTTGGCTTAGTGCTGTACTAGTGTTTGTTAAGGCTAAGTTGTCTTCACAGTAGATGAGGAGGTCCTATGGCAGTTTTTGGAAAAGCTCCAGATGATTCTCTAATGTCTAAATTTGCTTTAAAGGAAAATGTTTGGGAGCAATGACATGAGGCCACCTCATTCTTCTTTCCCAGCCAGAATTAAAGTTGACAACTTTATGGCAACTTTCCTCAACCCTGGTAGACTATAGATGTGTGTTGCAACCATCTTCCTTTCTTTCCCACAAACAGAGGAATTGCAATCTAATTCATCTGGAAAAGTCTATTATTTGGGGATTTCCAGAGAGACCCAAAACCCAACACACTTATTCTTTTTCCCTCAATTGAAGTGTTTACCTAGGTCAGCGGTGGGTTGCTCCCGGTTCGGACCGGTTCTTAGAACCGGTAGCGCCAGCGGCTGGAGGCTCCGCCCACCTGCCCGGGACACTTCTGTGCATGCGCAGAAGCTTCTATGCATGCGCACGCGCGCGAACCGGCAGCAAAAATTTTTAGAACCCACCACTGACCTAGGCATATTTTAACATGAAAAGAAATGTGGTGATTGTAAGAAAAGCCACTGTTTTTTTCTTTTTTGTTCGGCAATATCATAGCACAAGAAAGCAGGCATTTGAGATGTCCTGCTAAGAGTCTGTTTTTTTATTGAGTTAGACAACTGCTCCATCTATTTCACGGGTGTCAAAGTTGGGGCATCACATTGCCATCATGTGATGCTTCGTGATGTTTTTTCCACTCACGGAACTGGGGTGGGCGTGGCCTATGTATGACACATCTGGCCCGCGGGCCGCCAGTTTGACACCCCTGAATTTTCTATCTCATATTCCTTATAATCACTGAAAGAAGCTGCCCAAGGTTAAAATTCCCAAGGCTGGGGAATCAATCTGATAAATTTGCATTCAAATCATATGGCATATTTATGACATCATAGAAAGGTGGCACCCAATCAGGGTATTTATTTATTTGATTCGACTCACTGGTGCCTAAAATGACTAGCATCTGATCACCTGGGTATAAAATACTTCTTTTCCTTGGAACAGCTAACACTGAACCAAGGACTTTAAGGAGGAAGACACATGCAGAACATGTGTCCTCCTCCTTAACTATTCCTTTGCTTTTACTCAGAAGTAATTAGGACTCTATCAGAGTTTGTTGCAGAAAATTAAATCCAGAAAGCACACACAGGCAGACTGATGCAGCAGGATTCATTTAAATAAGAAACTTCTTTATATACAAGAATAACAGATGAGTATTTACAATACCAGTAACAGAGTTCTTCTTTAACGTAGTTACAAGCAAACACACAGGCAGGAGAGAACAGTTAGTTTCATTTCAGAGTTCAGAGTGGACTGAGAGTACAGAGTGGGCTGAGCCACACCCATCCTTCTAGCTTAAGCTTCAGTTTCGATTCTCTGCACAGACTCAGATGTGTTTAGCTCTCATTGGCTGACTTAGTTGCTCTGCCTATTCATTGGCTGACCTTGTTACCATTGGCTCTCCCAGTTCATGAATAATCTGACAGACTCACCACGGAATTTATGTACAAAGATAACCAGACAGATGAGTTTGCATGGGGGAAGAATTTCTAGCAAGATTCCAACTGGAGAATAATTTTGTGAAAGTTAAGGAGGTTGACCACTTGAAATCCCTTTGTAGATTTTCCAAAAATAAACACAATAGATCCTAATTCAGTTTGTGGCTGTGGAAGTGATATTTCAACAAGAAAGTGTTCTTAGATTAACTAGGAACAATAAGACTTGTGTTACAACAAAAGATGTCAAAGATATTTGAAAAACATGACATTTTTTTCCAAATTTAACAAAGTACATTTCTGTTAATGAAGCAAATTGAATAAAATAATGAAAATGTGTTCATATTAGTTTTTTCAAAATTTTACTAGCTGATCAAATGCATAGAGGACCCAAATCACTCTCTAAAATGCAAAACCATAGAGATGGAGAATGGCGTGTATGAATTATGACTCAGGGGAATTGCAAGAACTAAATGTTAAAATGTTAAAAATGAAGAGCACTTTGATTTTCCATACTGGTAGCTTGGGAAGGATGCATAAAATAATTGCATAAAGGGCAGGTCCAGAATCCTTGAATGTTGGGATTGGGTGAGCAGTGGTACCCAGATCCTAGAGTTGATTCCAGAAGTAGGAGGTTGACTGAGATCCACTGTGAATGTCAGTATAAATTCATCCACCCTTCGTTCCTCACTAATAATTCTATTTGTCTCCATCAAATGTCAATAGCTGTGAAGTCATCTTTATAAAGAGCTGCTTTCTCTCAAATCAAGCCAATCATTAAATTAGCTCAGTAATTAAGGTCTGTTTCCCCTGGGCAATGGCAGCTGCCTGGGTTTTGAGGATACTATTTTTCCAGACTACCTTATCTCAAATCTCATCATTGAGTGTAATCTGGGATCTGGTACGTAAAGAGAAAGCATGTTGAACATGGAGCCAGTTACTATCCTTTGATATTTGCAGGTAAATTAATTTATATAAACTAAAGTTTTCTTCTTGACATCAATATTGTTCCAGTAATTGTTAGATAGCAGGCAGAAATTCAACAAATGCTACTATTTAAAAAAAAAACATGTTACTTAATCCTATGGGCTCCTTTTGAATTTCTGATTCTCAATCAGTTGCCAGTAGCACTGATGACTCTCAAGAAAAAAAGGGATTCAGGCATTATGGGTGCTCAAAACTGTCCTCTTTTCCTTTTATAGATCAAAGAATGAATAAATTGTTTCAAGCATATTTAGTCTTTTGTTCAGTTAGCTGAATCTCCCCTTGGAATAGAATCTTGCATGAAATATTTCTACAGGAGTCACATAAAACACAGAAGATGTTCTTCAGATGTAAAAGAGTACAATGTACACTTTTGTGTCTAGGCTATTTTGCAAGTGAGAAGAATGGTTCCCTTTTCCCACTTTTTAATTTTCATCTTCGATCAAAGCAGAGATCTTTAAAGGAAATATTGTTATTATTACACTTACAATAATATAGTGGTGACTGAGCCATTACTGGATGAAAAGCATCCCATTATAAACCTCCAATACTTATGCCAGATAGATGGAGGAGCGGACTGCATTTATGTAACACAGTTTCTTTGGGAACTCAAGGCACTGTCCTCATTTTATCTCTACAATGTCCTTGTAAGATAAGTTGAGTTGAGAAATTGTGCCTGGCCCACAGTTACCAAGTTAGCTCAATAGTCAACAAGTGACTTGAAACTTGGTTTCTCCTGTCCTGTCGTAATCTAGAAATTAAACACTAGATCACACTGATTGTCCACACTGGTATGAGATGCCTGATTTCATCTGAAAATCTCGATCAGTTTCTTAGAACAGGAATGGACAGCTGTTTTTCTCCCGAGAGCTGCATTTCTTCCGCATGATGTATGAGATGCGGCAAGCAATGGAGGGGTTAAAGCACTAAGAAGCTGGACACACCCCTACTCTTCCTTCCAGCATCCTCTTTGCCTTCTTTCAAGGAGCGGGGAGATGAAACCTAACTCGGGCTGATGGCCTGGACCCTGATGCCTAGTTTACAGCTGAAACTACAGTGAGGCACTCCAGTTCTTCAATCCTTTTATAGAGGAACTGATTTGCTCTTTATATGATTGACGGTGATTATGTACATCACTGTCAAATGCTTTTAGAGATCACTTAAATAGATTTTGCCCATGATGATCTGATCCTAACTTGGTCTTTAACCAGCACATTCTGGACCACTTGTAGCTTCCAGGTAATCTTCAAGGGCATACTGTATGAATTGCCTCTGGATTGTGACCCACCCAGAGTTGTTTGCTGAGATGGGCGGCTATAGAAATCAATCAAACAAATAAAAATACGTTCAAAACATCATGTTGTGGAAACTGACTGGCTTTCTTGCTTGCACAGAAGCAGTATGGGATCTGTTAGCACCTGACCATATCTTTGATGTTATAATTAAACTTCTCCGCCTCCTTTTAGCAATACTGTAGTCAATTTGATTTCTATATATTTCATTGAATAGAGACCATGAATAGAGACCTGATTTTGGTTGTTTGTGTTAGCTATGAAGAAATCTATGAAGCTATGAAGAGTGAGAGCGGTTGATAAGTTGGTCTCCTGCTTCATTTGGTTTCCTGTACAGTCCAACTACATTTTCCTTCTTAATCTTTCCAACTTTGGCATTCCAGTCTCCAGTCATATGCAGCATATCGTGTTCTTGCGTGTTCTGTCATTTTACCTAGTGATAACATGGTAACTGCTCTGTGTGTGAATGTGTATGTAGATATGTGCATGCACACACACTATCATATACCTGTCTATGTATACTTATAAATATAGAAGCAGCAATAAAATTAAACATTAAAACTAAAAAGAAATTAATTTATGAAAGAATGGGATTAAATGGAAGAAGAAATCTATGGGGCAAATTAATTTAAAGAATTCCAAACTTTTAGCCATAACATAGCACAGAATGTTGGACTAGATGAGCTATTGAGTTGAGTTGATCTGGCAGGACACATCCTGCATTTTTATATTCTAATGAGCATTTGAAGACCTCTTCCTTTTGTTTTCCATGACCTTTGAGTTACAATATTGGCAACATCCCCCATCTGAATTTGGTATTAGAAGGCAGGATAATTACTTCCACTTTATCCTTAATCAAGCATACATTGTTGCCAATTAATACTCTAGCCAAACATTTGCAAACAGAATGTGATATTCTCAAGTTCTTTCATAAAGACATCAACAATAGAGCTATTAAAGGAAAAAACAGAATTTCACGCCCTTTAATATTTTAATGCCATCTAGAATGCTAAAATGATAATTCCAATTATAAATAGTATTTTAAAATGCAGTTTATAATCTACTGTAAGGAGAATGAAATGTACTACTTCGTGCCTTATATTTCACAAGAAACTATGCTGATGTGTTTATTTAATGTGTTTCTATCCTATTGCAGCCTAAAGACTCTTGGCAGCTTATTTACAATATATAAACCAATTGAAGTGTCTATGGTCCAAACTTTCATTATAATATTAAAATAACACCAGCCAAACATGAGAATACAGACAATACAGATTGAAGTGAAAGATAAAGCATAAACTAAAGCATTAGTTCATTTCTTGTTCTTCATTTCAGAACTCCCTAACTGTTGACATATTGACTGGAAGATGTGTCTCTTGTTTTGCTGGAACCTGGAAGTGAACCAATTTTGCTGGCCTTGCAGCTTGCAGGAAAATTGGTCAAATGTTTGCTTCTATCTACTGTTCAGAGAGCCAGTTCGGTTCAGCTATGCATCAAGCTAGAAACTGGGAGAGAGGAGTTCTAATCCTGCCTTAGGCACAAAGCTAACTGGGTGACTTTGGGCCAGTCACTCTCTGTCAGCCATAGGAAGAAGGCAAGGGCAAACTCCTTCTGAAAATCTTCAACGACTTGTGCGGGTAATTGCTAGGAGTGAAGACTGTCTGCAGTGTATCCATCTCTTTGTCAAAAGTCAGAACTCCAGATAAAGGAAAGGCAGGATTTAAAAATAACACCATTGCATTAATAACTGTTAATTAAAATCAATTGCCTGAAAAAAAAAGTTTGTTCCATGTATATAATTAATTAATCAATCTCCCATCTCTATCTACTACTCACACACAAGCCACACACTGGTTACGGGTGGGGGGGGGGAGGAAGGAAGAAAACTAAAGGAAGGGAGGGACAGGGAGGTCCAGCGTCTTACACTTAAGAAGCAAAGTGCAGAGGGAGGCCCGGGGGGGGGGGGGGGGGGGGGGGGGGAGGAAGGAATAAAACTAGATGAAGATGAGGACAGAGAGGGAGAGAAATTATTTTTGGCCATTGGAATTTTTTTTTTTAAATCAGCTGGCAATCATCCTGTCCAAAATAACTCTTAATTGCCAAGCTGATCTTCAAAGGCATCCATGCTGTTCAACAGTGATGTCCGCAGCTGTGTCCACCCATTTCCTTGCTCTGTTCTCATCAGAAAACATAAGATGGCCCAACATAGGTAAAGCATATGTTGTTATTGAGTACCTGTAGCATATTTAATATTGGAAAATAGTAATTGTAGTATAAAATATTCATGTTACTCGTAACAGGCAGGTAATTACAACCACATTTGGATAATACATCAAAGAGAACTTTATTACTAGTTAGCTTCTTTCTATTATCTTGCATGCTTCTTTAATTATGAACTTCTTTATTATGTTCTTTCTTATATCACCATACAATAAAAAAGATGTTGAGACTCTAGAAAGAGTGCAGAGAAGAGCAACCAAGATAATTAGGGGACTGAAGGCTAAAACAGACAATTAACGGTTGCAAGAACTGGGCATGGCTAGTCTAGTGAAGAGAAGGGCCAGGGGAGACATGATAGCAGTGTTCCAATATTTGAGGTGGTGCCACAGAGAGGAAGGGGTCAACCTATTTTCCAAAGCACCTGAAGACCAGACAAGGAATAAGGATGGAAACTCAACAAGGAGAGATTCAACCTGGAAATAAGGAGAAATTTTCTGACAGTGAGAGCAACCAATGGAACAGCTTGCCTTCAGAAGTTGTGGGAGCTTCATCATTGGAGGCTTTCAAGAAGAGACTGGACAGCCATCTGTCAGAAATGGTGTAGGGTCTCCTGCTTGGGCGGGGGGTTGGACTAGATGACCTACAGGGTCCCTTCCAACTCTGTTAATCTTTTAATATCTGGGACTAATTTAGGTTTATTTCTATGCTTCACAAAGTTGAAATAGACAAGAATTTAAACATGAAACAAACTAGTGGTGACTATATGAGAGCTGGGCACTTCAGCAGGAAAAAGATAGAGGGCATGACTGCCTGAGTTTATATAGGCTAGCAATACTTGCTGGTCTGTTTTTGAGCCTCGGCCCTAAATCTGCAACATTATTTTTAAGACTTGTTTTTTTTCCATAATTTGATTCTTCCATCTCAGTTACAGTGTGTGAGTTACACAAATAACTGGTAATGCTTCTAGTTTCATCAGATCCCAGCCGAAATACAACATAGAAATATGGGGATACTAAGACTGATCTACAATTGAACCTTTACAATTGCAAGGATTCATGAGATCATTCATGACAAATGCTCTAAACATACATGTGTATATTATCATTAAAATCTGACAAATAGCTTCCTAGGGTCTATGTAGTAGATTTAAAAAAAAAAAGGAAGTGTGGGTCAATTATTTGTATTTCCAGTTGTCTGGAAATGTAGGAAGAGAAAAAGTTGAGCAGAAAATTCACATTTAAGCCATTTTCAAGCTAATGGACACATGGTATATATATTTGTGCTTATTCTCTCGGAGAGTTCATTTTTTTTTATTGTTGGTGTTATTTTATGGAGTTGCTCTTCTTTCTTCAAATGAGGCAAGGAAATGCCCTGGAAGCCCTCCAGCCACTGAGTAAATCAAGTGGATGAGTAACAGCAGCAGCTACAGTGACAAGCTAAATGTCTATTCGATGCAGAGTTGGGATGGGGAGGAAATGTCAAGGGAAAGAGCTCCTGTTTAATCATTGTAAGCTAAATTCCGAATAAATACCTAACCAAATGCAGTCATTGGTCTTCTTTATTCTTCCTTTGTATCCTCAACTAACATTTCTACCCCTCAAGTAACTACATTAGGATCAGAGGTGGGCTTCACATAATTTAACAACTGGTTCGGCCAGAGCGCGTGCACGCTTGCTTCGCTCGCGCGCCCGCCTTGCACATATGCACGCTGCATCACAAAACATGGCAACTTGCTCGTGTGAACTGTCTGCGCATGCGTGCAGTGTCAACAAACACGGCAATTCGCTCACGCGCTACATCCGCGCATGCGTGCGGCATCAAAAAACAGCAATCAATACAGGATGGGATTGCGGGTGGGCGGGCCAGGCCCACCCGCAGGTCACCACTACCGGTTCGCCCGAACCGGCTGAATCCCACCTCTGATTAGGATATAAAAGGAGACAGAGCACATTTCAACATGCAAACTTCCAGTAGTTCCTTGACAACAAATCTTTAAAGGAAGAAATAGTCTTGGGAGATCCATGTAACTCAATTTAAAGAGAAACTTTTGATATTACCTTTGACATTATGCCCGGTAAGACATAGTAATTTATTGAAAATAAGTAATAGTTATTGGTAGTCCTCAACTTAGAACCATTTGTTTAATGACCATTCAAAGTTACAGTGGCACTGAAAAAAGTGACTTCCAACCAGTCCTCACACTTACAAGTGTCAAGGCATGCTCCCAGTTACATAATCAAAATTCAGGCATTTGGCAACTGGCAATGTATTTACAATGGTTGCAACATCCCAGGATTACATGATCACCATTGCAACCTTCCCAGCCAGCTCCCAACAAGTAATGGGGAAAGCCAGATTCACTTATGGCCTCATGATTCAATCAAAAACTCCAGTGATTTGCTTAATAATCATGGCAAAAAGATCATAAGGCTTTATTCACTTAACGACTGCCTTGCTTAGCAACTGAAATTCTGGTCCCAATTGTGGTCCAGAAGTAAGTCAAGGACTACCTGTACATCTAAATATACTCTTCTGCTATTGGTAAGCTGTGATTCAGAAATTCATTCTCAGAAACTATTTTGCTGATACATCAATGGGACAAAGAATGGGGTATAGACCAATTGATAATAGCAATAGCACTTAGACATATACCACTTCATTCAGCCCTCTCTAAGCGGTTTACAGAGTTAGCATATTGCCCCCAACAATCTGGGTCCTCATTTTACCCACCTCGGAAGGATGGAAGGCTGAGTCAACCTTGAGTCGGTCAGGATCGAACTCCTGGCAGTGGACAGAGTTAGCCTGCAATACTGCATTCTAACCACTGTGCCATCATGGTGTTGCAGTGGTTAGAATAAATGAAAGGTTGGCTGTATTTAAAAGATTCCTAAGACTTGATTTTTCATTTTCTTGAAACGAAAGCTTGAAAAATAATATTTATTGCAGCAAGGAACTTATTCCATCTCTGCAGCATTGTTAGAAAAATTATTTCGGAGACTTACCAGGATATAAAATATTTACCCTCTAATATTTCACAGATAAAAATAGAAGCAACCTTGTACTTTTCCAGTTTTCACTATGTTATTAAAGGTTTAAATTATTTACTGAATGATATACCGGTATTTATATCCCATTCTTCACAGCCTAAGCATTTACAAGGCAGTTCTCTCTGTGTAGAAATAATACAAATACTCAAAGCAAGTGATGAAATCCACATTTATTGAGCTTTTGCACTGAGATTCTCCCTTTCTTTTCTCCCTGCAGCCTTCTAGGTTCTTTCAAAATCTGCTTTGTCTAGGTGGGAGCATTTGTAGCATATTTTGAGGGTGCGCAAGAGCTGCATGGTGGAAAAATAGCTGCATGACTCTCACTCATGGAAACTCTTCATTAGATTCTCTCCTGTCAAAGAATTCACCTGTTTCTTTCTTCAAAAATGTTAAATTAAAATTAATTTTTTTAAAAAAATAAAACCCAGAGGTTAATGAAGAAAAATATAATCAAATCAAAATATGCCCCAAAAAAATTATCAAAAAAATTGGGTAGTTTACAATAAAAACAAACCAACCAACAATCTGAATTTTAAAAAACCAGATGTTAATGGGTGACCTAGCTATTGTAGCGTATGACCTTGAAAGAGATTAATGTTGCAGCCCTGGGTGTAATATTTACATTATGATGGAACCAAGAGAGGAACATTTCTTTCACATACTGTATGCAGCCTAAACAGTCCACTACTTTAGGGATGAGTGAAGTGATCCATAAATGTGTTAAGTCTGGAGTACTGGTTTCAATTACATTATTACATTACATTACATTATTTAACTCCAGTACTTTCATTTAATTGATGGAGAGATAATTGATTCCAGAGGGACAAACTGTATGCTGAAAAACAGAAAGGCAAATAACTACTAAGACTGACCTCATCACTCTTTGTACCAATTACTTTCTTACAGGTTATTATTCCTGAATGGAACTGATTGCCTATTAGCCATTGCACGTGAATTGAGATGTGTTCAAATTGGCGTCTCCATTCTTCATTTAAAACAAAAAACAAAAAACCGGACTTTATTTTACAGGACATGATTAAGCTGTTGATTCTGTTTCGTTTTTAATGAATTTCCTGTGGACAGATTCGTATTAGCCTCTTTGTGCATGTATGATGTTTGCACCTATAAAAAGAGTATAAATTTAAGAAAGTAAGAAGTAAAGTAGAAATAATAATAATAATAACAGTACGAGTGGGTAAACAACGGATTTCAAGTACTGTAAAAGCTTGTATATCTAGTATATCATTAAGGACTTAGGCTCTTACTGTATGCAATATTTCATATCCTTTCTCTAAAGAAAACTCAAAGATTATTGTTGAATTTTAAGCTGAAAATAGTTGATTGAGACAGTACAGAACAAAGACAAAACTATAAACCATGCATAGGTCAGTACTAGGAGCTATCAGTCAGTGAAATATAATTCTAGAGATAAACCCAAATTTTGGATGTGGCACAAATCTATATAATTTCTAATTAGTATTAAATTCTACATCAGATTTACATCAAAGCATGCTCTTCACAATTTAAGAATTCTTACAGAGAAGGAATTCTCCTCCTCCTCTTCCTCCTGCAATATATTTAACCCATTTTAAGGCATACATGTTTTATGTGTCTCACCTAACTTTACTAGAAAATTAGGCCAGTTCTCTTCACTTGGAAAAGCAGAGTCTACCTGAACCTTAGGGTCATTGGCTGAGCTTCCTTGTTCTACTTGAAAGGCTGTATAGCCCAGGGGTGGGTTCTGGATCCTTTTGCTGCCGGTTTGCTCAGGGTCGCGCCATGCGCAGAAGCAAAATCCAAGATGGCGGTGCCCACAGAGACAAAGACGGAACCGGCTCCGTGACATCATCGCCAAGCTACTAACGGTTCTAAAGAACCGGTTAGAACCAGTAGGAACCCACCAGGGGTGGGTTCCAAAAATTTTTACTACCATTCTGTGGGCATGGCTTAATTTTGTGGGTGTGGCTTAATTTTTGGGAGCGGCTTGATGGTCATGTGACTGGGTGGGAGCGGCTTGACGGTCATGTGACGGGTGGGAGCGGCTTGATGGTCATGTGACTGGGTGGGAGTGGCTTGGCAGTCGTGTGACGGGGTGGGGGTGGCTCGGGGATCATGTGACTGGGTGGTCATGTGACTGGGTGGGCATGGCCAACTTGACGTCACTCACGTTAGGGTTAGGGTTAGGGTGTCTGGCCTCTCCTCACCTCAAAGGCCTCAGCGAGATACAGTTTCCCTATCTATTTACTACTACTGAACATCCAAAATATACTATTTAATCCTATGTATATATGCCATATGTGTACATACATATTACACACAGGCACACAAAAATATACATTATCTACTATACATACTGTATTTGTATGTACACCCACACACACACACACACACACACACACACACCACTCTTCTAAAACTATACACATTCAACCGCACTTACTGCATTGGGAAAGACACACACAGAGACCACTTACTGCCACACATTTAACCATAACTTCTGTACATTAGAACATTATA
>QLTV01004235.1:2076499-2097652 GCA_003457575.1 Thermophis baileyi | reverse complement strand
AACAAAAGGGGAAAGGCACGCTCTCGATTCCGGACTCCAAGCCCTCATTCTCATTCTTCCCCTACCCTTCCCTTCCCACTCCCAGATCCTTCTTCCCCCCTTCCCCCCCCTCACTTCCTTTTCCTTGTTGCTCTTCTCAGGGGGGGAGGGAAAACCAAATAAAAACGGGAAGAAGGCAAGGACAGAAAATGGTGCATGGCTGCAAAACAGGAGAAGGGCATTTTTCAGCCGCTTTCTTGGACTGAAAAGTTGAGGGGACCCAAGCAGGGGTGGGTTCTAACTTACCTCGCTGCCGGTTCGCTTCCTCCCGCGTCGCGTGGGCACGCCTCGTGGGCGCTCGCATGCGCAGTGCCAAAAAAATCTGAAATAAATAAATAATAATAATGAAAAAAAGCCAAAAACAAGATGGTGACCACATACACAGTGCCGGAAACTTGGCTTCTGCACATGCTCAGAAGAAAAATAAAAAATAAAAATAAAATAAAATAAAATAAAATTCAAAAAAATTCAAAAAAAAAGAAAGAAAGAAAGAAAGAAAGCCGAAAACAAGATGGTGACCACATGTACAGTGCCGGGAACTCGGCTTCTGCACATGCTCAGAAGAAAAAAAATTTAAAAAAATTAAAAACACTCGAAAAAAATTCGAAAAAAAGATGGCAGCCCCCACGGACCGGCACTGACCGATCCGGTTCGGTGATGTCATCGTGACATCACCAGTGGGCCGCTACCAGTTCAGGAGAACCGGTCTGAACCGGGAGGAACCCACCCCTGGAACCCACCTCTGGTATAGCCTATCTCCAGTATTAAAGATGCATCAGAAGAAAAAGCAGGGCCTTTTTTCTTTGGAAGACCAAGCACTGACCACATCGTTACTGAAATAAAGCAAGTACTTATTTCTATTTATTTATAACTTAGTTGGGAGGGTATTTTTATATAGAACTCACTATCCTTTTATTGTCTTTTCTTTTTCCTAAATATGTTTCCTCCCTTTGCAATTCTCTCAGCAATGAGTAAATGGCCAAATAATCTCAGCACAAATTCAATTTTATCATCTTTATTCATTTTTATGAATAGATTGATTTAGGGTTCCTCAGATTTTCACAATGGATAAATTACTGTGGGTTTTGTTTTTACTTTTTTTCTTGCAAATTCTAGAAAACATTTTTTCGAATCTTTGCAGATGTTTAGACATGGTTTCATGCATGCAAAACTTGCCTTAACATTGCAAATAAAAGGGGCCAGTGATGGGAAGACTTTAATTTGAACATGTTTAGAGTATTATTTCCATGTCCATTATTTCTTGGATAGTTTCTCTAATTACAAGTTACATACAATGTATCGATAAAAGAGAATATTTGTAGCTTAGGGTTGAACTATGGAGTCCTTGGACTGATGATGTTACCTAGTTTGGTAATGAAACATCTGCAAAAAAAAAAAAAACCCTACCAAACTCAGAGAGCATAAAGGAGCCCACATTCAGTGTACCTGGATTGTTGCTCAGACACTACAAATTTCTTTCATTCTCCTCATAATTTCATCCCCATATACAGTATTTAATAGGCTCCAAACTGACCATATTTTATGGATGCACAAGAAGTGCAAGTGGGAAGATACATTCTTTGACTTGAGAAGCTATGTTAGCAGACAGACACCATTACTTACAGCTCTACAGAACTTGAACAATGCCTTTCTTGAGTTGCCAGTCTTTAATGATGCAAGATGACAGTACCATATTTGATTTAGTTGAGTTTAACTCCATTAAAACAATAGCCTGATATCTGTTTATAGGAAAATAACCTAAATAACTTGGTATTTCAGCAATGGATTTGATAGGTGCCATCTGGGAAATTGAACAAGAGAGCAATGTTAACGAGGAAAGTTTAACAGGAAAAGAAAGAAAGCACAGTACTTTATTGAACAATACGATACAGAGCAAATTGTTAGTGAAGCTTGTGCAAGACTCAGCTTTGGGGGGCCATTTCAATCAATACTAATCAACAACCTTAAATTGGAATGTGTTCCAGAAATCCACTTATATTATTCAAAATTAAACCTCAGTATAGGTGATAATTTGAAAAATGACAGAATATTCTCACTGATGGCCATTGGCCAGATTAGTAGAAATGATTTGCAGGGTTTGAAGAAATGTTGTTGTTGTTGTTGTTGTTCATCATCATCATCATCATCTGCCTCTTTATAGCAGTAGGAAATGCTGCTACTGCTACTCTTTATAGCAGTAGGAAATGACAGGGAATATGTGATGCTGAAGAGGAAATCACCGTGGGCTTCAGTCTTGCCTGTTTTTGCATATTTATTCTTCAATCTTCTACAGATGCTTCCATACCTTATTTCAAGTTGGTATTGGCTATATAATAGGCTGTTGATGTTCTCTTTTCATTCTTTAGAACAGTGGTTCTCAACCTTTCTAATGCCGCGACACTCCCTTGGAGATTTCTTCCAACTGTTTTCTGATTAAATTTCTAGACTGAATGTTCTCACATGCCCAGTGACACCCTTTGTTCCTTCTTAAATTTTCTGAAATTTCCATTCCATTATCTAGGGAAAGCCATAAGATTTTGTCTAGCTCACAGAGACTACATTTTACAGCAGTGGTTCTCAACCTTTCTAATGCCACGACCCCCCCCCGTGACCACCCCTGCCGCCGCTGTGACCCCGCTGCCACCGCGACCCCCTCTCAGCCCCCTCCCCACACGGGATGAGGTGACAAAGGGGGTGTGGCACCAGGGTGAAATGCTCCGGGTTTGGGCTTGCCTGCGGGTCACTGGACAGCTGATAGCGATGGAAGCGGGAGACTTCGCCCGGATGCCGCCATTTGGGTTCTTTTACCCTCTGCGCAAAGCGTTCTGCGCATGCGCAGAGTGTAAAAGAACCCAAATGGCACCGTCTGGGCGGGTGGGCGAAGTCTCCTGCTTCTGTCGCTACCTGCTGTCCGGCGACCCGCAGGCAAACCCAAACCTGGAGCATTTCACCCTGGTGCCACACCCCCTTTGTCACCTCATCCCGCACGGGAAGGGGGCGAGGAGGGGGTCGCGGCGGTGGCGTCCGGGCTACCAGCTGTCCGGCGACCCGCAGGCACGGCCGAACCGGGAGCATTTTACCCTTGAAGTGACGGTGGCACCAAAATGGCGGGCTAACGCGTGCGGCGACCCCTGTGAAATGGTCGTTCGACCCCCAAAGGGGTCGCGACCCACAGGTTGAGAACCGCTGCTTTAGAAAATCTGCTGGGATGGGGGAGGATTTATCTTCATCTCTGATGTTACAAAACCTCATATTCTTGTAAAAGTTTGGGGTTTTTTAGACTTTGCATGTTCATATTATATTTCAAGTGTTCGAAGCACCCAAGTGCTAAATGCCACTTTTAATGCACCTCTGTGGTATTAAGCTAACACCTCCTTTCTGCAACAGTAATGAAGCAAACTATGAACAAAATTTAGCAGGAACCAATTCTCGGTTTCTATCACATTGCATGTACACAGGTTTGCTTTGTCCTGGTTTTGTTACCTACACAGTGTACTTTTAAATAATTAAATCCTATTTTTTTGTCACAAGAAAAGAACATTCATTCATCCAAGTTTTCCATCATTGCCTTTTGACCCTGAATATATTCCTGTTTTGCAGTCAGGGCATTCATACACAATTCTACTTGGGAATAAACTCCATTAAATTAGATAGGACTTACTTTTACAAAAGAGACATGGTGGCGCAGTGATTAAAATGCAGCATTGCAGGCTAATTCTGCCGACTGCCAGCAGTTTGATTCTCACCTGCTCAAGATTGACTCAGGCTTCCATCCTTCCGAGGTTGGTAAAATGAGGACCCAGATTGTTGGGGGCAATTTAGAGAAGGTTGTAAAGCATTATGAAGCTGGATATAAGCCTAAATGCTATTGCAATTGGTACATCTTGCCATAGTATGTGGTTACATCTAATCAGCTATTCATGATCTGCTAAAAGCTAAGTAGATTCAAGCCTGGTTAGTATTTGGATGGGAGATTATCAGAAAGTCCATGGTCAACCCCTTTTCAGTATTGGGTTTAAGAAGAAGATAATTTCTGATGATGCCTTAATCTGAGTTCTACTGCTGGTGATCAATGGATTTATTGTTAATTGTGTTTTGGAATATTTTTGAAACATCCTGAGCTTGACTCTCAGTCTGACATCAAGCAGAATTTCTTCATAGTAATCCAGACATGCAAACTATTTTGTATTCAAACCACTTCAAATTCAAAGCAACATGTTCTGAGGTTAGTGGCCCCAGTCTGAATGCAAAAGCCTCTTTTGAGTGCCAAGCACCCTACCCAAAACAGGATGTTTCATACACAAAATCAGATGTTTGGTTTGAATTTTAAAAGTTTTGCATATGCCTGATTAGGTAGATAACTGTAAATCTGGATTATTCATGTTCAATTTCAAATTAATTTAGTTATGGTACCCTCAAGGTCTTGTACTATAAAAAACGTTTCCATTTTTTCTCTAGTCACATCTAAAACCATCTGTTGGAACATAGAAAAATTGCCATGACATTAGACCGTCATGTAGGTAGTGGCAAGCTGAAAATGATAATTTCTTTAGCAAAGCTGTGGTTTGATGAAATAGTTTGGAAGAATGTATTTAAGTTTATATAGCATAGTGCAAGATAAGCCAAGAGTAATTCAGACTTCAGTTAAAAGCTTTAACTTCAGAAGTGGACATTGGAATCCTTTAAATGTTCAAATTATAAGAAGGAAAACAGGGAGAAATTTAAGAAGTGTATTACTTTAACTGCAGGATTTCTACATACTGAATTCCATATAGGTAACACGCTGATGCCCAAATTCATATATTGATTCATTTTCCCCTTCCATTACTTTAAAACATCCCATTTGCAGAACCGTGGACGCTGGGTGGGGCCCTAGGCTGTGCCAAAGTTTAATTCTGTCCCTTTGAGGAAGTTGTTCTTTCCAGCCCAACTCAAGAGATAACATTCCATCAGAAACGTGTAAGCCTTCTGGGAGTCACTTGGGATTTTGCAACCCAGATACAGTGTGCTTAGTTAAAAAGCATTCTCAAAGTTGCCTATCAATTACTAGATAGGCACATGGGATAATTGATCACAGTGTTTCCAGTGTCTTAGACCCATCTGGTTTTCCCCTTTCAGTGATGGTCATTTGGCTATATACACTTATCAAGCCAGATAAGTCAATACATACAATTTTCATGCAAACTTTTCTCCTCTTTTTTGATCGTGCATAAGCCTTCCCAAGTTGACACCTGGCAGATGTATTGAACTATAACCAGCTGCAATAAGCAGAACTCCAGATGTCATATAGCATAGTCCAGAAGGAAGCTGAAGATCAGCCCTGGGATAAAGAGGAGTTAGAACAAGCTTGAGTGGCTTTGCCTTCCAAATTTAGCCATGGATTTTTAAAACCAAGTGGGAAACTCCAGGCTTCCAACATGACTTTTTGCCAAAATAGTGCCAATCTTGGATCGCTTGAGCAAAGTCCTCCATTTCCAAAGCCTATTACAACTGATTCTGCATTGTGCTCTGAGTATGTATCTCATTTCCTTTCCCCTCTCTCTCCCTCCCTGGCATCAGAGGCCAAGCAGTCTGCATGTCACTATGTAATAAACCCGATGCAAAAGATGTCAAACATTTCCAAACTACGTGGTGCAACTGCCTTTTCCAATAAATCAGGAAATCGCGTTTTGAAGTCTTTAAAGTCAATATTTATTTTTGTTAATTAACTGAAAGCATAATGGGTCTGTCTAGTCTCTCTTCCAATACTCTGATTAACCAGTCTCAATTTCAGCACACAGCCTGCAGCACTTCTATTTTTACCCCAGATGGAAGAGTCTTAAATTGCTTATTTTCTGTTTACTAAAGTCATCCTGTTTGTTCCCATGGAAACCGTGGCAAGTGTCACAGCTTAACTGTTTTATTAAATGGATTGAAGCCGCAGCTACAACATTTGAAAGGCAAGACCTGTCAGTCTTTATGCGTGGCTTGTGCAGTCGTAAAATGACACCCAACAGGAGAAACAATATAAATTTTATTTCGTGGTATATGCTAGAGTGCCACAGCCTTCCCAAGTTGACACCCTGCAGATATATTGAACTATAACTCCCATCAAAGTATGGCACTCAGGGTGACTAAATATAGGAAGAGAAACATAAAACAAAAGGGTGAAAAATACATTTAGAAACATTATACTATATGAGCCTAATCCAATATTGACAAGGAAGCAGTGGTCAAGAAGACATGTTGGAAGGCTAAAAATAAAGGTGTATCTTGACCCTTTCCTAAAAGCAGAGAAATGTCAAAGCAACTGCAGATCCAAAGAGGGTCCCTTGACATTTCAGGAACCACACAGAAGACGACCTTTGGCTAGATGACTAACCAGTGGTCCATGGCATTGGGAGCTATCATTAGAAAGGCCTCCCCTGGAGGAATTAACATCCAGGATGGGTCACCACGAAGCAGGTGATTCTTTAGGAGGCCAACCCCGTGGAAAAAGTGGTCAAGTCAACAATGTAGATGATTCCTAGTGCGGTTATTGGGGTGGCATCATACAGCAGCCTGTCTGCCTCATTTTGCTGCAGTGCTTTAAGGGTTTATTCTGATGATAGTAGTCCATAGGCTTTACAGCTATTATTTGGTTTTTACTCTGAGCATCAGCCTAGACTCCCAGGCAGAGGAGGAGTCCTAAAAGTTACTGTACTGTAAATAATTAAATAAGTAGCAGGTTCTGGAGTGGGGGGGAGAACCAAATTTCAGTCGATTATGTATCTATTTTTAAAAGCTAAATATAAAAAAGCAAGCTAAATATAAATGGTACAGAAAAGTGCCCTTTTTGTTGACTTCTGTGTATGCGCTGGACTTCGAAAACCAAAGGGCATTTTCCCACATCTATTTTTGTGCCGTTTCAGTGATGCTTTCTGCATGTTTTCCGTGCGAGGGACGTGAACACGGTGGCAGGGACTCTGCCATTGCTTTCATAGGCTGCACCAACAAAAGCACAACTTAAACCAGATTGCTGAGCCAGAGGGACAATTGCTGCCATAGTTTTGTGGGGGGAGGGTTGTGGGGGGGGTAAGTAACCTCAGTTAGGACTTGCCTGAAGTTTGTGGAAGATACCAGCACTTGTAAGTTCCTATGTTTCTGCTTCTAGCCAAAACAGTCTACATTTATGTGTAATGTGTGTGTGTGTATGTGTATGCACAGAGAAAGAGAGTGACAGCCTGGGATTGAGCATACTGGTCAAACAAATACTTCAGTTTTTATCGAATTGAATACAGTCTTACATTTTTGATCATCCTGACCAGGGGTGGGTTCCGGATTTTCCTACTGCCGGTTTGCTCAGGGATGCGGCGTGTGTGCGCATGCGCAGTACACAAAAAAAGCTTCTGCGCATGCGCAGAAGCAAAAAACAAGATGGTGGCACCTATGGCGGCGCCGAGAGAACCAGCTTGGGGGCGTGGCAGGCCTGGGTCGCTGCCAGTTCCAGCGACCCAGGCCGCCAAGTTACTACCGATTCTATAGAACTGGTCCGAACCGGTAGGAACCCACCTCTGATCCTGACTTTGGCTGAAGGGTTATCGAGATCCAACACCTGGTTCCTAACATGGTTTATTTTGGCAGCAATCCCAGAAGATTCTGTGCATATATACCTTGTGCAAATGACCAGGAAAAAACTTTCACATGACCGCTTAGTCTTTAGAAAACCATGTCTGCCTCAGTGCTTTGGGGACCAAAAGGGCTTCATTTGTGGCATTGCCATAAATAAAGTTCTCAATCATTTGTATGGGTCTAAAGATAACATATATTTCACTTGGTTGTTGATACTGAGTTTCTTCCCTGGTGGGATTCTACACGTGTGTCCAAAGCTTTTGTGATGCACAAAACACAATTGAGGGAGAAGCCACAATGCAAATGTTCTGGAATGGAGCACACTGTATTTGAATTGTCAGAGGGCACTCACAACAAAACAAGCGTGCCTGTATTTATCTGATTGGTGACCATTTTGGAATCTCTTGTAGGGAAGTACCGTAATTGGAACTGAATTATTTCAATAGAAACTTTTGTTGATGTTTTCCCCTCTTCTTTCTAGGGTCTACCTTCATTTGTAACACCCACATCATCCCAGTGAAAAATCAAGAAGGAGTGGCTATGATGTTTATTATTAGCTTTGAATATGTAACTGATGAAGAAAATGTGGAGTCTCCAGAGAAATTCAGCCAGATACTAACAGCCAAAGTTACAAACCGTAAGTATATGTATCTTTATTAGGGGTATCTCTGGGTAAGAGAAGTAGAATTCTTGAGCAGGGGGTTGGACTAGAAGACCTCTAAGGTCCCTTCCAACTCTTGTTATTCTGTTAGAATTGAGTAATGATCATAGCACATTCATTGGAAAGAAAATCTATGGAATGGAATGAGCATAGCTTATGGAGAAGCAGATGCTTTTGTTAACAATTCCTGGGTTCAATTATTATTATATTTCCACTTGAAAAATATATGCCATAAATTCAAAATTATTATTGTTGTTTAATTGTTCAGGCGTTGCTGTTCTTTGTGACCTAATGGTCAATACTGACATATAAATGACTGCCAATATCTTAATAGTATTAATCATGCTTTCATACAGATTCACATATACCGTAATTTTAAGCTTCAAATTCTGGAATGTTCATTTTTATGATAGCTTAATCAATTCTACTCAGGGGTAAATGTGTATCAACCAGTTCAAAGTGGGGACAGCTTTGCCTCCAAATTAAACAAAATCCAAATTAGAGCCAAACTGAATTGCTAATAGCAATTCAGAGGGATAGAGACATGACCACAACATCCAAAGAGCTAGGTTTTTTCATATCCACATTCTATATGACAGGGTGAGAAGAGGGAGCTAAGAGCTGTAGTTTTGTGACTGATATAAGCAAGAACAACAAAAAAAATCTTATCCTAGGGATATAATGCTTTGGTATATCCTGGTCTATAATCAATCGTATTAGTTGTGCTATTTGATTTCTGTGTGATTCCAGAACTGCCACAACCCTTCTTTGCTACCCAGCCTCTGGGAACACAAGATATTATGCTTCTGGCTAGACCAGGGGTCAGCAACCTGTGGCTCTGGAGCTGCATGTGGCTCTTTCATTCCTCTGCTGTGGCTCCCTGTTGCCGGTCGGCACCACAATTTTGAGAGGAGCTTCCGGTTAGGGGGAGGGAAGCAGGGCGTGCCAGGAGGAGACTCTATGGCAAGGGGCGGGTTTTCCAGTCAGCTCCACAATATATAGGGCTTTCGGTTAGGACTGGTAGAGGAAAAAGGACGCCGTGCTAGGAGGAGACTCTATGGTGGGGGAACCGGACTTCCAGTCAGCTCCAGAATTGAACGGGGGGCTTCCGGTTAGGACCTTTGTGGCTGTTTGAGTGTTTAAGGTTGCCGACCCCTGGGCTAGACGTTGCAGACTGTGGGCTTCTATTGCTGGAGGTTCATTCATTATGTGATTCAAATAACTGCAGTTTTATCTTTCACTTGGGAGGATCAGCAGGAAAGATTTTCCATCTGCCTGGAGCTGCTGTTCTGCTCAGAAAGAAAGAACAAAAAGCCCCTAGCATCCTGAATCTCCCTCCTGTCCTCCATTCCAGAAACAGGCAGCCTGATGCCTCCTGATGAATTAATGTGTACTGGCATTTCCACAGATTCCAGTGGGAGGTTTATTTTTTTTTTATTTTTTTTAGGAATGAGGTAGTAAGTGACAAAAGGTTAACCGATTAAAAAGAATTACGAACAAAGGGAGGGGGGGGGAAAAACAGCCAAAAGGAAGTATTGTGCCGTAAGGGCTACATTTCAGGATTTTTGTCCTGAACAGAAAATGAGCAGAATTACATATCTGTGTATCAGATACTAGACCTATTTGGAACAATGAGTTCGCATAGTAGATATTATGGCTGCATCAGAAGGGGGTTTCCTGGGGGTTTCCCAGCAGGTTTATGGCCAATCACAAAACAAAAAAAAAGTCAGATGGGCAAAGACACCAAGCGCACATTGACATTATCAGTCACACATTGGTCCCACAGTTACCCACAGTTATAATTAAGCCATAACATTTCTCTGCAAATGTGAGCTCCAATGCAGCGTTGTTGATTTTGAACTGAAGTCAAGGTGCATATAGAGACTAAGCCATAGCGATCTCTCTCTCTCTCTCTCTCTCTCTCTCTCTCTCTCTCTCTCTCTCTCTCTCTCTCTCTCTCTCTCTCTCTCTCTCTCTCTCTCTCTCTCTCTCTCTCTCTCTCTCTCTCTCTCTCTCTCTCTCTCTCTCTCTCATTTGAGCTATAGGACAGGAAGAGGAAATTAAAATAGCAATTCCATTGTTCTGCTTACTGGAGCAGGTCTCTATAGTGTGGGTTACATAAATGTCTTAGCTTAGCAAACCAAGAAATTTAGAGTATAGCAAAACATCTTACACAATTTAGAATTCCCTTCGGTGTAGGCTGAACCTGGAGATCACTACTTTTAAGACAAAAATGGAGAAGGCAGAAAATCTTACCTTTCAACAAATACATTAATTTAGGGAAAATGGCAACAAAGTGGAGGGAAGCTGTTCCATCAGTTTTCAGTGGCCACCGTCAGATAATGACCAAAGGAAACTGGGGACTGTATATGGCCCTTAGTTTTCAGCTTGTATATTTCTGTCCCCAAGTTTTGTCCTAAAGTATAGAATAGCTGTATGAGCCTTTGGATTCTTAACTTTGAGCAGGAATACAATGACACATTCACATAATATTTGATACAGTAATAAAATTAAAACCTTTAAACTATCTTGTCCCCCAGATTTCCTAGCTGGAACATGTCTTAGAGATTCTTTATTTCTTTACTAGTTTTTAATTATCTAGTTAACTTTTCCGTTGCTATACACAACCTCAGGCAACTACTCTGACACCAAAATCAACAGTCCAGAACACTGATTACTAATAAACAGGCCTGAGGAGAGGGGGGTGCAGCCGGTACATTGTTCCGGGGCCCATGGAGCTCAAAGGGGGCCCATGAAGGGGAATTTTTTTTTAAATTTTTATAAAACCAAATTTTTAAAAAGAAAAACAGTTTCTTCATTTATGAATATATTTTATATTTCATTTCAGTTTATGAATGGTTATGAAATGTCATCTCAAAAATCTGGAGCTCAAAAACACAAGGAAAAACAGAAACATGATGAGATTAATAAAAAGGTGACAAATGCTTTTTGAATTTGGAGTTAAATGTAGTGGCGGCGCTCTCACACACCCGGGGTGGGGGGACACCTCTCCCGAGCGTGCATGCGTGCGTGCATGCACCCTCCCTTCCTTTTTGGCCGAGGCCTCTCCAAGCGGCGTGTGTGAGGCAAGCGGGAAAGGCCGCACAGTCTCCCCCCGAGTTTCCCATGCAGGAGACTGAGGAGAGCCTGGCGGCGGCCCCGGCCTCCCCTTCCGACGCCCTTTTTGCCGATGCAAAGGGGTCCGGAAGCAGCGGTGGAGGGAGCAGCAGCAGCAGCGACTTGGAGGCCGAACGGCTGCCAGCGAAGTCGCCTAAGGGACGGGAGCCCCAACCGGATGGAAAAGTCGATGCCGACAAGGCTGAGGAAGAGGAGGAGGAGGAGGAGGAGGAGGAGGAAAAAAGCAGCGGGGGCCCATATTAGCCTTGTTCCAGCACTTAATAATCCTCTGGGCGGCCCTGCTAATAAATGAGCTAATAGAGTTATCAAACCTAGAGGAGAGTGTCCAACCTTGACAACATTAAGACTTGTGGATTTCATCTCCCGGAATTCTAGGAGTTGACGTCCACAAGTCTTAAAGTTGCCATGGTTAGACACCCCTGATCTAGAGCTTCAGCTAGTGAGGAAATGGTCATTAAGTGGCCTGGCCAGTCTTGCTACCAATTTTGTCCCTGACTAGCTTGATTTTGATATCTTCCTTTTGGATATACAGTTGGGGACAATATTTGAAGAAAACATTTGTGAAACTACAGGAAAGCAGAGATTAACTGGTATCCTGTGTAATATATAAACACAGATAAATAACTCTTTGATCTTGCAAAAATATTAAATGAAAGTTATCCAAGCAGAGTTGGGGGTGGGAGGGAGAGCATCTGACAACCCTTATATCCCTTTTGAGATCCACCTCAAAAAGCAATTATAATCAGATAACTCATGTACTAAAAAATGAATGCCAGACCAAAAAGTTACTGAGAGAAAAATCATAGTTCTTCACCGAGATATGAACCTTTGACAATTTCATTAAAAACTACTTCATAATGTCACAATTACAGTCTTGGTTTTGCGAATATAGATTTACTTTTATTTATTTATTTCCACATGGCTCAAGCCAATAACAAAGCAAAACTGTGAAGCGCTATACAGATGCCTGAACCTAGATGAGCTGTTTTAACTGTGGCCCAAATTTTAAAAAATATTTTTTTTTTACTTTTCCAGAAGTTCATCACATTCTTTATTTTGATAAACCTGTGTTAGATATTCAAATTTACCATTTTACAGATTGAAAAAGTGAACATGATTAATTATGCAGAACATGATTATGTTCTGCAGTAAACACTGACTACGGGAGAATCTTGGAGAAAGATATAAGGCAGTTGCTGACTGATACATTTTTCTGAAGTCATGAGTAGCTCATTCCTATCCTTGCTTTGTTTATTTAGTCACAAATCCTGCTCAGAAAAAAAACACCTCTAAATTCAAGTATTGTTCACTTTTGATTACAGAGCATATGAATATGCTGTGTAAGAAAGAGAATTCTGGAAGAGAAAAAAAGTGTGGGAAATGTTGCAATGATACGGTTAATATATTCATAAACAATCGTGTTAAACAGCCATTATAATCTATTACGCTTGACAATAGATTTTTTTAGTTACTCCAAAAGTTATATTGGTAGAACAGAATATTATAAAAACTTTGTGAGCCTTATGTGGCAAAATATTATATTATTAATATTCTGCTTACTTGGTCTGTTTTATTATTTAGCATAGCACTTGGCCTTACAGATCTGAGCTTTACATCAAAATAACCTGTAAATAATTAATCTGCCTCCACCTCATATTATGATTGATTCTAAAATGGAATGTATATCTTGCTTCAAAGGCCTATCTGGTTAGGAATGCCTCAGGTTCTCAGATCTCCACCTATAAGTGCAATATGGCGTGTGTTGCCCTTTGGATATGTATTGATTGTCCATCTCCAACCCTTTTTATCCTGTGTTGTTGAATATTGTAAACTGGACCAAGAAGCAGAAGCAAAAGAAGGTTACAGCAAATAAAACAGTTTCTAGCAAGTGAGAAAATATTGGCCCCAATTTTATTGGTTACAGGAGATAAGATCTGCATCCAAATTCTTTACAGGGTCATCTTTATTAGTGGCTGCATAATCATTCACTAGCCAGCTGGGGAGAAAAAATAATCTCCCTAGATAGCATGAGCTAAGGTCATGCCACAATACTGTCAATGCAGCTGGACTGGGCCTTAAACCTTCTCCTACCATGACCCATTGCTAGAGCCCCAAACTAGAATCACAGGTCACCCTTCCTCCTGTCACCATGGTTCTGGCCATATGCCCTAAAGCAGGGGTGTCAAACTCGCGGGGCGTGGGCCATATGCGTCACGCACTGGCCACGCCCACCCCCGTTTTAGCGAAGGGGGAAAAAGTTGCGATACATCACGTGACGAAACGTGTCTAGAAGTGACCCTTAGATATCCTACAGGCTTATATCTTATCCAATGTGCAAAAGGTGCTATCAGTCTGAAAGGACTCCCCCTCCTTAGATAATATAAGTGCTGCATATGATTTAGTGTGAAAAATCATGTGACACTGATCACCTACTGATTTTAATATGTGACCGAAGATTTGAAACTAAGTCTCTCAGTTCTAGTCTAATGCGGCTTATTAGTTAACACTCATCAAATAATGGTTTCCAGTGATTCAGATGCATAGATTAATTGAGTGAAATTACATCCCCTCAACAATCCAAATATTTACCTCTGCTATACTGCTGATTTGTTTTCTCCCAGTTCATCTAGAGTCATTTTGCCATCCCTGTCTGAGCAACGGAGTTTTTAGAAAGCTTTGTTTGAATTATTATAAAATCAAATCTTCTCCTATTAGAAAACAATGATGATGAATGGCTTCGGCTTCGCACATAATTCCTAGCAACAAGAGTTTTTTCTGATCCGGGTTCTGGGTTCTGGATCTAGCAGTGCCCAAAAATGACTTGGCTTTCATTGTTAACCATTCTCTTCTGTCCAGAGGCTTTCTACATCCAATTGGAATTGGCAAAGCACTCAGCTGTTTGATTTTGAAAACAACTTAATACACCACTATTTGGTGGATCTATAGCCATATTGAGACAAATGTTCTTGTGTGTGTATTCTGCTGTTTCATGCCTTAAAGGCTAGCCTCAACCTATCTTCTTATTAACTTAATGATTTAAAAGAAGTAATCAAATGCTCTCTGTAAGTGCAGATTTACTTGTATTTCAGATGGTAACAACCTTTCAAGAGGAGCTTCATCAGGTAATTCTGTCTACTGAAATACAGTTTGCACTTGTTTCCTTCATTTATTTTACTTGAGTCGCAAAGTTCAACTTTCTAATATCCTAAGTGTAGCACTTCCCCCAAAAGGGCCACTGCCAATCGGGCCCTTCTAAGCCCTTTCCCAGGTGATCAACCCACCTAGCCCAGGCATACCAACACCCTCCCTTGGAGGGAGTTACAGGCTTTAATTAAAATAACGACTGTTAAGATAAAAATCAAATCAAGCATCACAATAATATCAAACATTGAACCGGTGAGCAAAATGTCCCAACAACTGTGCTTTCTGGCCAAATGGCCCCTCACCAATCCTGTTGTCTCATTAACCCTAAGCCTTATTATGAGCCATGGTGACGCAGTGGTTAGAATGCAGTATTGCAGGCTGACTCTGCCCACTGCCAGGAGTTCGATCCTGACCAGCACAAGGTTGACTCAGCCTTCCATCCTTCTGAGGTCGCTAAAATGAGGACCCAGATTGTTGGGGGCAATATGCTGACTCTGTAAACCACATAGAGAGGGTGAAGCAGTATATAAGTCTACATGCTATTGCTAACAGCAGGCCCAGTGAGAGGCCTATCCAGTCTCCCTCTCGTGGCAGCCAGGATGCAGGATGCAGATTCTTTCCCTCTTAGCAGTTTGTCCTTTCCCCTCCCTCTCAATCCTGTTTTATCTCAGCTCCCTGAAACTTCCTCTTACTCCTCCTCCTGGGGACTATATCTCCCAGAAAAAAATACTTCCCTCAGGGGCTCTTCCTATCCCCATTTCCAGGTGTAAGGCCCCAACCATCCATCCATCCAGGGAACGCTGCTAATAGAGCAGGCTACATAAATATTCAGCTTTCTGAGTATTGTTTCTAAATATTGATTGGATCTGAAGACCTTTCTATTGTCATCTCGAGCATCAGTGCTGAGTGATTCCCTCATCAAATTATCCCTCATCCACAATGGGGAGAGAGTTAATAGATGTTTAATATTCTCTTTTATTGATATTTAATAGACCTCATTCCTGAAATTCAGCAACAAAAAACCAAAAGTAAGGGTTTCCCTACCCTATGCCAGCTGAAGGAATTCTGGGAGTTAAGAGTCCACACATTTTAAATCTGCCAAGGTTGAGAAACACTGACTTAGGCAGAGCTTCCTTCAGTGTTGTGGGTCATAAATCAAAAAAAGCCTTGCTTGCTTGCTGAACTAATAAAAACATCATCCATACACTAATCTGAACTATCAGTCTCAATATAACTTCACTCAATTGATCTGTGCATCTGAATCACTACAAATTATTCCTTGAATATTAACTACTATATACAAGAGGACACATGGAGCTTAGCCTGAGATATACTTTGAATCTGGTTTGCTCATAACTCAAAGTTATAATGTATTTTTTGGGCTCAGAGTTCTAGTTAGTTTTCCTGCCATTTTGAACCATGGCTTTCAGGTTTATGAACTATGATATAGTGTCAACAGACTTTATTGTTGTATCTTATTTCTAGTTCACTCTTTATTTGATTTTTGTGCTGTCCAGAATCTGGGTCCTGATAGAAGAAAGGGAGAAAACAAATTACCTGCTGAACAAATTATCAAACCATAATAAAATCCTAGCTTTATAGTATGTGTCCATGTAGCCTTTATCTCAGGATAACATGAAGATGCAGTGATTCCAAGACCATAAATACTGCAAGCTCTTTTTATGTGAATAAACAAATAAAATCTAAAGTGGTTGGATCATCTGCCTACACTCTTTGTTCTGAGTCATTTCTCCATTTCCTTCTAGTCCTTTAAAGCTCTAAGGAACTGCTACATGGCTCAGTTTTTCCAGTCACAATCCTTCTATTTCTCCTATGCCTGACTGGATACTCAGATCTGCATATTAAGATTAGACGTCCTTGATGCAACTGTACTCATTTTATCCCTCAAAAGTGCCATCAGGAGCTATTTGACATGGCTTAGTAAAAAGCTATTTCTTCACAGGCAACAATTATTGGTACCCTATCCTTGTATCTCATCACACCATCACTTAGAATTACAATGATGAATTAAATACCCACCCACTAGAGATGCTGTTTGATGGTTCACTTATGCTAGAAATAGCTTCCTAACCTGCTTTTATTTAACTGTCTCTGCACATTTTCATTAAACCATATGTGTGCTCCCCTTTTGTGCATGTGTGAGGGATTCTTTCCTGCAATATTTTTCTGCGGAGCTGTTCTCTGTGCATGAGTAATGGGCACAGTGACACAGGCAGAATCACTTTGACTTTTTCCATCTGTTTTGCACTTTCCCAACAAGACACTGATCAAGTGGGATGGGCACAATTGATGTGTTCCATATTCACAAGCATATCTATTGTTACCAAATAAATTACACTGACAAGATTTTACACACTTTCTTGCACCCTGTTGATTCGTAACATAGCATGAGCCCATCACTTACAAGACATCAGTCCAATTAAACTTCACAGGAAAAGTTCACAGATTCCATTTTATCACCAAAAATGTTGTCAGTTCATCAGAAAGAGCAAATATAATTCTAGGACAATCTAGCAGAAGATTTAGATTTGGTCTGTCAGTGGACATGTTCAGTGATAAACCAAATGGTTCAGAGGGTCCAGTTTCAAGGCTTGCAAGCAGAATAGATCATGTAGTAGTGGAAATGTGTTTGTGACCATTTCCCCAGAAGTCCTTAGAAGCTTCTCTGGGCCACCTCACAAGTATTCTTCACATTATCTTCCTTACAATGGTCTATTTTCTCTATAGGTCAACCAATGCCTGCAATATTCTTAGCATTAAAAACCAGGTTCCGGCCAGTGCCCCACCCATTCTTACGTTACTTCATAGCACTATTTTTTACAGCAGGGGAAAAAAATGCCTGGTGAAAGTCCTAGGTGCCATAGGCTCTTAATTCAGGAAGGCAAAAGGAAAGTGATGGGCTAGGGAAATGGGATGAAATGAAAGTTCTTTATCAGTGGGAAGTTGCCTGTTTTGCAGCTCCAGCAAAATGCCGTCACCAAAGTGTTATCTTAGCATTTTTCTTCTGCACTGAAGCTGAGTCAGAAGGTAATCAACGCAGTTGCAGAAGAGTTGTAGAAGCTTGATGCTGTTGTACAAACAGAAGGCACAAGCAGTGTGGGGCTGTCTGAAATTCACATATGCTGCATGTGGAAGAGTGTTTTACACACTTGGTCCCAGTTGAGGCAAGATTATAATGTTTAAAAATGGGTTCATCAACACTTTCTACCGTATTATATGCAACCTGCCCAGGGGTGGGTTCCAACTTACCTCGCTGCCGGTTCGCTCCCTCCCGCGCCACGTGGGTGCGTGTGCGTGAAGCAAGCGTGCGCATGCGCAATAACAAAAAATCTGGGGGGAAAAAAACCCAAAGCCAAAAAAAAGATGGCGACCGCATGCACACTGCTGGAAGTCGGCTTCTGCGCATGCTCAGAAGGGAGAAAAAAAATTTAAATTTTTTTTAAAAATTTAAAAAAAGATGGCCCCCACGGACCGGCACTGACCGATCCGGTTCGGTGACGTCATCGTGATGTCACCAGCGGGTCGCTACCAGTTCGGGAGAACCAGTCCAAACCGGGAGGCACCAACCCCTGAACCTGCCTTTTTAGTGCCAGATATGTGAGGACCCAATTATTTTGCTATTTTAATTGCAACTGATACTATCAGAACTATAAAGTTCAATTTTGAATTTGGCACATTTTATCACGTAATATTTCTATACACAATGCTAATTGCTTATAGTATAGTAATGGCATTTTCTATGTAGTATTTACCCATACTGTATTTTCATTGTTGATAATTGCAGGTAAAACCATATTTTAAGATTTCTATAAATAATTTTTAGCTATATTGTGTATAATGACAATGTCTATTTTAAAAATACATCAATTTTTTTTTCAAATTAGGGGATTGGACCAGGGTCAATCCTTACTTTTCAATGTACAACATTACAGGATCAGACCTTAGCAACTCCGATTAAAAATAAAATATGTGAAAGAAGTAGGGGTGTGCTCAGTGTATCATTGTGAGATAGAATGTTCTGGAAAACACCAGAGTGTTCTGTTTCCTTCAGGTCCATGTTGATAGATGTTTCAGCACTTTTCCTAGAAAACAAGGCCAGATCTCATCCAATGTACCAGGATACTAATCTCCTGTTGCAGATTTACTGCCTCCAGAAGGGCAGATTGGTAAAGTTTGAAATAAAACTATGCAGAATGTTCCAATGTTTCCGGAAAAAACACTGTGGCCAATGTTTCCTTAACCAGAGGTGCTGGCCTAGAAACCAGGAGATGGTGAGTTCTAATCCAGCCATAGGCATAAAATGGGTGATTTTGGACCAGTCGTTCTTTATCAGCCCATCCCACCTCACAGGGTTGCTATTGTGGGGTGAAGAGCAGGAGAAAGGAGTATTAAGTATGTTCACCTTGAATTATTTATAAGATAATAAAGGCAGAATTTTAAAAAATTAAATAAATAAATATTTTTTTTTTCATTTGATAATTATGCATTGATTATATAAAGTGATCCCGGGCTATTTTTCAGTGGATCACTTTCTTTTCTATACAGTGTCCAAGCATAGAAGTTGTCCCAAAGGTGCTTTTTTTTTTCCAAACAGGAACTGGACTTTCTTGATTTTTCTTGAAGACATTTCGCTTCTCCTCCAAGAAGTTTCTTCAGTTCTAAGAAGGAAGGGAAGATTTATACCTTTTGCAGTCAGTCAGTCGTTAACACTTTGAGAGTCATTGACTGGCTGACTGAAAAGAATATAAATCTTTCCTTTCTCACCAGTTAGTCAGAACTATAGAAGCTTCTCAGAGGAGGAGCAAAATGTATGCAAGAAAAATCAAGAAAGTCCAGTTGCTGTTTGGAAAAAAAAAAAGCACCTTTGGGACAACCATGACCTGAAAAACTGAGAATCTCCATAGAGATTCTCCATAGTATTTTTGTACACTAAGTTCTCTCTATGAATAACAGTGCACAAGAACCATTTTGGATTCTCATCTTTCATCAGTTTTAAGCAGCCATTTTTCTTGCCCATCATAACAGGAGCACCATCTGCAGCACAAGATGTTATGTTTTCCATTGATATATTATTGACATCTAAGTAATTTTTTAGCTTATTATATATATATATATCAGTAGCGGTTGTGGTGGTCTCTAATGATTTGCAGAATAACATTTCTTCAGCAAATTCACCTTTATCAATATATCTTGCATAGGTTAGCAATACGGCCTCATTGTCTCTCAGAGTTGATTCATCCATTTGTACTGAGAATTTTCTTGATTTCAGCTTTTCAACTTTTCAAATTGCTCCCATTAAAAATCAAATTGCCCCCCTGTGGGGCGTGGGCCCCACATTGGGAACCACTGCTCTAGAACAAATATGTAAAAAAAGGAGGAAATTAACAGGCTAATTAAACGGTGCTCGAAATAGGATCGTTTTTGCTGTTCCTTGTGCAAACCATGGGAATTGTTCCAAGTAAAAGGTTTCTCGTTACCTCTTTTTCTCATACATACATACATGCACACAGACATAGAGAATCCAGTAACATGCGAGACTATCTTTGTAATCTGTCTTCTGTCTACTTCATTTCTAGCAATACGAAATACCGTTCATATTGAATGAAAAGCCAGGAAAGCAGTCCAGTTGCTAATTGTCAGAACATTCACACATGCATAACTTGTTTTCAAAAAATAGCTCCTTTAAAATAAAACAGGCAACCAAAAGTTTGGAACAATTTATGTCTTGTTTTTTGTAATAAAAAAAAACTGGAAAAGATAGTCATATGTTGCTGCTGCTATTTTATTTCGTGCCTGAAAATATTAGCAATGAGGGATGCTCTCCAAGCATATCTTTTCCAGCTGAATTAAGAGACAACTTGATCAGCAACAGACTCTAACATGACTGTTTTAAACCAGTGAAGCAGAAAATACCATCTGTTCTACCATGAATATTTCTAAAATAGAACAAAAGCGTGTGGAGATGTCTACTTTTTCCTTGCAAGAATGTGAGGAAAGCCACAAAAGACCCTGTTTTATGGGAAAGAGGTTGTGATGAGCTATCATAGTTCAAACTTCAATGTCATTAGCTAGTAATGGAGTACTTTTTAACTCACTTTCAAATGCATTATAAAAGCTATAGAATATTTTAATAAATTTGACTCATTTTTACCTACAGCTAGTTTTAGTAAACATCTATGGTTGCCCTCAAGTGAAATATTTCACTGGTTTTGTAGATGCATGTGATTAGATTGAAAGGCATAGAATAGCAATAGCACTTAGGCTTATATACCGCTTTACAGTGCTTTACAGCCCTCTCTAAGCGGTTCACAGAGTCAGCATATTGCCCCCAACAATCTGGGTCCTCATTTTACCCACCTCGGAAGGATGGAAGGCTGAGCCAATCTTGAGCCGGTGAGATTTGAACTGCCGAACTGCAGCTAGCAGTCAGCTGAAGTAGCCTGCAGTACTGCACTCTAACCACTGCGCCACAACAAAAAAGCATTCTTAACAACAGTTAATTACAGAATATTCGTGTGTGTGTGTGTGTGTGTGTGTGTGTGTGTGTGTGTGTGTGTGTG
>QLTV01004235.1:2042892-2074509 GCA_003457575.1 Thermophis baileyi | reverse complement strand
ATAGATAGATAGATAGATAGATAGATAGATAGATAGATGGATGGATGGATGGATGGATGGATGGATGGATGGATGGATGGATGGATGGATGGATGGATGGATGGATGGATGGATGGATGATAATGAGATCTTGTTTGAGCTGAATATATGAAAACTATTAACAGAGTTATAGTTATGTGTGAAGTTAAATATGTAACTAAGTTTCAGTTGATATGTTGTTCTAGGGCATGCAATAAGTTTATGTTGGAAACCAATCTGGACTTGAATTAAGAAATGTCAATTTTCAAGCATTGCTATCTCTAGCAATTTCTTCTCCTCCTACCCTCCCAAATCACTCATGCATGCATCATTTTCACCAGAGAGATCCATAAGTGACTGATTGTCATTGGATTAACTCTCTTTGGCTGGATATGTCCATGGAAATAGGGGAGAAGAGTATTCAGGCAGCAGAACTGGAGAGCAATGGAACATTGCAGGCTTATTGTTTTGAAAAATCTCAGCAAGGCAACCCAAATCCTTGGAGGAACATCACAAATACTTTCTCTTTTGGGACATAATAGCAAGTAGCCATCATCCCCTTTCCCCTCCCTCATTATTGAATATGCAGGTGGTGGTGCCTGGGAATTTAATACATTGCTCCTACCAGGTTTCATCGAGATAAAATAGTAACACCTAGTTTATGCATTGTGTTTAAATCTAGTGTTGTAAGCCTTTTGGATGTTGCTATTAATGAGCAAGCCATTTTTCCTGAATTAACTATTCTAAGATGTTTCAAATTGAAAGCATAATATTTCCAAACAGTTCTATTGTACTCTTGAATCAAGTTGTCAGCAGATAATTCCCTGCCCTAAAGATAGGTTCAGCGTTAAAAGAATTGATGAATATAAATATAAACCAAATCAACAATAGAGCTCTCTTTGCTCAGCATCTGAAAAGGTGACATTTTCTGAATAACTCTGTGATAATTCTGGGATTCTTTCTTGAGTATTTCAAAAACATGATATGATATGTTTTATCAATGGTTGGACAAAAGGGATAGAAATTAGGAATTTAATAAGTATTACTATGTAAATGAATTGACCCAGACAGTATGCTGTTCACTAAGCACATATTGTATGTAAAGAGAAAACAAATAAAAAATGTATTTTAAGAAAACATGATATGAGCCACAGTAGTAGACACAGTGGCCATGAAAATCTTCAAAATAAAAAAAATCTAGAGATAATAAATTTTAAATAAATACAAGGCTTTAAAAAATTTTTTAATTTTTTTTAATCCATTAAAATCAGAGAAAAGGAGGGAACTGTGGCTTATAGCCACAAGGATAGATTTTCCCCATGAACCAAAGTTGCTGCATTCTCTATCTGCACGAATGTCAGTTATCAGTGTTTTTCTCAAGAAACAGGAAATGTTTTGGACACACACTTAGAAACAGTGACAGGAGAAATCAGAAAGGGATGCCTGCCTTGGTTCTGGTTAACTTCTTTAATTGCTACCATTCCCTAATGTGTGAGCTCCCAAATTTATACTCTTCTGCATTGCAAAATTGGAATTGGGACCAGCAGGATAAACTTGATAAGTATCTGTTCAACCAATACGTCACTCCCTGTGTAGCTACCGGAAGGAGCCCAGCTGAATTACTTATGGGTCGCCGTTTGAGAACAAATTTAAACAGAATACATCCCGATTATTCGACAGAAACCCTCACAGACTGGGAAAGTACGGTCAGAACCTTTGAGCAAGGTGATCGAGTATACGCCCGGAATTATACTGGTCAACCCATATGGGTGCCGGCACAGATTACAGAAGTCACGGGTCCCCATTCGTATTGGGTGGAGCTCGAGGATGGACGACTGTGGTGCCGACATATTGACCAGCTGCAGAGCCGAGTGATGGGAACAGCCATTGGGGAGTTGGAGAAAGCGAACTGGGGTGGGAATCTAGAAGAGCGAGAGGGACAACAACGCAGTGAAATGGTATTTGAAGGGCTGAGCCCAGTGCAGAATGAAACACCTGTTATTGAGGGTCCACTGCCGTGGAGTCTGTCTCACTCTTCTCCGTCTCGCTCTTCTCTGTCTCCATCTTCATCTCCGACTAAGGGATATGCCCAGTGGGAGGCCCCAGAGAGTAATTGCAAGCCATCTGATGTAGTTGAAGAATCGTTGAGAATGCGGTCGATGTGTGAGGGCCCGATAGAAATACAGGAGAGACGCCAGTCGACGCGAAGCCGTCGTAGACCAATGTATCTGGACAATTATGTTTGTGGTGTACAAAGTTTCCACGAAGAAGGGGGAAGGGAATTTATGGCCGTGCAGGCACGAGCAGAGGCTTTTCCTCCTGCCGCGCAAGTGCGGGACGTATTTTAAAGTTATTGGTTAATGGGCTGACAGCCTTCTATAAAAAGGGCTGTGAGGCAGGAACAGGATGTTGGTTTACAATGAGTTCTTATCTTAAATAAACAGTGTTGTTGGAAATCTGGCTCCTCGTCTGGCGTTCCCACACACAACATTCCATGAGGGATGTCTGTTCCCTATTTAGATAACTATTTAGACTTGTCATTGCTGCCCCAGTGTGTTGAACATCTAAAGTAGCATTTTACCTTCGAATCTGAAGCAGATTTGAAGGATGTCTGTTCCCTATTTAGATAATTATTTAGACTTGTCATTGCTGCCCCAGTGTGTTGAACATCTAAAGTAGCATTTTACCTTCAAATCGGAAGCAGCCCTAGAATCATGTATTGAATCATTAATTTCTGGCCACTGTCATCAGAATAGCATGGGTTCTTTACTAGTAAACAAAGGGCATTACATGAGAGAACAAATATTTTGCAACAGCTCCTGGTTTCATAGTTAACTTATTTTTAAATCTGATCTTTCCTACTTAGGCAAACTTTTTGGATTCAGGCTACCTGGATTGAGTCTTTTATCCTACAGAAAGCAGTCTTTGCCACAAGAAGATCCTGATGCAGTGATTGTTGATTCATCAAAGCACAGCGACAACTCCATGGCCATGAAGCACTTTAAATCTCCTACGAAAGAAAGCTGCAGCCCCTCTGAGGGAGATGACACCAAGGCACTCATTCAACCAAGGACGTGTTCACCTCCAGTGAATATATCTGGGCCTCTAGACCATTCATCACCAAAACAGCAGTGGGATCGACTGTACCCGGATATGCTGCATTCCAGCGCAGCATTGACTCTTGCTCAGTCAAAAGAGAGCATTAGTAGTCTAAGGAGAGCATCTTCAGTGCACAACATAGAAGGATTTACCATCCATCCCAAGAACATGTTTAGGGATCGGCATGCTAGTGAAGGTACAGTATTAGGCAAGGGGAGGGTGATCAATATTCATGAATTATGTCAACTGAACAGCTGGGAATAAAATGGGACACGTGCATTCCATTTTTATTCAACTAGGACAAGATCTTTGAAGTCTCTTTTCTTTATAAGAGCTAAGAGGAAATTCTACCATAGCAGGGATGACATTAAGCACTCTATGGTTCATCATTTGTGACCCTATGCAAAGGGAAGCTTATTTCCAAGTCAATATGCTTCATATTGTGTTATAAGTCTAGGCGCACTAATTTGACAGTAAGTCCTAATAAGGTTTCCCTCATATTTGGGCAGCAGTTTATTGTAAAGGGGTGCCAATACAAGAATGGTTCAGACTGCAATGGCCACTTTCATATTCAGAAGGTTTTCATCCAGGGTATGCACCCCGGAGGAATCCTTCCTTCAGAAAATACTTCATTCATTCATTCATTCATTCATTCATTCATTCATTCATTCATTCACTCATTCATTCACTCACTCACTCACTCACTCACTCACACACTCATTCATTCAGTTAATCAATTTAGGTACCACCTGATTCCAGACTGACTTGGGGAAGGG
Source organism: Thermophis baileyi (assembly GCA_003457575.1). Classification (NCBI taxonomy): domain Eukaryota; kingdom Metazoa; phylum Chordata; class Lepidosauria; order Squamata; family Dipsadidae; genus Thermophis; species Thermophis baileyi. The sequence continues at coordinate 2,070,616 of QLTV01004235.1, read as the reverse complement.
GCTCACATAGATGGCAACATAAAAATAAACACCTAATTACACACCGAACAGAAGATGGATGCAGATGTGCTCAACACATTAAAACAAATATCATACACCCAGCACTGGCTCCAGCCGCCTTAGCCTAGAGCCTGAGAGCATGGCCAGGTCTTTAAGGTTTTCCAGAAAGCCACCAGGGTAAACCAAATAGGAAACATGACTAGATGAGCTAATTCTACCTTATTGTAAGGCTACCTTAACAAACTTCCCACTTTAAGCTGCCTGATGAATGAGGGCGGTCCTTCCCAAGTTTCTTCCTTTGGCCATTAGTTGATTGGAGGCTCCCCGCTCTCTTATCTGATTGTTTCATGGGTAGCATGTCTTCCCTTCGTCCATCAAGATCACTCATACATTCCATTACAAGGTGGAAGCCACTCAGATTTCATAGGGAATTACATCCCAGAGAGCAGGTGCCATGATAGAGAAGGTGTGGTTCCTGGATCCGAAAGATGACACTATTTTAACTGAAGGGACCAGTTGCCTGCCCAACCTGGCAGTCCGAATCAGCAACGTGCATGCATATTGTTTCAAAAGGAAGATATTCCTTGCTTCACAAATAAAACCCTTGTTCATCTTCATGCAACTGATAGATTAGAATGCTATTTGACTAATTGAGCAGTTGGTTGACTGCATTCTATTATTGATTATTCCAGGAAAATTGCTTAATCAATTACAATTTCTTAAGTCAAATTAGCCTCAAAATTTAAAGAACAGCCCCTCCTGAGATATATCACACCCCATTTAAACGGCTGTTCCAGCTAATTTGAAAACACTTTTGAGCACTCTGGAAAATGTTGAAGAGCAGTTGAATGAGGACAACTTTTGGTTCTTAATTCTAAAAAGAGAAAATTAGTTTCCCGTTCATTACATTAGTTGATTCATCCAAACTAATGTTGGCTCCCTCAAAATGTATTGGGGAACCAAGAAGGGGGAAAAATCATCAGTTTGGAGTCTTTGGATGCACAGTTTATTTCCCCCCTTTTGCTTTTCTTTATTCTGCTGAATAACAGACAATGGTCGCAATGTCAAAGGTAATGTAAATTTATCACCTCTATTGTCCGGTGCTTTTGAGAGACACATTATTTGGCATGCTGTATAGACTGTACAAATGCATCATACTCATGCTAACCTTTATGAAGCTGGGCACATTATAGGAATTACTGTTCTTTTTGCTTGATGGATGCATCACAATTCTCTTTGCTCTCAATTCAGAGTGATGATAGATGGCCATTCAGAGGAAGCTGTGAAGGGATGCACAGTATGTTCTTTCAAAGCCATTGGCCTCGCTTAGTTATAATGCAATCCTCTACTTGTCTATCCAGAAGAAAGTTCCCATCCTTTCTCTGGGGCTTTTTCCTTGATCACTGATTCGAGCAGCACATCCTGCTAAGCACCTTTGATTTGAGTGGGAGAGTTAAGCATGTGCTTAATTCTCTCCCGTCAAAACCCCAGGAGGGCTTAAAAGTTTGAACTTTGGCTGGATTGTACCTATGTAAACCTGTTGAAGAAGGTAGAATGTGGATGCTGCCAATCCTACGCAGATACCATAACTTGAAGTTTTCAAGATACGATCTTGTAAAAGTATTACAAATTGAGCTTTGCATGATGGAAACTAGCCACCATTGATTCATTTTAAATCCAATTCAGTTTTATCGTTCTGACACCAAGGCAATCAGTGAATAATCTGGACCCTTCACGTATTCCTCTTTTGTCTCCTTAAAACTAGTTTCACGCTCCTGGATGGCAGGGGGTATGGTTTAAGCTTACTGTAGTCTTCAGGTGTGCTTGCATGAATTCCATTTGCAATTTCATGTGGAAACATGCTTGTTCATATTTATTACATGCTAGTATTGGTCCTTTTCACCAGGACAACAGTGTAAAGCAAAGTTAGCCAAATGGAGACATTCCTTTCTCTAGCTAACTAGAATCCTTTTTGCATATATATTTTTCCCATAACAAACTTATCATTTGTGTTTATAGCCTAAATTTAGTAGGAGAGGTAGGATGAAGGAGGAACTTTCTTTTTTGCTCCTCTTCAGCATGTCATTTAATATACTTGATGAAATGTCTCCATCAAACCTGCATGATGTGCATGTGCTAATGCCCACAAGTGACCCATTCCTAGGAAGTCTTCCCATTTGCTTCTTGTCTCCATCAGCGGTGGTTTTGATATTGTGTGGCACCATGTTGTAAGTGAACAACTGTCTGTAAATGAACTTGCTGCTGGCTCGAAGTACTTAAGACTTTGCCTATTTCTCTATTTATTGTCACTATAGATCAGGGGTGTCAAACTCAAGGCCCGGGTCTGGATCCGCCCTGCGGGGCCGCCCTGGAAACAGCAAAGGACCGGCCCGCGGTGTCTCCACCAGCAAAATCGGAGCTCGGGTGGGCCGTGTGTGGCCCTCCCATGCTCTGTTTTCCTTGGCAGAGGGTTGCAGGAGGCCATTGCAGCTGGAAATGGAGCTCGGGAGCCCATTTTTGCTGGCAGAGCACTCGGGCCACCAAAGGCGCCCCCGATACGAGTGGCGTTGAGCTGGCCACCCCCCCCCAGGTCAAAGACACCCCTGAGGCAGCCCTCAATGAAATTGAGTTTGACACCCCTGCTATAGATCCACATCAGTGTTCCATAATCTTTAAGGCCAATTTAAGATTCTCAGAGGGAAATGAACATATTTCTGGTAGAAGCCTATTCCATAAGAACAAACTTGCCATAAAGAAATATTCTGTTTCTTATGCCTGCCAGCCTAGCAGCTCTTATGAATAAGCTCTTGAAAAGGGCCACCAGAGCTGATCTTAGAAGCCGAGTAATTGTTACTTGCTTCAGCAAAGTAAGACTTAAATCTGCATGAATAACGAACATAAGAAAGGCAGGTAGAGCAGAGCACTAATTTGTGCTGCTTTTCCGATATTGAAATCGCAGATGGAAAACAAGCAACCATGGCACAAAAGACACCAAGGATTACCCAGGTTTTGGAGTCTGTCTTGTATTCAGGAGCCCATGTGCCAATGAAATTAAACAGTCTTCTTTTCTCCCTAATTTGGACATCTAGCTATTCAGGAAGTATTTATTTATGGGATACATTTGTGGTCCATCTTTCTTCTATTGTTGCAACAACTCTCAGAAGCTGGCAGAAGGTAATATGCTCAAGGATCCTTTTTCAGTCTTAAAGCAGTCCTTCTGCCTGCCTGAAGGCACCAGGAGACAAGGCTGGCAATGTGACATCAGAGAAGGTGGGCCTAAAATTTTTGGATCCTTTTTAGTGGATTAGGAAAGGTAAATAAATGACACCTTATTTGCCCCTTCAGCACAGATATATACATCTTAAATGGAAGCAGCGTACTATTTGGGGAAAGTTGCATATTTTAGAATATAATGAAAAACTCTACTGTCCACAGAGAGAATCCAGAGGTCTTCAGGAATCCAAGAAATCAGAACTTTTTTTCTTGTCGCTCCTTCAGCATATGGTATTTACAAGTATACTGCCTTTGAATCTGGAATTCTCATACAGCCATAATAACTATAGATTTCTTCTATATTCATAATTTTAAAAGTTCATGTGCTCCAGACTTTAAAAGCCCATAGTTCTCAATCTAGCGCGAAATAAAGCTTTCAGGGAGAAGTGTGTCTAGATTAAATCCAAGATATTACTCCACTAATGGATTTCTGCTTCCACTTGTGTTCACTCAACTAGCTCAGAAATCTGTAAACTCTGAAGAAATAGATTCCCGCTTTCTCTATAATTTTTCTCTTTTTAAAATTTCCTCTAGTTTAAGGACCCTACAAAGACTGGATAACAGAATCACTTACAGTAGTAGAAAGAATGAGAAGCCCTGATTCAAGAGTGGGGTGTGCAATGGACACACACACACACACACACACACACACACACACACACCTCCCAGTGAATTATTTACTACTTCTAGGCACTATATTCTGCCCTTCTTCCACAATTGAAGTGTTGGCAGATTCTAAACTAGAGAGTTATCAAGTCTGGTTGAAAAACAAAAATAACAATAAAGGTATTTCCTTTTATAGTTATCTGGAAAGCGGCTCAAGACGTTATATCAGCTGATATCTTCTTTTTCTTGTAGGTCCTTTTAACCATATCAAGTCAAGTCTGTTAGGATCAACATCTGATTCAAACCTCAACAAATACAGCACTATCAATAAGATTCCCCAGCTCACTCTAAACTTTTCTGATATCAAAAATGAAAAAAAGGCATCATCACCTCCATCATCAGAGAAAACAATTATTGCTCCCAAAGTGAAAGAAAGAACACACAACGTTACTGAAAAGGTTACACAGGTAGGAGATTTTTTAATATGTAATTGTGCCTCTTCTCTGATTTCTGCGAACACTCCACTCCTTCTCTTCATGTCTGCATGCCCTTCATGCTTTTGTTAGACTTGTACAGTTTGATTCTTCTGGATGAAATGGAATGACCACAATTCTTCTAGCAATACACACAGAGGAAAATTAATGTAGATTAAACCTATAATTAATCAGAGATAGGGCTCTGTGAGGGAATCTGCATTATGTTGTTGTAAGTGAATTCTGTGGAAGATCCCAGACTTATCTGTTTAACTAGGGTATATCTGATATAGTAGCACAGATATTGTTCTATGATGGCCTTGGTTCATTCTATTTACCTACCTGACTGAATAATATGCAGAAGTCAAATGAAGTTAGAATAGAATAGAATAGAATAGAATTCTTTATTGGCCAAATGTGATTGGACACACAAGGAATTTGTCTTTGGTGCATATGCTCTCAGTGTACATAAAAGAAAGGATACATTTGTCAAGAATCATGAGGTACAACACTTAATGATTGTCATAGGGTACAAATAAGCAACCAGGAAACAATCAATATTAATATAAATCGTAAGGATACAAGCAACAAGTAACAGTCATACAGTCATAAGTGGGAGGAGATGGGTGATAGGAACGATGAGAAGACTAATAGTAATAGTTATGAAGCCTTAGTGAATAGTATACAGGTCCTCAATGGAAGGCAGGTTGGCAGTAATTGTTTTTTCTGCAGTTCTGATTATCCTCTGAAGTCTGTGTCTGTCTTGTTGGGTTGCAGAACCAAACCAGACAGTTATAGAGGTGCAGATGACAGACTCAATAATTCCTCTGTAGAACTGTATCAGCAGCTCCTTGGGCAGTTTGAGCTTCCTGAGTTGGCGCAGAAAGAACATTCTTTGTTGTGCTTTTTTGATGACGTTTTTGATGTTAGGTGACCATTTTAGGTCTTGAGATATGATAGAACCTAGAAATTTGAAGGCCTCTACTGTTGATACAAGTTGAGTGAAATTTAGCAATTTCTTCCAGTCCTGATAGCCAAGTTGCCATATGTTACATAGACTACAAGAAGTATATGCACATCATATTACAAGAGTCAGACTATTTAAGAGAGACAAAATCAAGACATGAAGTTCAGGCTGGTAACTTGAGCACTGATTCCAGTACACCATCAAGGAGATCTTACTATACTTATATTTCTTGTAGGTTCAATTCCCACCCAAGTCACATAGTCATAACCATTTCCCAGTTGTTAAAGTTGGTCAGTCAAGTAAACAGATCTTTCTGCTTTTCTACTCTAATTCCTTTGACACTTAGCACAATATGGTACCTTCATTCTTCCGAGTACTGGTCTGAACTTGTTTCTGCAGGAGTGCATGGCTGGAGGTGTTCTGCTTCTAATTTTGGAGGTTCAAGGGGTTGGTTGATTCCATATTCTCCATGCTCCTCTCTTCTGTCTCAGATGCTATCTCAGAGGTACTGTAGGTGCACTATCTCCTATAGATGCTGTGTTTTTATCTCTTCTTTCTCATCCCCTTCCTCACCTTCAACAAAAGCTTCGGTTTATTATTATAGTATCCTTCAGACGTGCCTACTGCAAAACTGAAATTCAGAGATGCTACTGTGATATTTTCACTCTGAATTATTCATCTCTGGGTTTTCCCTTTCATGAATAACATCTCTAAACTTTTCCGATATCTGTGCTTAGTAAGGTTTTTATAAGAGCTTTAAAAGATAAAAGCCTTTTATTGTTTCTAAATCATTTTGTGAGCATCAGCATCTAAAAAGCGATGTGTGTGTGTGTGTTGATGCTAATAAATTTAAATAAACAAACATAGCAGAAGAAATTCTCTCTTTTATGGATCATAGCATAGTCTTAGATCATACCCTACAGAAGACAATTTTGTTTGAAAGACTGTCAGAGGAGAATGTTCCCTAGTTAAATAATTCTTTTGACCAATTCAAGTCCATTTTAAGAAGAGCAGCCTTGAAGTTGCTCATCAATTGTGACCATCCGGGCAGCAGACTAAGCAAACAATGAGCTTACCTGGCCAGTCTTTTGTCTTGTACTTTAGTTTTAATAGATCTCAGGTTCTGTTCATTTTTATAGGTTAATAGACTTTTATAGGGCTAAAGGCTTAGTCATTTGGGTTAGTTTATAAATTTTATTTTCATATTTTATTTATGTTTGACTGCTTGATTGTAGTTTATTATACAATATATGCTAGTCTTTGAAGTTTCCTCTTCTCGGTTTTTCTTCTGCAGTATAATGGACTGCATTTCTATTAAAATTATACTAATATTTTCTGGTTGTTTAGCTCTCTTTTCCATTATTACAGTTCGGTTTTTGTTCTTGTTTTTGCCAATGTGTGAGTATTAGGGCTTGGCAGATCTTCAGAGGGACTCTTTATTTGTTGGAGCTTCAATTGAAGGAACCCTTCAAAGGTCCTTTAAATTTTCAGCAGCAAAATTTAAAGGTCCTTTAAATTTAAAGGTGCTTTAAATTTTTCAGAAGGAAAAAAAGGGGTGAAGCTAACTTACGCTGAAAGGTTTCTATACCAGGAGTGTCAAACTTGTGGCCCACAGGCCGGATGCGTCACGCGCTGGCCATGTCCACTCCCGGTTTAGCAAAGGGGAAAAAAGTCGTGATACGTCACGTGACAACGCTGTGACGCGAGTTTGATACCCCTGCTCTATACTATGGCAATCGTCCCATTGCTATTATGTTTAGAAGCTAGCTAGTGAGCTTGCTTAAGAGTCTGATTTTTTTCTCTCTTTTTTTTTATTCTATTACTTTTTTTCTTTTACGGAGGTTCAATTGACAAATGATTGCACAACCACTGGTCTACAAGAGTCTAATTCTGAACAGGAACGGATGATTACACATATGCACAAATACTCCATTAACGGTTCTCCAGTCACGTTATCTAGCATTATAATATTATTGTTAAACTTCTCTTCAGTTTCAAGAAATACATAGTTCAACCTATCAGAAAGCGAGAAAAAAAAGAGACTTTTCCCCTCAAACTAAAGAATAGCTAGTATTTCTATTTATGTATATGTGTGTATATTAGTATAACTGTACTTTATCTAATAGCTGTTTTTATAAATCTGGGTCAACATATTAAATTGTGTTTAACAAGGAAATTATTTTAGTATTTTCAAATCCTTGTGTAACTTACAATAGCCTAAGTCTAGCTCCATTCTGCTTTCTAAAGGCATTGAAGATAATTTAATGCCAGAAGATGTCATTCATATTTATTAGTGACTATCTTAGGGAGAAATATACAAAATAAAATTTACATATTTTGAAAATTAATAGGCATGTCTTTTACACTTTTATACACATTTACATACAGTTCCCGGTAGAATCTGTAGTTTAACATGCCAGGAACTCTACAGTTCTTTGCATTCAAAATTAAATTTGAAGTGTTTGCCAAGGGGGTCAAGAACTCTTTGCAGAATGCTTCCAATGAATGTTGATATTAGTTTGTATTTCTGTTCTCTTTATGATTTAATAAACTCCTGAACAATTTGCAGGAATAGCTTTTACAAGTTCACCATTTTTAATGAGAAGAAAATCAATTCTCTGTATTTCCTTCCCATTATAATTTCTTAACTATCATTTCCTAAACATAAACATCTGAGCCCATTACACATACATAAAAACAGAGAGAGAGAGGGAGTTATCAATGTGCATGGAACTTTACAAAGCATAAAAAAGTAGTTTCATGCTCTGAAAATTACCTTATTTTCCTGTTTAGTAGATCCCCTTGAAACTATGATCCAGATGAGAGGGGCTTTTCATTTATTTTCATTTTGCCATTTCTTTGAATGTTTCTTTTGTGTACTTCTTCATTTACAGTAAGGGTTGCTTTTTTTCCAGATCTGGGTTTGCACAGCTTTTAGCATGCCACCCAAAAGTAGACACACTTAGGAGGACAAAGAAAAGAAAAGAAAAGAAAAGAAAAGAAAAGAAAAGAAAAGAAAAGCCAGGATCAAAAATCAATTTAATCTTGAATTTCATTAAATCCCATTACTGTGTAAACCTCATGCATTTAATTAGGTCCAAGAATAAATTTATTAATTTAATTGGTCTTACATTAATCTCAGGCTGTTGTAGAACAGCCTTTATCTTCAAAGAACACCTGCACGTGTTACAATTCTGCTGAAAAACACCAGGTTTTTCTCCAGGTTTCACAATCTTCTCTTTGTCCTCCTCATTTCTTATATAAGGTATAACACAGGCTAAGAGAACATAGAAAAAATGTGGAAGTTGAATTTCTAATCTATTGAGCTCTTGATTTTTTGTAAAACTGGTTCTACTATAGGCGGCTTTGGATGTGAATTATGAGAGACAAAGCATAATTGAGTCTGAATCCCAGCAAAATAGAGTGCCAGTTGATTCTGGTTCCATGGATATTCCATCTGCAGGAGGTACTGAAGACAGATATATGCTTATCATCCCTTACTTGATTGTGTACCATCACGTCCATATCAGCTCTTTGCAACCACATAGACAGACTTTTTCTAGTTTGATCTTGACTAACTTGGCCCTTCAGATTTCCCAATGATATCAGTAAAGTAACCTTCCTCATCCAGCATCTTCCTATATCATTGCTGATCTGATTGCTTTAGCTGGGATGACCTTCACATTTTGGGTGGGTCTTCTGGAAGTACTGTAGATACTCTTGGCATACATTCCCACGGTTCTTCACTCACTCCGCTCAGGAACACATTCACTATTACTACCACCATGGTGAAGCAACATAGCAGGATCAGAGTAGAACAGGATCCGAGTAGAGCTCCTCTCTATTTATACAGTATAATAAACATCTCTATTTTAATTTACTTTACAAAGTGTTACCTGTGAAGGTGCTTCAGAAGCTGCAGCTGCTTGCTTCTTGACCAGAGTTCAGCAGAACCACACAAATTTTGTGGAAGCTATAATGGTTGCCAATAGCCTACCAGGCCTAGTACAAGTTGTGATAACCTATAAAGCCTTATACAGCTGGAGGGGAGGGCGTGTTACCTTTGGACCATTTTCTCCAGATAAAATCTGCCCTACCCAGCCTAGCAGGGAAGGGTACTGTGTCTATCCCCCTCCCTTGCAGGGAGTTAGAGAATTTATTTTATTTTATTTTATTTTATAAAATTTATATGCCGCCCAACTCCCGAAGGACTCTGGGCGGCTTACATCATAAAAAATAAAACATATAAAAGCAATTTAAAAAAACATCTATATTTAAAATAAAACACTCACACAACCATGATATTCTTAAAGCAGTCCCTTGTCTATTCTTCTGGAAACTAGTGAAGATAGCTTTGTTCCTAAGAGCATTCAGAGAGTAAAATTTGAATTAGGATAGTTCCGGCTTTTACTTTAATCTTCAGTTGCTTTTATGGATGGCTTTAGCTCTCTATATTGTAAGCTGCTTATAATAATTAATAAAGCAAAACAAGGCAGCTTGCTCTGCCCCATTGCATTTAACATTAAATACTGGTGGTTCTACTCTGTGGCATGAAACTAACCACAGTGACTGGATCAAAACCACACAAAGACTAGCTCTGGTAAAAAGAAGATGGGATAATTTGCACAAGAAATAAATGGATCTGAAATCTCAAGGAGGCTTCCAGTTTCTTATGATGATTAAGAAACTGAAAATATTGTTCTCGCCCGGACCATGCAATATAACAATTTAAATTAGCAGTATGATGTACAGATGCTTTGTGGAGCTAATTTTCTCGTATTACCCTTACATGAATTTCTCATTAAATGTCTTTTTAATAAATAGGGGAGCTACTGCAAGTTTCAAAGAAGAGCAGTGCCCTATTGAAATGGGCATTGTGAAATTCAATACAGCTATATTTTTTCTCTTACATGGTGGTTATGGTAGCATCAGACAGAGAGAGAGAGAAAAGAACATTTGCACTTTAAAACTGATCTCAGGGCATTACAGAATCCCGAAATGTGCCCAGAGACAGATTTTTGCTGCTTCGTGCTACAAAGTAAATTTACAGTAAGTTCTCTCACGTATCAACTATTTGATCGCACAATTATATAGTTTTAACCAACTTGCAGATAAAAGGTTATCTTGTAGAAGCAAAACAGAGACACAACAGGGTATTCCTATATGAACTAATTCATATAAATACAAATAAATGAAAATATTAATAGATTAAGCTATGAAATAGCCCAGTGACTAATTTTCAAGGTAATAAAATAAAGGAATTTGGATGGTTTTGCTATTACATTTGTTTGTTATTGTTCCATCTTTATTATTTTTTGTAAATAACTCAAGGTGGCAAACGTATCTAATATTCCTTGCTCTTCCTATTTTCCCCACAACAACAACAACCTTGTGAGGTGAGTTGGACTGAGAGAGAGTGATTGGCTCAAGGTCACCCAGCTGGCCTTCATGCCTAAGGCTGGACTAGAACTCACAATTTCCTGGCTTTTAACCTGTTGCCTTAATCATTAGACCAAACTGACTCTCTTTATAATTGCTCCAAAGTGAGATTTGGACTCAAGGTGGCATCCTAAAAGGGGAATAGCCTACCAATTTTCGTTTGTGCTATTTTTGCATCCAATTTCCCATCTTTCATAGTCACAAAAACTATTTACTTTTTCCACCCTTTAAAACCTTTCTCACTATCTAAAAATAGCCCTACCCTGGCTTCACCTATTCCTGCTGAGTGACTAACAAAAGAAATACAGGTAGTCCTCAACTTACGACCACAACTGAGCCCAAAATTTCTGTTGTTATGTGAGACATTTGTTAAGTGAGTTTTGCCCCCTTTTACAACCTTTCTTGCCTCAGTTGTTAAGTGAATCACTGCAGTTGATAAGCTAGTAACCCAGTTGTTAAGTGAATCTGGCTTCCCCATTGACTTTGCTTGTCAGAAGGTTGCAAAAGATGATCACATGACCCCGGGACGCTGCACCCGTCATAAGTATGAACCAGCTGCCAAGCATCTGAATTTTGATCACATGATCATGGGGATGCTACAAAGGTTGTAATTGTGAAAAAACGGGCATAAGTCACTAAATGAACTGTTGTAAGTCAAGGACTACCTGTACCTTCTTTCCCACTTAAGAAGTGGATTGGTGTTGAATGGTTTGTAGACAGAAACCACCTCCCAAGTAAAGAGAAGGCTATATGATAATATTTTCCTATAGAACTGTTGGTCCCTGCAGTAATGAAATTAGACAGCAGAGATTGATGACTTGATTTTATTTATTTTATTTTATTTATTTATTTTGTCAAGTACATATTTGGTAATATACATAAGTATAACATTATTTATATACATAAGATGGGTGCAAATAAAAGGGAACATTTGGACAGGGACGGTAGGCACGCTGGTGCGCTTATGCACGCCCCTTACTGACCTTTAAGGAATGGGGATTAGTCTCAATTTCAACGTCTCCCTCAACTTCTCAATTAATTTCAATTCTAATCTTTTAAATTTTAAATGGGAAAACCAAGGCAGCAAGCAACTAAAAAGTTATCTTCCCCTTCCTTCCTTTACCAAATCCCTGAACCAGGGGATTCTATGCTTGCCTGCTCTGTGTCCCTGGGAGGCTTTTCCATAGTTCATCCAGAAGTGTCTGATTTGTGGGTTTTCACTATCCTGTTGTGACTAAGCAGAGATGCACTACTATAATTATTCAAGAAAATGGCAGCTGGGTGAGCAGAGATCACTTTTGGTTTACCGAAAAGAAGGATTTCTACCTTGAAGCACAGGTTCTAGCAGAGGTTCTCTTTAAGGCAAAAGCCTTCTTGGAAATTACATTTTGCATTCTGTCCCAACAGTTTCCCTGACCACTTTTCTTCTGAGAAGTTCAAGGAAAAGAATAGTAGAAGTTTTTTTATGGTCTCAGGTCCCTCCATTCAGACCAGGACAGCTTCATGAAGTTAGCCCCAAATCAGATAGTCCAATTATGGTACAATTCTGGTTTTAGTCCTCCAACTACAGAAGGTAATTGCTAAATCCCCTTTGAGTAGATTGGTCAAAAAAGTTACTACTAAAACTCTTGTTCCCATGTAAGGATGCAGTACAAGCAGAAAGAGGTTCCCATCCTCCAGTTGGGAATGCTTCCTGAGAACTAAGGACTCAGATGTGAAAATAATCAAATTTTCGTCCATCCTCTGCACTGAATAAAATTTTAGTTTATTGTTACTGATCAGAATTAAAAATGAGAGTATCTTAGCAATAGCTTGGAACATTTGATGGTTCCTCAAACCCAACAAGAATTACTCAGAACCAGGAGAGAGTAATCAGTGCTTTTCAAAAGGTTCAAAACTTTGGATCAAGTGAAAAAAATCCCTCATCTACAAAAAGTTATTAAATAAGGGAATTCTTCATGTCAACCTAATTCTTCACTGTAGTTTTGGACACAGAACTGGGAAAGGATCTGTTTTGTTGCAGTGGTGTAGATGGAAGCTGATGGGAGGGGCAGAAACTCTCTCTGTTTGCAATGCAAACAGAAGGGAGGACTATTTCTGTCTGTGGCCTTTCATTGACTTGACCAATTCTTCTGTTTCAATAAATGAAAAGGGCAAAGTAATTACTATAAACCACCTAATTGCTGAAGAAAAGCTTACACTTCAGTTTCCATGTAAGAGGATTCTCCTCTGTAAGGAGGAGACACAGCATTGTTAGCTTTTTAAAAGGGGTTGTTGGATGCTGGCTTGAATATATGGTTTGAAGCATTGTGCCAGTTTTTCCACGCAATGGTAATGTTCTTTTTCACATGAATTTATACTGAGTCTAATTTCACTGTACTGGCATCATCAAGGCAGAAAACCATTTTTGTTTTAAATTAAAGACATGATATACTGTGAATTAGTTTAGCATTTAGTCTTTGTATTTCTTCGGGAAAAGAGCAAGGAAAGACGTGGTTAACTGAGCTAGCATGGGGTTATGGCTTGGAAGAAAAATATATTCATTATTTGACCATGACCATGTTTTTTTAGTCATAGGAAAATCCCAAATGATGCCAAAATTAGGGGTCCCCCCCCCCAAATAACAAGCAGAAACAAGTTTGATTTCAATGGGTCACAGCAGCAGTGGAAACTGAACCCTCTGCCATTTACCTCATTTCAGATTCACACATTGATTTTGAATTCAGTAGAGAAGACCAGCCTACACAAATGCAAGATGGCCTTTATGTCTGAATTGGCACTTAGATCTGGTCCTGACTCTCCTAACAAAATCATGAACAGCTTTGGCATCCTCTTTTTCCAAACTAGATAGACATTTGATGTCTTATTCTCAGGAGCATTGCAACTTCTCTTTGGGTACAATATTAATCATTTCCAGATATGCAAGTAATATATGGTGTTACTGTCTTGTCTTTCTGGATCCATAAAAAATACAGCCTTCAATCTTCTGCTCCTGAGTAGCATGTCCTCTTATTTGAATGAAAAATATCTTAGCATCAATCCCTGAGTTAGAAGGAAGATCACATTACAGGCAATGTGAACAACCGTTACCTAAGGCACTAAAGGAAGAAGTGCTACTTAAAGTAAACCATGTTGCCCCGGAGGCTTAAGTATCTCTATCCAACTATTTACCAAAGCCCAGTAGATACAGAAAGAGAAAATGATGTCTTTATCTTAACTTTTCCATCTAAACCAAAGCAAGATAGCAATTACATCTAGGACAAATAGGGCTTGTAGAAAACCTAAAAATAATCCATTTATTCAGATCTCTGACTGCTTATACACTGCCCTAAATCCTTTTCCTCTACTTAAATGTGTTCAGAGAGTGTGAAGAAAGTTTTCCCAAGAAGTTTTTGTGGATGAATCTCTAAGACTTTATTTGAGCCAAGCTTCTCCTGTCTCCAAAGAGAAAACTTGTGAAAGAAGGAATTGTTAAAGAGGAGCTGACTTCTAATTATACTTACTTCTCTTTTCATTTACCGTAATATTCAGAATAGAATGTACCATCTCTGTAGCTCCATCGTGCATCACTTGTTTTATTGATTTGTATCCCACCTTTATTATTTTTTGCTGGCAGATAGTTCAATATTCAGTCTATGTCCTCTGGGAGGAGATGATGAAAGATCACCCTGAGATGGGAGAAATGGCTAAGATTTTTTTGCTGCTGATAGCAGGGCAGTGAAGAATAGAGGTGGCTCCTTCTCAACAAATCCACTGTGAACTGAGAGGTCATTTCTCATCCTAAGAGCATAGGGTTACCTGGGATTTTTCTTTACAATTTACCAATGAGTAGAACATTCTCTTATCTACTAACATGCAGGGGGAAAGACTAGGATGAAGGAAAAAAGATATGAATCTCATGTAGCACATTTTATCATATGATAAAAATGCTCATGCGTGATCATGAGCACTGACAAGTGATTGACTTTACAGGGGAAAATGACAAAATGGGGAAAAAACATGACAGAGAGAGACTACCTGTTTTTTGGGAAAATCCTTCTGTTCTAATATGGTCTTTTTAATATAAAAGGAGAAGAGTAAGAATGGGAGGAGATGATTTGTGAGCTTTAAGTTCTGACTTTTTCTCTCTTTAAGAGAATTTTTAGACTCAGACTACTAGGGCAAGGGTGTCAAACTCATGATGAGACATCATCACGTGGCATATCACAACTTTTTTCCCCTTCGCTAAACCGAGGGTGGGGGTGGCCAGCGCATGATGCATCTGGCCTGCAGGCCACAAGTTTGACACCCCTGTACTAGGGAAAGACTTGGAAATTGCAGCTATGTTGTATTCTTGGTAACAATGTCAGCCAACAATCATGGGCTACATTTATCCTATATTCTTTATCTGGTTTCTGAATTAACCCATTTTAACCTACTAAGCTACAGAAATCTAGTCAAGGTTACCCTAATATTCAAACTTAGCATGTTGTACAATATAGCCACAACTATTACATAAGTGTATTGTGTATTGTGCAATACAGGTAGAGTCCTGTTCCTGTGGCTCTTGAAAAATTGCTGGATTCTACCTACAGCGGTCTAGACAAATTCTTTGGAAAAAATTATAGGAACATCTGGAGGAAACATTACCTGTCATATTATAAGACACTTGTGAATAGTTCTAAACCTCAACTTTTGAATTGCATCAGATGTTAATTCTGTATCATTAATCTAAATCAGGGAAATACATAATCTTGATTCTACTAGGACAATGCAACTTCATATTATTTTATGCTAGTGTTTTATTTGGTGTGCTCTGAAGTTGGTGTGCTCTGGTTGTAGTTTCTCTTTTCCCCAGCATGTCTTCTTTTGCCAGATAGAAAACTAATGTATCTACCATCCAGGAAACTTATCTGTATTTACTTTCAGTAAAATGTATGTAGATATTTTACATTGCAACCCCAGTCCTAATTATAGTAATGATTTAAGTATGGCTAATTACATGATCATTTCCAAAGTGTAATTACATAAAGTAAATGTGGAAAAACAACTTTGTTGGAAAAAAGGGGGAGGGAGAAAGGAGTAGAGTTTACTGTGATGGGACCAGCTGTCAAGATCAATGGGCTGATTCCTTTAGTGCCTCACACCTGTGCTGTCATTAAGGGAAATCAAATATGAACAAGCCATAAAGGTGTGCAGAGAAAAGCTAATGTCAGGGATAAGGAAGTGGAAGATTGACCTAATTAGAACTTACTTTTTTCCTCTCGAGAAAAAAGATGTGGACCTATTAAAATTCTTTCTTCATAATGGCAAATAGGATTAGGCATGTTGCCAAATCCTAAATACTGGGTTGCTGATGCAGCTGTAGCTTATCCATCCTCCAGGCAAAGTGATCCCACAATTCTGAGAAAGCAACCTGCTTTCTAGAAGTCTGAACAGATTCTCAGTCATCATAGGTCATGGTTGTCCCAAAGGTGGCAACTGGACTTTCTTGTTTTTTTCTTTTGAAGACGTTTCGCTTCTCATCCAAGAAGCTTCTTCAGCTCTGACAGGATAGCGGGGAATGGAAGGATTTATATTCCTTGCAGACAGCTGGTCATCTGACAACTATCCTGTCAGAGCTGAAGAAGCTTCTTGGATGAGAAGTGAAATGTCTTCAAAAGAAAAAACAAGAACGTCCAGTTGCCTCCTGAAAAAAGCACCTTTGGGATAACCTGCTTGCTAGTACTGGATTACCCTTCAACATCCACTAGGTGAAAACAGGGACATGCTGTGCTTGAGATGTGGAAGCTATGATCTATCACTTTGCGGTTGTAAGTGTATGCACTGAGAGCTTATGAGACGAATTCCTTGTGTGTCCTATCACACTTGGCCAATAAAGATTTTTATTCTGTTCTATGATTCCACACACACACACACACACACACACCCCACACACACACACCATCTTGGCTATGATCTTCACAACACTCTGAACAGTGCTGTTGAATTATAACTTGTAAGGTAGGACAGAAGGGGCACATTATTGTGTGAGGATTAATCCTAATAATTTAAATGTCATTTTCATTTAAATTACATCATTTTTGATCTGGCTGTCTTCACCGACTTTCTGAAGAACAACTATTCTGATACCGCTTAAGGTCAACAGCATTCCTCAATCTTACAAATGTTTTCCACACTTACTGGAAACAAATTTGGATATTCTGCTTCTGTTGGATCAGGGGTGGGTTCCACTTACCTTCCCCACCGGTTCGCATCGCGGCGTTCCCTCGCGTAATTTGGCTTCCGCACATGCTCAGTAGCTGCAATCAGCCCGAAACACAGCTGAGGAGCTGATCAGCTGTGCTTCGGGTGAAGGAATAAAGGTCACTATAAACCCAGGGGCAGGCGGGCAGGCCCTTTTTCAAGCAGCAGAACATTAAAAAATTCAGAAAAAATTACCAAAAAAAGATGGCGCCTCCCACGGACTGGCAGCGACCGAGCCGGATCCGTGACGTCACCAGCGGGTCGCTAACGGTTCGGGTGATCCAGTCTGAACCGGGAGGAACCCACCCCTGTGTTGGATAGTGTTTGCTATTCCAAACATTAGCAAAATGAGCATCTAAAAGTAGTGTGCAAATTGCAGCAGTTAAGAGCTTAAAGAACTTGGGAAAGTCCCATATTTTATGTCCTTTGCTATATATGAATGGCCCAAAACCAGGTGTTTTCCTCAAAAACAAACCAAAGGAATGTGGGGAGAGAAGCCAATCTTCTCTTGTTCCTTATTTCCCACCAAAATTAAACTGAACAGGACCACTTATATGTATATAGCACTGCCCTCTTCAAAACAGCTGTCATGAGCTTCCCAATATAAAAGATCTTTTACAGTGCAACCTTATACAGTACATGCCTGTTTTGAAGAAAAATTCCCCTGAATTCAGTGAGGTTTACTCCCAAGTAGATGAACGTAAGATTGTACTTCTAAGAAGATACAGGGGTATGAAAGAAGAAAAAAAATGCATATTTTTTCAATCCTTAGTAAGGATATAGACAGAAACGAAGCCCTCCCACTTATCTTCAAGGGTTCTGTTTAAAGTTTCAGGCTTTAAAGTCTAAATCAGGGAAATTATTTAAGCAGCTACTTTAACCAGAGAACTGATTCATATATGTATGTATTAAGCAAACAAAATTTCCTAGAAATTAGAAATTATTGAAAGAAATTTAATTCATGAACAGTGAGTTAAGGGAAAAAATCTGATCTGTTGTGAAGATGAATTAGGAGTGATTGTCATCTATTCTGAGTTAATTAAAAAAAAACCTTTAAGCACAGCAAATCTACATCAGGGAAAGAGTGACAGAAATCACCTCTATTTATATTTTTTTAATAGTTATATCTATCTACTTTCGAACAATTTTAGTGAAGAAGTGATAGTTTGCAGTGGTTTTAAATAAAATGCTACCTTTTCCCAATGATGAACCTGGTAAGCAGGAGTCAACAAATAAGTAGGTGAAACATACATTTTTAAACAGGATAGCTATCTTGCTACCCAGCCACGAAGGAAGGAAGGAAGGAAGGAAGGAAGGAAGGAAGGAAGGAAGGAAGGAAGGAAGGAAGGATATCTGAATGGTGTGATGCAATTAAAATGCATATAAAGACATTCATTCACACTGTATTTTAAATAGCGTAAAAAAAAGGGGTGCCTATAAGTGCATGGAAAAAATGTCAATGTCTGGAAAGTGTGGTAACTGAGAAACTATAATAAATTTCACTATACCTCTAAAAAAAATGTTACATACATGTCTACAGTTGTCTTGGAATTTGTTATCCCATGAAGGCTTCTGGTACTAATTTCATGTTTGAACATTTTTTACTGTTTCTGTCATTTGTTTTGAATAGTGGTTATTGGATTTGCCTTAGAATGTATGAGATTGTAACTCAGATTTTCTAGTTAATTTTTATTAAGTATCACTCCTCACACTGTTGGCTGTTTTGAGGCATATAGGCAGGAGATGGGATAACAGTGTGAATTATTACAGATTGAATCCAGACTTTGTTATGCTTTAAGATTCACTGAAGCAAGGCAATATTCAGTTGCATAAATTTCACTGGATCTGGATTCAGTCCTATTAACTAAATTGTGACTCATAACTGAGTCACGATTAATAATTCTCAGCCTGGTGTATGAGCAATTCCCTTTGAAAAACATTGCATTGGTACTTCATTATACAAAGGTTCTGCCTCACAATGAAGAATGTGTGAGTAGTGATCCATACGTGCAAATCTTCCTTTGATGTTTTCACAGAACCGAAATTAAGGTGGAAGTAAAGAGACAACTTGAGACAACTTTAGCAAAACTAATACTTTATTCACATATATTTTGAACAAAACATCGATAGAAATTCCAAATTTGGACATTTGTATGTATTAGAGAGCCAGTTTGGTGTAGTGGTGAAGGTGTTGGCCTAGAAACCAGGGCAACTGTACATTCTGGTCTCATCTCAAGCATGAAAGCTGGCTGGATGACTTTGGGCTGCTCACTCTCTCTCTCAGCCCTGTCGCCTTCTCCGGGTTGCTGTTGTGGGCAAAATAGGAGGAGGAAGGAGTGTTAGATAGGTTTGCTACCTTGAATGACTTACAAAGTAATAATTGTGGAATAACAAGGTGGAATAACAGAGATGGTCAAAATGTGGGTTCTTGCTATGAGCAAATTTCTTTAATCTCTTGGTAAGAAGTAGAAATAAGTGTGTGTCTGTCTATCTGCCTGTCTGCCTTTCTGTCTGTCTTGTCTATCTGTCCCCAGCACATATACTGTTTGAAAACAATGGTCTGAAAGAGATCCTTGAGGATGTATTTTGCTTACTCTATTAATGTCTCACATAACATTAGGCGTCCTCTTGTCTTTCTCTCCAAATACTATAATTTGCCTTCTTTGTATCCATACAGGGAATTTTATAGAAAGCTTTAAAGCAGCGGTTCTCAACCTGTGGGTCGCGACCCCTTTGGGGGTCGAACGACCCTTTCACAGGGGTCGCCTAAGCGTGCGCTAGCCCGCCACGCCCCCTTTGTCACCTCATCGCGTGCAGGGAGGGGGTCGTAGCGGCGGGGCAGGGGTCGCGGCATTAGGAAGGTTGAGAACCACTGCTTTAAAGCTTTTGAATAAATCATCCTATCTTCTTTACAAAAACCGTAAAAGCAAAAATATAGACACAAACTATATACTGCTTTATCAATTGATTAGTTTTATGACCATATAATTGACCAAGAAAATAAAAATAAAATAGGGGATCTAACTCTAGGATAAAATAGAGAAAAAAGATACAGTAATAAAGAAAACATATGCGATAATTACAAAGAATCAGCATTTAGATAAATACATTGCCTTTACATGATACCCCATCCTGTTTGATATAACGGGTTCTTAGCTGAACTGCCTTAATTATAAACTTAGTTCTGCTTACAGTGTATATATCAAAGCCCAGGAGGAAATAGGGCAATTTGTGATTCAGATCACAGTGGGCTATTCTTTCATGTAGGGATATCAAATATCTACCGTAAGCCTAAGAGGGCGCAGAGTTAACAATCAAACAAAGCATGAGCAAAATCTTCAGTGGCTGGGGTACCACATATCCTCTCATGATATGAGATAAATGTGGTGGCGCAGTAGTTACAATGCAGTATTGCAGGCTAATTCTGCCAACTGCCAGCAGTTCGATCCTGACAGGCTCAAGGTTAACTCAGCCTTCCATCCTTCCATGGATGGTAAAATGAGGACCCAGATGGTTGGGGGCAATATGCTGACTCTGTAAACCACTTAGACAGAGCTGTAAAGCATTATGAAGTGGTATATAAGTTTAAGTGCTATTGCAATTGCTATGTGTCAAGTGCTGGAAGTGCCCATATTTGGCCATGGAATATAACACCACAGATCTTCCTCTAGAGCAGGAATGTCAAACTCAAGGCCCGGGGGCCGGATCCGGCCCACAGGGTGCTTAGATCTGGCCCGCAGGGCTGCCCTGGAAACAGCGAAGGACTGGCCCGCAGTGCCTCTGCCAGCGAAAATGACGCTCAGGAGGGCTGTGCGGCCCTCCCAAGCTCCATTTTTGCTGGCAGAGGGTTGCAGGAGGCCCTCGCAGCCGAAAACAGAACTCGGGAGCCCTTTTTCACTGGCAGAGCACTCGGGCCACCTCAGGCGCCCCTGACACAAGTGACGTCGAGCTGGCCAAACCCACCCTGGCCAAGCCCACGCGGGGCCCCCAAGGTCAAACACAACCCTGATGCGGCCCTCAATGAAATTGAGTTTGACACCCCTGCTCTAGAGCAGGCCCTTCTTAAGAATTGCATCAAACTCACAGCTATTGTCATAGCTGTCATATTTTGGATAGTCCACCTGGGTCCATTGAATGGATTCTGTGCTGGTAAGTGAAAACTTTCGCGATTGCTTTTGCTATGTCTGAAAGGGATACCTGTTTCTGCTCTGACTACAGGAGGTGATGGGTTTTTACCAATCAACCAACTGAATTGTTTTTAACAATCAACCAATTGAATTGCTTTTAACAATCAACCAATGGAACAGCTTGCCTTCGGAAGTTGTGGGAGTTTCATCACTTGAGACTTTCAAGAAGAGATTGGACTGCCATTTGTCAGAAGTGGTGTAGGGTCTCCTGCTTGAGTGGGGGGTTGGACTAGATGACCTACAAGGTCCCTTCCAACTCTGTTAATCTGTTAAATCTGTTACCAGTTCTTAGTATACTTCTTAAAAAAAACAGGTCTGAACTGGTTCAAGAACCACAGTCATTAAGCAAATCATGCCATTTACCGATACGATAAAGAACAAATAAAAATCTAAGAAATTATGAGCCAACTGGTACTTTCATCTTAGAAGGACTTCAGTACATTATATTGAGATTACAATTCTCATAATTTCAAGGCAGTAGTTGTTTTGTTTTGCTTCTAACTACACACTATAATTATTCAAAAGTGTACTAAAATTATACTAAGTGCATTACCAATATACAGAATTATATCAGAGTGCAGGCATTTAAATACTTTGCATGATTAAATAATTGATTTCCCCCCCTTTTTTAATCTTATAAAGTATCTGAAATTGTGTGAATTGAACAGCAAATTAGTATGAATAAAATTAATAAATAAATGAACAATTGATTGGATAATTGGATAAGGAGGAAGCTTTTATATTTAACGGTCACTTGAAACAGATCTAGATTAATTAACCTTCCATCTAGCAGAAGGTTACCAGATTGAGGTGGTAAGGTAAAGGTTCCCCCGCACATGCGTGCTAGTCGTTTTCTGGCTCTAGGGGCGGTGCTCATCTCCGTTTCTAAGCCGAAGAGCCAGCATTGTCTGAAGACATCTCCGTGGTCATGTGGCTGGCATGACTCAATGCCAAAGGTGCACAGAGCACTGTTACCTTCCCACCAAAGTGGTCCCTATTTTTCTACTTGCATTTTTACGTGCTTTCGAACTGCTAGGTTGGCAGAAGCTGAGACAAGTAACGGGAGCTCATTCCGTTACGCGGCGCTAGGGATTCGAACCACTGAACTGCCGACCTTCTGATCGACAAGCTCAGCGCCTTAGCCATTGAGCCACCACGTCCCTTGAGGTGGTAGGAGGGCCCAATAGCTTCAATAATTATGAGACAAAAACCAATGTGTAGCTAGAGTTCCTGGTGGGACTTTTGCTGGGAAGGCCAAAATGGAAGTGGTGAAATTAGGGAAAATCCAAAAAGTAATGTTCTCTGTAGTCATGAGGGAAGCCAGTTCAGATAAAAAATGGAAATCAGTAAAATTTGAAAGAAAGTGGTAACAAACCATAATTGTTCTTTGACCAAGAACGATAGTTCATATGTGTTTCAGTGCAAAGTAGCAATAGCAATAGCACTTAGACTTATATACCACTTTACAGTGCTTTACAGCCCTCTCTAAGCGGTTCACAGAGTCAGCATATTGCCCCCAACAATCTGGGTCCTCATTTTACCCACCTCGGAAGGATGGAAGGCTGAGTCAACCTTGAGCCGGTGAGATTTGAACCGCCGAACTGCAGCTAGCAGTCAACTGAAGTAGCCTGCAGTACTGCACTCTAACCACTGCGCCACTCTTAAGTAATGAGACCCTAGGTTGGAAAGCTCTTCTCTAATTATTGGGGAGGGAGGATGTCAAACTTTTATGAGTAGATCCAGATATTCAGATCAAAGATATAAAGAAGTCTGGTCATTGATGCTGCCAGTATTGGAAGAAGTGTTTCTCACTTGACAAGGATATATGCAGTTGAACATGGAAGTGACAAGCACAAACCAAGGAAAAGTTGAAACTCTCAGAACCAATGTGGCATAGTGATGAAGACAGACCTAGGTTCAAATCCACCCTCATTGGTAGAAGCTCCGGTGCTTGTTGGGACAATATATTCTCTTGGAGCAATCTACCTCACATGATGATTATTACAGGAAAAAGTAAGTCTACATTTATTTTTTGAAGGAAAGACAGGATGTAAACAAAACAGAAATGAAGTGTATTGTAATGCATGTTTTATGAATGAGTGAACTTAGTGGAATGAGTCACTGTAAATCAGATAATTAATAATTCTATTAGACTGCAGAGGAATATAAAGGTGATAATACTCAGTGCTTTGGTATCTGTGTTTGGCTACAGTCCAATAAGTAATATAGTTACTGGAATTAGTGAATGTCCAGTAAACATCAGTGTTACAGTTATATGTCCCTACTGTACACGCAGGGATGGAAGACAGGAATTCCATAGCAAAATGCAGTATCTAGAAGGGACACAATACTATTATTAATAAGGGAATTGCAGTGCAATGATTGGAGAAATGGATGAACCTAAAATTACAGGATTGGATTAGGCAAATGCAATATGGAAGAGACTGATAAACATTGTGAACATTTGTTCATTGCCAACACCTGCTTCAAGCATGAAAGATACATCAAGATGGGGAATAATGGAATTAAATTAACTACGTCATAGAAAAAGAAGACGGAGAATCCAAGACAGTCATGAAAATTGATCACAGTACTAGTATCCACAGCAAACTATGATGGAGCCGAAATGAGGACATGCTTGGTGACATCATCAGGCAAATTCTAAGAAAAATGTTGTTTAATGCAGGTACACAAACGTGGCATTTATATGGTGTCATCATCACATGTGCCATCATTTTGGATCATCAGAGTTTGCTGTGGAAGCCTCTAGAATACAGTTTATAATTTGTGGTACTATCTAGAACAATACTTTCTTAAAGCCATTGCTTGAATAGCATTTACCCACCAACAGTAAAGTGATTTTAGATCAGCCCAAGAACAACTCCTGTGGTTCAGTTTTAATCCAAATCACTGGATATTTCTAGCTGCATATAAACGCTGCAGCTAGAAATGTTGCTATGAATTGAGATATTGCAAAGATACATTACAGCTTCACTAGATATAAGAGATACAGATCACGATTGGACCAGAATTTCCATGGCTAAGCAAGGCAATTATAAAGTGAGTAGCACCTGATTTTACAACCTTTTTTGCTACTGTTGTTCAATGAATCACTGCACTTGTTCAGTGAATATGGCTTCCCCCATTGACTTCGCTTGTTGTAATCTAGCTTGAAAGTTCACAAATGGTGATCACATGATCCCAGGATGTTGCAACCATTATAAATACATGCCAGTTGCCAAGCATCCAAATTCTGATTACATAACTGTGGGGGTGGTACAAGGGTCGTCAGTGCAAGCCTGGTTGTAAGTCACTTTTTTCAGTGCCATTGTAACTTCAAACGGTCACTAAACGAATGGTTGTAAATCGAGGTCTACCTGCATATTATTTAGAGATAATGAAATTTCAAACGTGCAGCTGGTAATATGTTTTAAGGCAGCAATCCTGCCTCTGCTTAACCAAGATTAAATGCAGCTAATTCAGGAAGGATTACTTCTCATAGAATTTAACAGAGTTTTTGTGCATGTTTATGTAAAAGATTCACTGTCAAGAGCTGACTAAAAGATAAACGTGCAAAATTGCAGCCTTCTCCATATTTGCAAACACGGCCAGTGGTAAAAAAAAAAAAAAAATCAAATCCCTAAATTGAACCACTTATTTAGAAGGAGTAAATTGTTATGTGATGTTTTACACCCACATCTTTGTGCAAAAACATGACAATTTTCATTTTGAGAGAACCGCGTTAAACAGGAGCATGAATATAAGTAGGTAGGAAGACAGACAGTTTGTTAAACTGAGAAACTGAGCTTTTCTATTCTGAACTGGTCTGGAACAATAGACTTGCAATGGAGTATAACCTCAGCTACCATTGGAATTAGTACGAAGGAGATAATTATCTAAAGTAAAATTGTGGAGGGGGAAAAAAACATCCGAAGAGCAAGGAAATTTACGAGCAGTAAACACATTTTGCTTTTTGAGGTTTTATTAAAGTCTAAAAAACGGCTAGTAAAGGGAATACTATGAAAAATTAAAATATGCCCACACAAAATCTCTGCATTATTCAGTCTGTATAAAGCGAATGTGCAAGAAATAGGGCACTGCAACGGCAGGTTCTGCCTCCTTCCTGATGCATTGTAGGGCCTCTCTGCGCAAACCTGGATCAAGGTCCTGTGCGTAAACCTTTTCTGAGGTTTATATATCGTATAACATCCTATGCTGAGATGATAGACGCTATTGTGATATTGCTCTCATTTCCCAAATAGATGTTTTTTGTTGAACCTCTGTAAGGAATAAGTAATACAGGCTGCTGCTTTTTAAAAAAAAAAAAAAAATAAGAATCTATATGCAATGAAATAGATGAGTGCATCTCTTCAATGCATTTGGAGTCCTGTATAACAGGGGTCCCCAACCCCCAGTCCATGACCCGGTGCTGGGCCGCAGCCCGTTCGGAACCGGGCCATGGAAGTGTGTGTGCGCACGTGCAAAGCTGCGTTCGTAAAAGTGGCGCGTGCGCAACCATTCCCTCTCCCTCTCACACCTTGCCGCCGTCTCTGCCGCTCCGCCAATCTGGAAAGGTTGGAGATCTCTGCTGTATAATATTTGTTGGTTTTGAGTCAAACGTGCTTTCTTGCCTCCTCATGGCGCACTCATGCATTTTGTATCTAAGTAGGCACGTGCAAGTAGATTTTTTTTAAAATGGTTACTTGCTTCTAAGTGGCACAGTGGTTAGAGTGCAGTACTGCAGGCTACTTCAGCTGACTGCTAGCTGCAGTTCGGCAGTTCAAATCTCACCAGGCTCAAGGTTGACTCAGCCTTCCATCCTTCCGAGGTGGGTAAAATGAGGACCCAGATTGTTGGGGGCAATATGCTGACTCTGTAAACCGCTTAGAGAGGATTGTAAAGCACTGTGAAAGGGTATATAAGTCTAAGTACTATTGCTATTGCTAAGTATACCAGAATTTCTCCTACTTTGGGGACAGAAGCTTGGCTCTAAAGATAAGCAAGCATTGCTTTGGCATACCATAGTAGAATTTCAATCATGTACCACCTGCTATTAGACATCCCAGCTCCCCTGTCATCCCCTGGAACTCAGTTTTGCAACAACAGCACAGCTTCAGAACCATTATGAGCCAGGGTCCCTCCACGTGGAGAATGGATGTGTTAAATACAGGTAGTCCTCAACAACAGTTCATTTAGCGACCGTTCAAAGTTACAACGGCACTGAAAAATCGTGACTTACGGACCATTTTTCACAGTTATGAACTTTGCAGCATCCCCATGATCACGTGATCAAAATTCAGATGCTTGGAAACTGGTTCATATTTATGACCGTTGCTGTATCCCGAGGTCACGTGATCCCCTTTTGCGACCTGCTGACAAGCAAAGTCCATGGGGAAGCCAGAGTCACTGAACAACGGGGTTACTAACTTATCCACTGCAGTGATTCGCTTAACAAGTGTGGCAAGAAAAGTCATAAAATGGGGCAAAATTCACTTAACAAATGTTTCACTTAACAACAGAAATTCAGGGCTCAATTGTGGTCGTAAGTCGAGGACTACCTGTAACTCCTTCCAGGTCCAAAGAAAGCCCAGCGTATTTGTACCTCCTTAGGAAAAAACTTAAAATAATGCAGCCGTGTTGGTGATGAATGGTGTTGAACAAATTATTTGAATTGCTGTATGTCCAGCCACATGTGCAGCTAAGTCTGTGGTTGCATGGTTTACCTCATCTTTAGTTGACTCAGGCTATTGCTGGTGATTTAGTTACCTTAATATCTCTTAAGACAGGGTGTCGAACTGGATTTCTTTGAGGGCCGGATCAGCATTGTAGTTGTCTTCCGCGGGCCAGCCCGGGGGGGGGGGGATGGACGGCAGACGGGCCTTGAGTTTGACACCCCTGTCTTAAGGGATATTCGTTAAATGGGAAGGAAGAAGGTAGCAAACTCCAGCAATGTCCAGCTGCTTTTTGGCTGCCAATGAGAAAGATGTAGAAATGAAAAGAAAATAATAACTTTTTTTTGTCCTTTCAAAATAGGAACATGCTAAGCCATAGTCTGCCTGCATGTAAATCATGCTGTACAACAGTGAGTCACAATGTGGGCCATAGGATCCCCAGGGAACTATGCTATATTTCTAAGGGGTCGCCCAAACTTACCATACTATTCGGAGTATAAGATGCACTTCCCCCCCATCCCTAAAAGAGGGTGGAAATGTTGGTGCGTCTTATACACCGAATACAGCCATTTTTGGCCTCCCGAAACCTCACCCCGCACGTCCCATTTTTGCCAAAAACAGCCCGTTTTGCGCAAAAACAGGATGCGCAGAGGGTTTGGGAGGCCTGCAGAGTGCTCCTGGGGGATGGGGAGGGCAAAAACGTGACATGTGGGGGGTTTGGGAGGCAAAAAATGGGCTCATTTTTTTGCAAAAACGGGCGTTTTTGCCCTCCCCAGTCCCCAGGAGCACTCTGCAGGCATCCCAAAGCCTCTGCGCGCCCCGTTTTTTCAAAAAACAGGCCCATTTTTTGCAAAAATTGGACGCGGGGGGGGGTTTCGGAAG
>QLTV01004235.1:2010564-2042864 GCA_003457575.1 Thermophis baileyi | reverse complement strand
CAGGCCTCCCAAACTCTCTGCGCATCCCGTTTTTGTGAAGATATGGGGTGCGCAGAGGGTTTGGGAGGCCTGCAGAGTGCTCCTGGGGGCCGGGGAGGGCAAAAACTTTTTTTTTCTTGTTTACCTCTTGGTGCGTCTTATACTCCGGTGCGTCTTATAGTCCGAAAAATATGGTAACTGCCAGGACTATGATCAGTCTGTCATAATCCTCCCATTTCATTCTCTGTGCTAATTCCAGCAGCATAAATATTGAAAATGACTGCATACATAGGCACCAAGAGCAGTCAGTTAATTAAGAATTTAAGTGATAACGCTTCCATCATAGCTATTAAAAGTCCTATCCCTATTCCGCTTTAGAAAGCCACTGAAAGCTGGGCTTTCAAGCAGGCCTAGGCCCAAGATGTTCATGCTGAACATTTTACAGACTTTCCCATCATGTGGTGCAATTTTGCAATCTGGTGTTTTCACTGAGTTTTCATCTAACTCCACCTTGAGTCTTTTTTTTTTTTTTTTTATTGATTCTTTTTTTTTTTTTTTTTGATAGTTGTGGAAGTTCAACAAACTAACTAGCTAACTAAATAAAAGCCTCCCTAGTAATGCATGTGATCTCTCAACGAAAAGACTGTTCCAGAGATCTGGGGCAGTCTCTCTGCTCCAAGCAAAGCATGTTGGGAGAACACACTGCATGCTGCTCATGTCTTTGGCTTTACATCATTCCCCATTACCCAGTGCTCCAATTTGAAAACTTAGCCCCGTGCAATTACAGAGAAAACCTTAAATGCAGTTTCTCTAGAAAATAGCCATTTAATTGGGAAGCTGAGAACATTACCTGATCAGTAATGAGAGACTTTTCTCCTACAGCTTTGCCATTGCTCCCCAACCTCATCCCCCTCACCCCCAAAGGGTTGTACTAGCTAATTAACTCCACTACTGAGAATGGAATAAATTCTGGAGTATCAGTTTATGTCCTACTCTTTCTTGACCCAAAGGAATTTCATGTAAAGAGTACAGTGCTATTGACATGCTGTTTAGTCTCTTCCAAAAAATGCTAATATGAAATTTCTTTGAACGTTTTTTTTAATATTGAGATAATAAGATTCACATTAAGGGTGTTTGAGATCCCAGTAATTATAATAGTACATCTCTAATAATACTGGAACTCAGTCCTCAATTTGAATGAACTTTTTAAATAATGCTTTTAATACATTCCACAAACATCCAGTAGAACAGGAATTCATAACGTAATTAGAATGAAGAGCAGGCCTCTTCTGGTAGCTGCTTGGGCATATGGTAACTAGTAAACTAGACTAGCAAAAAAAGAAAAAGTAAACTAAACTAAAGCAATGATTATACTCTCCAAGGCAACATCTTAGAATTGGTATACTCTGAACTTAAGGAACATCCCCAGAGTCCCAGATGATAAAAGTAGGTATTTGTAGAAGAGCAGGTACAGCTCGGGGTGGGGGGCAGAGTTAAACATGTCATCAGTTTAGAGTCCTTGCATTGCCATAAGAGATCCAAGTCCATCCCCCTGCAAATTCAATTGACCCTTATCTAGTGCCAATTTAGTGCTGTTAGTTGACTGATAAATCATCTATGTTTCAACTTTATGAATGGTCCTGATTCTTTGCGCCTGACAGTATTGTTCATTGAGTCCCATGTGAGAAGGAAGATGAAAAAAAGGATGTGTGTTCTTAGTCAGATTGATCAGAATGTGTCCTCTCCTTTGGACCACTACCGTATCTTCTCTGAAGTAGCTAAAGGCTGTTCATTTAATACATACAAACTAATTCATTCTGCTGTTTGATATATCACAACCTTGATTTGGGGACAGGTAGAGAAATGAAATGTATGAACTCCTTTGATTGAAAAACATGGTTATATTCTGCCATAATTTATGTAAGCAATGCTTTTGGAAGCTGAATGAAGGATTATGGAAATCACATCAGAATATTGGTTGGATCCAGATTAATTGTTCATGCTGTAATTCCATTGAAATCATTTTGAGGCAGGTTAGCCATGACTAATTTAATACGCATATCTAATTTAATCTGTATTTCTACCTATTATTACAGATGTGAAATGTATTTATATTTGGTGGGATTGAAACTGTCTCATGGGAGTCTTAATTAGTGGTATTCTAGTCATCCATTTTGCTTTAATTCATTAGAATGTCATTCTTTTTAAGAGTTAACAAAAGAGATATACGTATTTGAATGTATGGGTTTTTTTCAGATTGCATATTTACATATCTGTAAGTTTGTATGAGCCACAGTGGTGCAGTGGTTAGAGCAGGCTACTTCTGTTGACTCCCAGCTGCCTGCAATTTGGCAGTTCAAATCTCACCAGGCTCAAGGTTGACTCAGCCTTCCATCCTTCCAAGGTGGGTAAAATGAGGACCCAGATTGTTGAGGGCAATAGGCTGACTCTGTAAACCACTTAGAGAGGGATGTAAAGCACTGTGAAGCGGTATATAAGTCTAAGTGCTATTGCTATTTTGTCGGCAGATTCATTAGTTGAGTCTATAAGAAATTCAATATCTTAAATATAGTCAGTGTTACTGTAATGGAACTTGTGGTATTTTCGGCATAGCTGGAACTATTTTGTTTTGGAACTGGAATGTAATTTACAACAGATTTGCCTTGTGGTTTTGTGTGCAAATGCAGCTAAACCGGACTGGGGATGGCTACTACTAAAATACTGTTGGGCATATTTTGCAGTTAACCACTCTCTCTATATAAATTCAAATGTGTTTTGTACTGGAAAAAGGCTGCAGTTCAAGTGAAGTACAATAAAGATCAAAATTATTTTCTTTATTGTTGTTCTGAAAGTTAATATAATCTTAAAGTTCTCCCCTCCCTCAATCACTGGGTGTGTGTGTGTGTGTAAGTAACTGTTAGCTTAATTTTCACTTATGCACCTGAATTTGTTATACATTTAGCAATTGAATTTGCACATCAGGAGATAGGGTGAGTGCAGCTATTAATCATGTTCTTTTGACAGAAGGAAAAAAAATTGGCCTAGCTGAGGAGTCTTGATGATTTTAGTGGAAGCAAAGTAGAAAATAATTATGGCTTCTCTTGATTTGTGTAAGACAATCAGATGATCGAAAGAAAGCAGGCACTAATGAAAATGGTAAGCTCAGCATGAGGCAGCAGGAAGTAGCTCTACCTGGACTTAAAAGCCAACCAGCGTTGTTCTTGGTTACTGCTTGGATGGAGACTAAAAACGAATCAGGCTAGATTGAAAAATCACAAAAACATTTCAGAAGGCAGCAATTGAAAAACTTCTGTATTGTGGCCAAGAAATGAAAATCACCAGGAGTTGAGTTCAGTTCAAAGGAGTCTTCACCTTTAACAAAAACGACAGCAGAAGATCAACCTGCTTTTCAGCTTAAAGAATATCTTTTTTTAAGTAATTATGCTGGCATTTTTTTTCCTTTTTTCCCCCTCCAATTCTAGAAAACCCATTCTGAAGCTGAAATCCTTCGGTACCTTTCTGCAAGAAGCCAGATATGATCACAGTGGCTGAAACCTAGTAGATTTTGGAAGAGACTAAACTATTTAAAAGTAGACTGTAAGCAATAAAACAGGTTTAACATAATGTATAAAATGGAAAAAAAAAGACCCCCTAAGAAAATCAAGGGGGGTGGAGAGAGAAAAGCCTGGTCTATCCATGGAAAGGTCTTTCCATTTTGCATCATCAGCCTATCTGCTGCAGCTCTTAGTCACCCAATATCAGCCTGCAACTATTAGAAGCCTTCCTATTTCTGACCTAAAGAAAGATCTCTTGTGGGCCATCAAGCAAGGTTGGGGTGCTATTGTCAGTGTAGCCTAATTGCACATTATGCCACAACAAAACATGAACTTACTGCAGCAAAGTCTGTCCTTGGCAAGGATGTGAGTGCTTTAAAGTTTCAAAAAAGAGTTTCTTTATTTGGATTTAACCCACACTCATCAAAAACCCTTCTTTCAAGTGCTCGGCCTAGTCCTGTTGCCCAGAGGAAGGTCTTTATGACACCAGAAGGGAGAAGAATGCTGTGTAAGGATCTTGAAGCTGCAGTAGATTGGGCAGGTACAGAGCTCACCTGATCGCTGTCCTATTATTTATATATTTGAGTAAATTTATATGGCCACATGCCCACCCGCCCGGACGCCGGCGTTTGGGTTCTTTTACCCTCTGCGCATTCACAGAATGCTTTGTGCATGCGCAGAGGGTAAAAGAACCCAAATGGCGGCATCCGGGTGGGTGGGCGGAGCCTCGCACTACCTTGGCTACCGGCTCTACGGCGACCAACAGGCACGAGCGAACCGGAAGCATTTCACCCCTGGGCCACACTCTCAGTGACTCTAGGCGTCTTACAAAAATAAAAACCCAATATACAAAATATAAAAACGAGCAGCGCGGTGCCCTAGAGGTGGAGCTCTCGCCTCACAATCAGGAGGCCATGAGTTCGTTCCTAGGTAGCGGCAGATATTTCTCTGAGTTATTGTCTGGTGCGACCTCCGCATAGGCATCAGGAAGGGCATCCAGACAGTAAATGCTCAGCTCCATTCAGTCGCCCCAACTCCACCCCAATGCAAGGGATTACAGGGTCGTTAAGAGAGAAAAAGAAAAGAAAATGTACAAACAATAAAAACGATAACCCCACCCCCACTCCCTTAGTGACAACAATCAATCAAATAGGCCACTTGATGGGCTCCATCCCACTCTAGAGCCTAGGTCTGTTGGTAAAACTAGATCTTCAGGGCCTTCGAAACAGTGTCAAAGTGGGAAGGTTAATACAATCTAACCTACTATCACAAAATGTATTCTGTTTTTAATTAAACTTTTCAAATGAGCGCATGTGTGTATCAGTCTACCTTCTTTTGTTTTTACTGGTGCATTTTCCCTACTTTTTCCTATAATGGGTAGCTACCCTGTGCTACTCTCAATGCATGTAGCCTTCTAGCATTTAGGTACACTGACTCCCTTTATAGAACGTTTTTGCTGAAAATAGACAAAATTGAATTGCTGATTTTGGGATTTATTGATTTTAAAGGTTTATTTATGGGAAGAAGGTAGCTACAATATGTGGGAGGATGGAGATGGTAACTATGTTTAAAACTGCTGCAAAGATCAGAAGTCGCTTCTTTAGTTACCTTTCTTGTTCCTGCTATTTTACTATTCTTTGCTTTTTTTCCCCCCTTCGACCCTTTTGTGATCTTTTTCTGTTTCTTCTATGCTTCTTTAATTTTTAAAAAAATCTTTGTAAAATCTGCTTTTAATAAAATTTATTCATAGTATTTAGGTACCCTGATTATAATTTCCTGACAAATCCACCATAAAGCGAATAACTTTGAAAAAAAGGTTACTTAAATATAGAGGTTTTTTTAAAAAAAAATATGTAAAAGCAATTATCCAAGATGCTATCGTTTAAAGATAAGCAAAAGAAAATGAGTCTTTGGAGCCTTTTTGAAAACACCTGAACACGACACTTTTATTTATGATATTTACATAAAACACAGGTAGTCCTTGACTTGCGACTGGTTGTTTAGCAACCATTCAAAGCAACGGACCCCCCCCCCAAAAAATAGATTCTTCTGATCTGTTAGGACTAATTCTTTTGATTCCAGTTCCTTCAATGATCAGAAGATTAGGTTTGGTATTATAAATGCTTTTATATGTTTTATTTTTTTATGATGTAAGCCGCCCAGAGTCCTTCGGGAGTTGGGCGGCATATAAATTTTATAAAATAAATAAATAAATAAATAAATAAAGGACCGCATCTAGCTCAATGATTCTGAGTTCCTATAGTCTGCTTCTATATATGGAACGGGGAAAGGTCAGTGACCCAGTGGTGAAATCCAATTTTTTTTACTACCGGTTCTGTGGGCGTGGCTTGGTGGGCACGGCGTGGCTTGGTGGGCGTGGCTTGGTGGGCGTGGCAGGGGAAGGATATTGCAAAATCTCCATTCCCACCCCACTCTGGGGCCAGCCAGAGGTGGTATTTGCCAGTTCTCTGAACTACTCAAAATTTCTGCTACCGGTTCTCCAGAACCTGCTGGATTTCACCCCTGCAGTGACCTAAATATAGTTGAGGCTGGAGGGGTGGCCACTTTTGACCCTGCAGGCACAGAGATCCCAGCTGGTTCTTCCATCTTAAAAAAAAAAGTGCTGGTCATGGTTTATTGTAATTCTGGTGGGGATCCAAAGATGAACCTAGGCATTTGGAAGTGGCAGGGTGGGTGAAGGCTGAGCAACAGGTGGAAGCAGGCCAGCCTCGCAAACAGAATGTACTGAGAGTGACCACTAGATGGCAGAGATACAGTGCAATCTAAATTCTCTAATGGTCATTCAGACTCTTGCAGCTCTGGGAGCTCATAATATGCATGCTTTGATTGCCATGGGCTTCTTGTTCCTCCCAGCTTGGGTGCACAAGCCCCAGCATCTAAACAGGTCTGCTTCCCCTCAAAGGTAGCCACTCACATTTTAACTGATGGCTAACATGGCAGGGTAGTCTAGGGGAGGGAGGCGTCCGAAAGGTTTGAACCTGAAGAGGATGACACTGTCTTGTCCTCGCCTCCGATATTAAAATGTCTTGTACTGGTCTAGCTTATCTATTTATAAAATGCACCACATTTTGGCCTGGCTTACATATAATGATAAGGATCATGCAGTTTGCATCATGGTATAAGGTGTGAAAGGAGCTATTCATTATAGCATAGTATATAGTTTATGAACCAAGCCATTCTGGTTGCTCAATATGCCACAACAAAATATTATTATTAGTGCTATATGTAGACCAAGGATTGAATCAACTGTGGACAGGAAGTGGGACTGTATTGATTAGTCCTGTTCCCAATATTTATTTTATTTATTTATTTTGTCAAGCACGTATTAGATAATATATATATAAATATAAACATGATTTGAATACATGAAATGAATACGAATAAAAGGGAACATTAGGACAGGGACGGTAGGCACGCTGGTGTGCTTATGCACGCCCCTTACAGACCTCTTAGGAATGGGGTGATGTCAACAGTAGACAGTCTAAGGTTAAAGTTGTGGGGGTTTGGGGAAGAAACCACAGAGTCAGGTAGTGCATTCCAGGCATTGACCACTCTGTTGCTGAAATCGTATTTTCTGCAATCGAGTTTGGAGCGGTTCACTTTAAGTTTGTATCTATTGTGTGCTCATGTATTGTGTAATTTCCGATATGCAGTGTGGGTTCCATACATATGAGCTGTATTCGAGAATTGGTCTAGCAAATGTTTTGTATGCTCTGGTTAGTAATGTAATATTACCTGAGAAGAAGCTATGCAAGATTAGGTTTACAACTCTTAATGCCTTTTGGCGATGTTGTTACAGTGGGCTTTGGCACTTAGATCATTAGATATGAGTACTCCAAGGTTGTCTACAAGGTCGTGTCCACTCAGCTTGTATTTTGTGTTCTGATTCTTTTTGCCAATGTGTAAGACAGTGCATTTGTTGGTTGAGATTTGGAGTTGCCAATTGTTTGACCATTCTGACACAAAGTCAGCTTGTTCCACCCCAGATATCCACAGTCAAACATCTTCCCAGAACAACTAGACACAAGGACAATTTTTCCCCGCATGCCATCACTCTGCTAAACAACTAATTCCCACAACACTGTCAAAATATTTACTAAGACTGTATTACTATTATTCTTCTCATCCTTCCTATTACCTATCTCCTTCTACTTATGACTATATAAACTTGTTGCTTGTATCGTTACAATTTATATTGTTTTATTTAGTTTCCTAGTATGATTTTGATTACTTATTTAGTATCCTATGACTATCACTAAGTGTTGTATCTTATGATTCTTGATGAATGTATTTTTTATGTACACTGAGAGCTTATGCACCGAAGACAAATTCCTTGTGTGTCCAATCACACTTGGCCAATAAAGAATTCTATATACATACAACCGTCTCCATTTGTACAGCTGCTTTACAGGTGAGCAACAGGACTCACACATGGACAGACAAAGAAGCTATTGCTTAATATTTCAGAGAAAAAGCATACAAAATTATACATAGTAATGTTTTACCTGTAAATGACTTTTTCTGTTTTAATCGCAATAATACGCACACGAACAACCTCTTTAAACTCAATGTAAATAGTTCTAAACTTGATTGTAAAAAATATGATTTCTGTAATAGAGTTGTCAAAGTCTGGAATGCCCTACCTGATTCAGTTGTCTCAGCTACAAATTTTCACAGTTTCAGTCACAAATTGACTTCCGTGAAACTTACTTCATACTTAAGTGGTCAGTAGAGGGGGCGTGCATAAGTGCACTAACGTGCCTATCGTCCCTGTCATTGTATTTTTATTCTCTTATTCTTGTTCTCGTTTTTGTTTGACAAATTCCAATAATAAATAAAAAGTAAAGTAAAGTAAAGTAAAGTAAAGTAAAGTAAAGTAAAGTATCATTTTAGATTTGCCAACTTGTTTGTTCTTGGAAGCTGGAGGGTTATGTGAGGTAATTTTTCTGTGATTTAATTAGATAGATAGATAGATAGATAGATAGATAGATAGATAGATAGATAGATAGATAGATAGATGTATTTGTTTGATAGTTTGTTTGTTCCATTTCTACCTTACTCACTGGACGGTTTGGTTGTTTTGTTTTGTCTTTTTACTTCCCAAGGTCCTATCTTTGGGAGCTGATGTCCTGCCAGAATATAAGCTCCAAACACCCCGCATCAACAAGTTTACGATATTGCACTACAGCCCTTTCAAAGCAGTCTGGGATTGGCTCATTTTACTGCTTGTGATCTACACTGCCATCTTCACCCCTTACTCGGCAGCCTTCCTTCTCAATGACAGCGAAGAACAGAAGAGGCGGGTGTGTGGCTATTCCTGCAACCCCTTGAACATGGTAGACTTAATTGTGGATATTATGTTTATCATTGACATTCTCATAAACTTCCGAACGACATATGTCAACCAGAATGAAGAAGTGGTAAGTGACCCGGCGAGAATAGCAATTCACTACTTCAAAGGCTGGTTCCTAATTGACATGGTTGCTGCAATACCTTTTGACCTGCTGATCTTTGGATCTGGCTCGGATGAGGTAAGCCAAACAAAGCACGCAACTCGCTTGCTTTTAATGTATGTGTCATCCCATATGTACATGCCACATGCTTCATCTCAGTTCAGACATAATCCCAAAGCATGATTGTTTGTCATTTTGTTTGCAAGTACAAGGAAGAGAACTGAATAATCTAACTTACAGCAAGTCATAGTTTCCCATTTTGTAAGAGTGCCACAAACCAGGATATGCCCAAAATATTCTTTTTTTCTCCCACACCAACAATGTGGAGTATGCATGTGTGTGTTATTCTGTGTGACCACTGTGTGTCTGCGTAAGAATCTCTACTATGTGTTGGATGTTGACTGGAGAGATTTAGGTTCAAGTCTCCATCAGTGCCTAACCATGAACTCTGTATTAAAACACTTGGGCCGTAACAAATGGCCTCAACTCCTCAGTCTCGGGGGAGAAGCAAGTTGCAGAAGCAGCCTTGTCCTTTCTAAATGAACACTGTTGTCTTCAAGGATATGCAAACCTTCGACAACGTGTGGCCCTCCGGTGCTCGCTCCCCACTCCCCCAAGCTACTTCTCTAAGTGGCAAGGTTGCTTGTCCAGCATAGCACCTACCCATTTCCTGGCTTTGTTGAACATTGATGGAGAAGACTGAGACCTCCACCCTCAGGGCTCACCAAAAACAAGAATGCTTGGTCTTCTTCTGGTTTTGGCAAGCAAGAGGTAGGAAAAGCCTCAAAACATGTCAGATGGACCCCCATTGATCATTTCTGAATTAAATTTTAGAGTATAGGCAAAGGTAGGGAACAGAATCCTTTCTTGTGTTCACCCTTCCTATGTAAGCACCATCCCTCAAGAAAGTTGGTACATCATCTGGGTCAAATACAGCTTATACAGTCCGGAAAATCTTCCCTCTTTCCTTGTAGATGCATGTCCAGTTATTGCTGTTGCTCCTACTATTCCTACAATTATTGCTACTACTACTGCTGCTGCTGCAACTATTTCTATCAGTACAGCTATTCCATTACTTACTGCATAAGGGTGAATTTTGGTGATTTTCTGAATTACCCCTTTTAAGGGCTGCTGCTTCTTATTTTGTTCTTGATCAGCTTAATATTCTCATGATGCCCCTATCATGAGAATGATTGTGAATATAGGTCAGCAGTATTATCTCTTACTCTAATTACCACCTTAGTCATTGAGTCTTTTTTTAAAAATCCCTATTGTCACAAGGTCCCCCTGTAGTAAAGACCCCTGCTAACAACTTTGTCAACCAGTCTTTTTTGTGAAATGCCATCGTTTTCAGAGGCTTCACCAGGAGGTTCTCCAAGGCTCAGAAAGTCTTGACCTCAAGCTGTTTTTAGAAAGGCCACAAGATAATAAGCTGAATGCTACCAGCCACACTATGTGTATAATTCTGTTTGCGTATCAGTATGCTGGGGGGGGGGAGTAGGTGACTGATTATAATTCTTGACAGAGTGGTGGTAGGCTCCTGTGGAGTCACTTAAAACCTCTATTTTTAAAATATTAGTGCTAGCATACAACTGTTAAATTACGAGATTTATGGCAAAGATATTAAATAGACATTTCCAAAGGATAATGCTCGTTTTCCCTGTGGTTGTGCAGTATCTTTCTGTAAGAATGTATGAATCAGTCTTAATTTGGTCTATCTCAGTTTTTTAGGAATATGCTAATTATTCTACTCTATAATAACTATTTAAAAATGATTTAAAAAGAGACTGGAAAATCATATTCCTAACATTCACTACTTTCCTTAATATACACAGTTTACTACCCAATACCCCTAAACATAGTTTTTTTTTAAACTGAGGTGCTCCTAATATACGGTATACTTTTGCTAAAAGGTCAGCTACCCTAATATCTCCTTTTTTTTAACACTAGTTTTCCAAATGTATGCTCCATCTTGAAGCAGCTTTCCCCACTAAAATCTTCTCTCAAGTTCTTAATTACTGCCCATCTGTGATTCAGCTGGGTTCCAAGTAATAAATCCAAAGTTCATGTCCGGGTTCCAAGTAATAAATCCATAGCCAGCAAAACTCCGAGGAAGATAGATTCTTCAAATAATACTTTTATTGGAATTATCAAAGTGGCACATATCTGGTGAAAACTGACTCTGAAGTCTCCCGCGGTTTTCACCTAATTAAAAGTAAAACTTTTTCTCCTTTCTCAAAACAATCAGTCACATGGTCCAATCACGGTGCGGACAGGCAACTGGGTAGCATCACTCCGCCTTCCTTTGACCAGGTGTGAGAATGTCCTGGGTTCCCAAGAGAAAATATGTTGTTGTGGCTACAGATTCCCCTCTATCTCAATTCCCCCCTCCCTATCCCTCAGCTCCAGTGTGGCAACACTGAAACGGTAAAAATGGCTTCGGTCAGCTCAGCTTCAGGGTTGACAGTTCATTTTGGTGGAAGATCCCACTTTGTTCCCACCAAAATATGACACAGGTTCTTTTTAAGTCTTTTTAAGTTCTTTCTTAACAATAAGAAACCAAATCAGAGATCCTACATAATAATTTTGGGATGCAGATTGCACTGTGTGATAAGTCAGTATCATCAGCCTCAAAGAACACAAATGCATCTTTTTTAAAAAAGTAATACAGAGTGGAACATTAACATGGATAGTTAGCGTTAGTCAACATGGAAAATAATTTTGAGCAAAGCACATGAACCAAGCATGACCCAGATGTAGACATAGCCTGACCCACTTTTTACCTACAAGGAACAGTTTCTAGTACATATTAAGTATAGAGCCATATATTTTGGAGAATTTAGAGCCACTTATAGAACAGGATGGCTAAGAGATATCAGTAATTAGTAATAAATATCAAATTGATTGTGCATAGCTCAGCGAGAACTTTTGTTTCCTAATAATTTAGCGCCTGGCTGAGTTTGTGGGCTCAGAGACTAAAATAGGTTTAGACTGAATTAGTACTTCGATCGGAGACAGCTAAGGGAATACTCTGACTATAGGTTATGCTGAAAATGAAAAAAAAAACATCAGGTGTCAAGCTTGACCTGAGAGCATATTTATCTAACAATTTAGCAATATTAAATAACCTGTACCAGGCAGAAAAGAAAGGGCTACATTATTTCATTCCTTCCCTGGATTCCTTCCTGACATGTTCACCTAAGATCATGTTTTTAATAGAAACATGCATTTAAATGATGTGCGCTACTGAAATTCCTGCAGTAATTGGAAGGGGGAATTTTTGAAGTTGGATCTCCTTTTTTTTTATTCTTGGATTAGAAAACCAAAACTTCCTGTGGCTCTTAGGACACTTTCCAGCAATCATAAAAACCCAGCTTTACACCAATACAAACATGCAAAACAATAAAAAATCAGCTAATTAAAATAGATGATGGGGGAAAGGAAAGCTGACTGGATACAAGCAAAAGCTTAACGGTTAAAAAATAAGCTTTGTAAGTAAAACAAAGAAATGATTTAGACTCTACGTTTCATTTTTAAAAAAATTAAAATGCATTTGTCCAAATGCAAGTACTTCAAAAATAAGTTTCACAATCAGACTAGTGCATTATCGTCGTCTAATATATGCTGCCCTTCAATCTAGCAGCCATCATTATAAATCAAAGTAACGTCTTTATTTTGGAAATTGAAAGTTGAATAGTATTAACACTCCTGAAAGCTTCAGTAATCAGAACTGAGAAGAAGATATATAGAAAGAGCAGGGGCAAGGGTGAAATCCAGCAGGTTCTGACAGGTTCTGGAGAACTGGTAGCGGAAATTTTGAGTAGTTCGGAGAACCAGAAAATACCACCTCTGGCTGGCCCCAGACTGGGGTGGGAATGGGGATTTTGTAGTATCCTTCCCCTGGAGTGGGGTAGGAATGGAGATTTTGCAGTATCTTTCCCCTGCCACACCCACCAAGCCACGCCCACCAAGCCACACCACGCCCACCAAGCCACGCCCACAGAACCGGTAGTAAAAAAAATTGGATTTCACCACTGAGCGGGGGTAGCAGTCATTTTCATCCAACGGGCTCCTGACTAAATCCTTCCTAATGCAAACATGCAGAAGCATTTTCTGCCCTCAGAGAAAGCATGCTCAAAAAGGGACCCACATAGTAACATGCAGTTGTGTTACATATAACTTTAGTGAGTTGGCCAGTGCATGTATTGGTAATCCTCGACTTATGACCACAATTGACCCCAAAATTTCCATTGCTAAGCAAGACATTGTTAAGTGAGTTTTGCCCCATTTTATGAGCTTTCTTGACACAGTTGTTAAGTGAATCACTGCTATTGTTAAGTTAGTAACACAATTGTTAAATGAATCCGGCTTCCCCATTGATTTTGCTTGTCAGAAGGTCACAAAAGGTGATCACATGACCCCGGGACAATGCAACCGTCATAAATACATGCCAGCTGCCAAGCGTCAGAATTTTGATTATGTGACCATGGAGATGCTGCTACGGTCGTAAGTGTGAAAAACAGTCATAAGTTTTTCAGTGCCATTTGTAACTTTGAATGGTTGTAGCAATAGCAATAGCACTTAGACTTATATACCACTTTACAGTGCTTTACATCCCTCTCTAAGCGGTTTACAGGGTCCGCATATTGCCCCCAACAATCTGGGTCCTCATTTTACCCACCTCGGAAGGATGGAAGGCTGAGTCAACCTTGAGCCTGGTGAGATTTGAACTGCCAAATTGCAGGCAGCCGGCAATCAGCAGAAGTAGCCTGCAGTACTGCACTCTAACCACTGCGCAACTGCAGCTTGTAAATGGGGGACTACCCATAGTAGGCAGAAATATCCAGGCAGATTCTTAAAAAGTTCTTTGGGCACTAGATATCCAGTGGGAACTTGTGCATGGACTCTGTCTAGCTAAGAGGGATTCTTGCCTTTTGAATTAGTTCTTTAACCAAGGGACTAACCTACTTTATTTTTTCATTTGTTTATTTAAGTATCGCAAAATCTTGGGGCTCCTTGGGACTTAATAGCAATAGCACTTAGACTTATATACCGCTTTACAGTGCTTTACAGCCCTCTCTAAGCGGTTCACAGAGTTAGCATATTGCCCCCAACAATCTGGGTCCTCATTTTACCCACCTCGGAAGGATGGAAGGCTGAGTCAACCTTGAGCCGGTGAGATTTGAACTGCCGAACTGCAGCTAGCAGTCAGCTGAAGTAGCCTGCAGTGCTGTACTCTAACCACTGCGCCACCTCGGCTCTTCTAATGTAAAAACATTAAAAACAGAAATGCAATTATACCAGCATGAAAGTTCCAACATACCTTAAACTGAAATAAATAACAATCTGTACATGCAAATTGCAGTCAATAATGGGGTGCAGGCAAATGACTGGAGGATGACAAGGAGTCTATCTGGAGAGTTGGGAGTGAGTGTGGAGTTGGATCCCTGCTGCACTGATCAGCTGTTTGGCAGTCAGCAACCTGGCACAGCAGCAATAGAAGCAATAGAAGAAGGGGGTGTTAATAAAATATCTGCTTTAAGTATTGAATACAGTAGGTATGTCGTTGCATGTATATATCTAGAGATCTTTTAAACGAAGCAGAGTAACTAGTAATAATCCCTGCTCACACATAAATACAATTAAGTTCTCTGAAAGTTGCACCAGGTTCTTCTGAATTGTAATATTTATATAACCTAATATTTAGGCCAGTGGGTTACTGTATAGGTACAATTCAAAAATATAAAATCTATCTTATGCATAACATCATTTATACTTTAAAGATGTGATAGACACAATATTTCAGTTCTGATAAAAATAGAATTGTTTAAATTAAAAAGCCCTGCAATAAAAACTGGTCCCCAAACAACATGTCACTGACTTTTTTCGAGGAACCCTTGCATGAAAGGGGCAACAAAGAAGGATGTCCACTTTAGCCATGAAAGCCATCTGGGTGATTTTGGGACAGTTACTCTCTCTTAGCTCAAGCCACTGCACGAGTTTGCTGTTCAGGGAAAGTAGAAGGAGG
The DNA here is from genome assembly GCA_003457575.1 of Thermophis baileyi. Classification (NCBI taxonomy): domain Eukaryota; kingdom Metazoa; phylum Chordata; class Lepidosauria; order Squamata; family Dipsadidae; genus Thermophis; species Thermophis baileyi. Next base: position 2,027,829 of record QLTV01004235.1, on the reverse strand, counting down.
AAGGGTTGTTGGATATGTTCTCCACCTTGAGTTATTTGTAAAAATAATAAAGTCAGGATGAATGGATATTTATATATAATGTTTTTTTAAAATCACTATTGTGTAAGATGGAAACATGAATGGGGTTTCCAAGGATGAACATAGGAAAATATTCAAATATCCCGAATCTGTAATCACTTTTAAACTAACTAGATTTAGAAATCAGGAAACTTTACAAAAATAAAATTAAGTTATGTGACTCACAAAGATGATTTTTATTTCTCCATGACAAGTGTGAAAGAATCCCTGGGGATAGGTGAAATTTCATTATACACAATACAAAGCTTTCAAAGAGTGTGCATATTTGTTAGCATAAAATGAATTCAAAAGACCCAGAGTTACAGACCATTTCTTGTGCTGTTATTTATATGGTTAAGAGCATTATAAGGAAACTTTTAATAAACTTAATTACATTGGGGTGAAAATGAAAGGTCTACAGTTTGTTATGTAAGACATTTATCTTCCAAAAAAAAGGGAGAAATCTGTTACCCCCCCCCCCACCGCCCCACTTCGCTGAAGAAGGAGAAAACAGAATGATGTAATTAAAGAGGACACAACTTTATTAAGCAAGAAAGAGTCTGCAAAAATTGGGACCAAATTAATTTAGATGTACTTGGATTATTAGCAGTCACTGATTTCTGACACACATTCAAAAAAAATTGCCTTCCTCCCGTGAGGAGTAACTTTGCTATAGACCTGGATTCTAGATCTCTGGGGAAGATCCAGGGGTGAAATCCAGCAGGTTCTGACAGGTTCTGGAGAACTGGTAGCGGAAATTTTGAGTAGTTCGGAGAACCAGCAAATACCACCTCTGGCTGGCCCCAGAGTGGGGTGGGAATGGAGATTTTGCAATATCCTTCCCCTGGAGTGGGGTGGGAATGGAGATTTTGCAGTATCCTTCCCCTGCCACACCTACCAAGCCATGCCCACCAAGCCACACCACGCCCACCAAGCCACGCCCACAGAACCGGTAGTAAAAAAAATTGGATTTCACCACTGGGAAGATCCCTCTTACATTCGACAGAGCCTTTGTGTAACACTGAATTCTCAGTGTCCAAGTTTTAATCCAGTTTTATTTATATATTACAAGTACTGTATAGCCGTTCTCCTTGCAAGTGAACAAATAGTTTTCAGACGAAGCTCCTTTCTTTCAGAGGAAGCTCCTTTTCAAAAGGCCTTCCTGCCCAGTCTTGATGTAAAGATTAAGACCTATAAGAAGGGGAAAGTTGCCCATAGGCAAGAAGGTAAGCAGGCAGACAGCGAAAGGGAGACGTATTTGATTTCTGGTTGTCTTTTTTAATATAACTTTATTCAGTTTTTACAGAACATAAGGATAAAAACTAACAAATATAAATAGTCAGAATAAATAGAGAAAAAGAATAAAAAGGAAGGTGTGGGATAGTGCGGGACACAAAAACTATAGGAAAGTGACTTTCAACTTCTTTTACAAAAGATAAAAACTTAAATTCAACCCCTGGTTTAAGACTATATTATATAGTACTTAGTAGTAAAATAGTAGTAAGCCTGTTGAAGAAAGGGTCAGGATAAGAGTTGATACAGACACACCCAGAGCCAATAGCTTGTTCTAATAATATATACAAGTGAAAATATTTACAAAACTGGTATGCATTTCCAAATAGGTACAGAATTATGTAAGAAATATATCAATATATCAAGAAATATATCAAGTCTTAACCTACTTATTTTTTCTCTCTCTCAACTCTCTTTCTCTCAGCTTTACTTGTAATTTATAATGGCGTCTTCTCCCTCAACTCAATTACTGATAGAAGGAACCCTCTATATGTATATGAATATATACATACATGATGTATATGAATGATATACATCAGTGTCCATCTGTCCCATGACAAAGTCTTTTTGGAAGAATCATGCAATTTCATTCAGTCAGAAACTTGTAGTGGATTTCTTAGAAGGAATGACATAGCAGTGAACAAATGCTGGGTGTTTACAGCTTTTGCTCCTTGTAAATATTATCTTCCTATTTACCTTTGTGAAGGATGCCCCTTAATGTATTCACATATCGGGTCTAGGACAGTCCTTCTCAAACTTTTTCCTTCATTACTCAAAACCACTTATCAGAAAGTCTAATCAAACTTCAAGGACTGTACCTAAGTCCCTTATTTTAGAACTGTCATAATTTCGAACAGTCACTGAATCGAATGGTTTTAACTCAAGAACTACCTTTAGTATAAAAACAACATTACTGAACGGTCTTTATGTCATGTCAACAAATTACTATTGGTAATTTCATCCATTTTTGTCTTATAGGAATACTTTGGGAATTTTTCAATATATTTTAGTATACAAGGCTGTCTTTAAGTCAATGTAAATGCCTCTGTTGTAATTGGTAATGGATACGTGTAAAATAAAAACACTTTTACCCAATTTTGGGTAATTTTCTCAGGTTTGGGAAGCCCTCTTCTAAAGGATAAAAACCTAAATGAAATGTGGCAACATTTTTCAACACAGACAGCTGACTTCACTTCCAGTTTCTTAATTTGTGGCACTGCCCTGATGTAGCAGTGGTACAATAAATTGCTGCTGTGGTCTAGCATCTTGCATTGTTGCAGGGAGAAAGTTACAAGACTGGTATAAATAGAATAAGTTATGTTCAAGTTACTTTAAAAGAAGGGAACATTTATTTCCAAATTGCTGCTCCTATGATCTATGTATAAAACATGCAAAGTTTTAATAAAGCATTCTAATTGCACTTAGGGAGATGAAATGGCTTGTCCCATTAAAACTGTACATGTTTTCAGCTGTTAAACTTGATGCATTATATATGCCATCTTGAAAATAGAAGGGATAGTCGTGGGAGGCTACACACATACACAACCCTTTTGAACAGTAATTTTATTAAAAATTACAACTGTAAAGATAAAAACTAGTGCAAAAGAAAACAAGAAAAAGAAAAATAGGAGGTCGAAAAAAGAAAAAATGGAAAGAAAGAAAAAGAAAGAAAGAAAAATTAGAATATACTGTAGTAAAGAAAAGCAAAAGAAATATATAAATCAATGACATTCTCCTTCATCACAACAAGAATAAACAATTTTAGTAACCTATCACCTTCTCTTAAAATACAACAAATGATCTCGTGTTCCCATATCCCATCTTTTATTTATAAAGAAAGTCATAAAGCTCTATCATTTCAGTCCTGATTTCAGGAAAAATCCATTAAGGGTTACCAAAGATACCTATGTTAACCTTTATCAAATAAACCAAATTTATATTCCTTCCTTTTGTTTTTAACAATCTTGATCTTTCATCCCTTCAAATAATGTAATGATTCCCCCCCCCATTTTTTCTTTCTCCCTTCACACAAAATTCTTCAAAGCTGTAACAAGCCTCTTTTGCACTTTAAATCCCATATAGGAAAATTATCCAGGTCACTGTCTTGGTTTATCACTTGTATATCCTTTTTAATTATTAAGAATTTAATTCTTAAGTAATTTAGGTAAAGTAATTTAATAAGTTTAATTATTAAACCTGTTATTTTTAAATCCACTTTCAGATCAGCCTCAATCTTGTCAGATAAAACACATTCCTCTTCTGTAACATCTTTTAAGCACAATCTATCTGTAAAACCAGACACTCTTAAAATTTACTACTGGGACTATTGTTCAAATACATCCTTTGATACATCCAATGTTAAAATACTTTGCTTCATTTTGTATTAGTAAGTCAAATTTATATGTTGTTCTCCTTTAATATAATCTTTCATTCTTTCTGGTTTCCTCTAGTGTCCAACTTTCAACATCTCAAACTAGCATGCTTCCCCCCCCCCAATAATTCAAAACAAAAGCATTTTCTCATGGGAAGGCTTCTTAAAATAAATTCTAAAATCTTATTTCAAATCCATCTGGACTCTTTGTCAATTTGTAACTTTCCAAAAACAAAGTGCTAATTACTTGTTTTCTGCTTATTAAAAAAAAATTTTTTTTAAGTCAAACCTGTATTTAAAATTCTTTTCACTATAAAGGAAATTGAAGGAAATTCAGCTATCAGATTTGTTGATCCAAGATACCCAACAACAACAACAACAACAACAAACTAGTTAACAGGCCATTTCTAAGAGTGATTTAAAAAGAAAATATGTGGATCCAGTGTCCAATGGTTTGAGAAAGATGGCTTTTTCCTGGTCTCCCAGAACTCTAAACCCACTGGAGACTCCTGTTTTGTGGTCTCCTCACAAGGAGCAACTGTCTGGAGCAATTGTGGGTGATCTCAAGTCCTCTCCTTGTTTGGAGAGGAATAACAAAATGCTGGTCATCTTTCTTCCCAATGAGTCATTGCACAGCTGCAAGAGACCTAGGGATGATCTCCTCCCCCCTAAGTTCCATGGGACCTTATTTGTTTGTTCCCAAGAGAAGGCAAGCAGTCTTGTATGACCGGTAGAATACAATAAATTAGTCAACTTGAACCCGTCACACATAAATCTGATTGTTTGCACCTGACAGTCACTGACCCAAGTCACTCAGCTAGCTTCATGTCTAAGACACTCACAATCTCCTGCTTTCTAGTCTGATGCCGCAACCACTACACCAAACTTGCTCTCCATTCAATTATAATTCCCCATTCAATTCCATTTCTCTAAAAGGTCTTGAAGCTTTTAAGAAAAAGACTGTCACTCAATTATAGAGAAATATCTTTGCAAGTAAATAAAGTGAGGGGTACTCCCCACATAAACCCCTGAAGGGAAAGGCAGGATATGCATTTAAAGTAGTAGTAGTAGTAGTAGTAGTAGTAGTAGTAGTAGTAGTAGTAGTAGTAGTAATGCAGAAAATTCCAATTCAATCTCTGGCAATGACTGGAAAGACCTGTGATAGACAAACCCTCTAATCATTGCAGACATTATTCAGCCAAATGTCTGGCTCAGAATAAGGGAGCTTCAGATATACTTATTCCTAAGTATAAGGAATACTTCCTAAGAATTCTACCTTAAATGCTTCTTGCATAAAGCCCCAAATCTTGGGTTTCATTTAGAAATTTAATCCAATTCAATGGTTCTTTGGAGAGAGGCAATTTAAATCCGAGCATAAAGTATGTGCTTCAGTTTTACAGCTATTTACTCTGTACCAAATGTACTATTTACTATATGCTATTTATTTTGACACATTTTCACCAGTGAAAAGGGCAGTTATTTTATTGCAGTTATTATAGTGTAAACAATAGATTATAATGGGACAGTTACTGTGGTTAATTCTCTGGACTGCCTTGAGCATTTTCTACAGCCTACAAAATGACCGTAGATAATGTTCAAGGCACCAGAGAATCTCCCAAAGTTTATATGTACCTTATGAAGCACTGTTATTGTGTCTCCTGGTTTAGTAGTTTCCTTCATCTCTGGATCATTTGGCAACTGATTTTTAAAGACAGTGAGTGAATGAGTGAGTGAGTTTATCGAACTTATGTAGCTGCCCATACAGGTAGTCCTCGACTTATAATTACAATTGAGCCCAAAATTTCTGTTGCTAAGCAAGACAGTTGATAAGTAAGTTGCACCCCATTTTACAACCTTTTTGCCACAATTGTTAAGCAAATCACTGCAGTTGTTAAGTTAATCATGCAATCATTAAGCAAATCCGGCTTACCCCATTGACTTTGCTTGTCGGAAGCCAGCTGGAAAGGTTACAATTGCTGATCACATGATTCCAAGCACTGGAACCGTCATAACTACGTAAAGTGGCCAAGAGCCTGAATTTTGATCACGTGACGGTGGGGATGCTGCAATGGTCATACGTGTGAAAAATGGTCATAAGTCCGTTTCCAGTGCCGTTGTAACTTCAAACTGTCGTTAAAAATGGTTGTAAGTCGAGGGCTATCTGTATTCTGAACTATAATCCTGGATGGCTCTCAAAACAATTGAAGTCACAAAAAAACAGCCACAATCAAAGCATTAAGCAACATTCTCCCCTATGTCAGTCTCATCCTACCCCAATGCTAGCTCTTCAAGGCCTTCCGGAAAGCAGGGGAACTGGGTTTCTGCTGGATCTCTGAAAAAGGGTGTTCCATAGAACAGAGAAAATTATGGAGAAAGCACCCTTCCTAGATCCAAGTAGGAAAAAATAGCAATAGCACTTATATACTGCTTTACAGTGCTTTACAGCCCTCTCTAAGCGGTTCACAGAGTCAGCATATTGCCCCCAACAATCTGGGTCCTCATTTTACCCACCTTGGAAGGATGGAAGGCTGAGTCAACCTTGAGATTTGAACGGCCAAACTGCAGCTAGCAGTCAGCTGAAATAGCCTGCAGTGCTGCACTCTAACCACTGCGCCACCGTGGCTCAAAAAGTAGGGAAAGGGACCCGCAGAGGTCAGTGATGCAATGGGAGTTACTGCATCATTGGCTGACAATCCATGAAGTATGTGCTGCATTCTGGTCTAAACTCCCACGGTAGGCTTGGGTCTGATCATTTCTTAGATCTCATGCTAGCTTTGTACTCTATGAAAGAAGCAGTGACTCTAATAAATGAAAGACGTGCATATTTCTGTACCAAAGTAAAATTCAATGTACTTAATGAGGTTCTTTTGTTGGTAAGTTAATTGTGAAACTGCAGACTAAAGTGCGTGGAGATTGCCTAAAAGGGTTCCTAACAACTTAAATCTTCTAAGTAGGCATCAGGAGGACCCAGATTGTTGGGGGCAATATGCTGACTCTGTAAACCACTTAGAGAGGGCTGTAAAGCACTGTGAAGCGGTATATAAGTCTAAGTGCTATAGTGCTATTCTTCACAAGACCTATGAAGGCACCCTTTGGTATGAGACCATACTTACGAACCAGGGGTTCCCAACCGGGGGTGCTCGCACCCCCTGGGGTTGCAAGACGATATTCCAGGCGGTGCGAAAACTTGGGTTTAGACGTTTCAAAATTATAGTGTATATGTATAATTATATGCAAATAATTATTTACTTTTGTAAGGGGTGCGAGAATATATCAGAAGCGTTCTAGGGATGCGGGGTGTAGAAAAGGTTGGGAACCCCTGTTATAAACAGACTATTGTAATTTCACCTAAGCTGTTTTCCTTATTCTCCTCTTTTGCATCTGAGCGAATGCCTAATATGCACTGTGGTTTCTGTTTCTGCAGACAACAACTCTCATTGGCCTTCTGAAGACAGCCCGTCTACTGCGTTTAGTGAGGGTTGCCCGCAAACTGGACAGATACTCGGAATATGGTGCGGCTGTCTTGATGCTACTGATGTGCATATTTGCACTCATTGCTCACTGGCTGGCTTGCATTTGGTATGCCATTGGGAATGTTGAAAGGCATTACTTGTCTCGCAAAATCGGTTGGTTGGACTCCCTGGGACAGCAGCTGGGAAAACATTACAATCGGAGTGATGGCAGCTCAGGACCATCCATCAAAGACAAATATGTCACCGCACTTTATTTTACCTTCAGCAGCCTGACCAGTGTAGGATTTGGAAATGTGTCTCCAAATACCAACTCAGAGAAAATCTTTTCTATTTGCGTCATGCTGATTGGCTGTAAGTAAGCAGCTTTTCTTTTCTTTTTTGCTTTTTTTTACTTCCTCACTAATTTACTAATGAATTTCTGAACTGTTTCGCTTGTTAAATACTCAAAACCTTCAAAACATTGAAAGAACGTGTTTGCAAAGTGAAGACTGGGCAAAATTTCTGTAGGGCATGCACTTTTAAATGTATTTTCATGCAAACGTTTTGCCACTGTTCATTTTGAACTTCACCTTCCGAAATTCTCTGGTTCTGGAGAAACATCTCATCCAAAATTCTGGATGTTTTTCGTTCTGAGGCTTCACAGCAATTAGAATTTCTAAGGGAATTTACTTCTGCTCCTAAGTCAGTAGCCTATTCTTTTTTTATAGAAAAAATTATGAAATTAATATTAGTTATTTATGCACTCTATGGACTAATGAGCTTAAGATCCAATCTTAGTAGGGTTGGTTTACAAGTTATGAAAATGGAAGGTTTGCATTACAACATATGAAACTGGTTTACTATTGCTTTAAAAAAGATTACTGCTTAAAGAATATTTCAAAAGAATTGATTGCAATCACTTTGCTATTAGAGATGCAGCTTTGGAATGTTAATTCATATAGTTTAGACTTGTTCTTTTATTGGTTCGTGTTCTCTGAATTGATCATTGTATATTAAAGAAGGATAGTTCTTCTTGGCTATTTGCAATCTACTGACATGAAGGATTTTGGATTTTTCAAAGGGAAAAATATTACAGGATGCATTTGCCTAATTGCAAAATAATCACAAACTTACGTACTGTACATTAAACCAGAAATCAACGCCTCCAGCACAATTTATATTCCAGATAAGATTCAGTAGCACTTCTCTTTTTAAAAATTAGCCACTTTCTTCAGATTATTTATAGTACCTCTTAAGGAACTGTTCACACTTAGAATCCTCTTAAAGGTCAACTTGCAATCTTGTGGCACAATGTGAAATGTATAGACCCTATTGATCTTTGTATAGCTCCATTTAATTTAGTAGATATTTGGTTGGCTTTATTATTATCAGTGAGAGCGCCAATTTGGTGCAGTGGTGAAGGAATCAGGCTAGAAAGCAGGCGACTGTGAATTCTAGTCCCATACTGAGTCACAAAGCCAGTTGGGTAACCTTGGGCCAGTCACTCTCTCTCAGCCTAGGAAGGAAGCAATGGCAAACCACTTCTGAAAACCCTTGCCAAGAAAACTGTAGGGACTTGTGTAGGTAGTTTCTGGGAATTAGACACAACTGAATAGAAGAAAATAAATTAGTCATAGTATTATCATTAACAACAACTATACAAAAGGATCTCAAAGTTGTGTACAAAAGCACAATTAAAATACATATAAATATCTGTACAATAAAAAGGAGGCAGAGGAAGAAAACAAAACCTACAATTATTGTACATTTATTCATGGAAAGCCTGGATGAGAAGATAGACTTGAACAAGCAGGCTAAATATATAATAGAAGGTGCTTTACAGGGAAAGTGCATTGCACAGGGCAGATAGTGCCACAGAAAATAACACATTGATGAGCACAAGCCCCATTCTTGGCACACACTAATTACCCCAGATGTGTAAGTTGTGAGTTGGTAGCAAAACAATTGTACTACCATGTTGCCCCTAAAATAAGCCCTAATATAAGCCCTACAGTGGTGGGTTTCAAAAAAATTTACTACCGGTTCTGTGGGCCTGGCTTGGTGGGCGTGGCGTGGCTTGGTTCTCCAGAACTGGTCAGAACCTGCTGAAACCCACCTCTGAAGCCCTACCCCCAAAATAAGCCCTAGTTAAGGTCGACATCAGTCGGGGGGGGGCGTGGTCAGCACCGGAAGCGTCAACGGCACGAGGCCCAATGATGACTGGCAGCAGCCACGGCCTGCGCAGTGCAGGTGAGTTGATTACCTGTCCAAGCAGCCGTTGGAGGCAGAGGTGAGGAGGCACGTGATCTGGATGCGCCATGTGGGCCATGGGAAAGCTGAGAGTCATGCAGCCTCACAGCCTCCTGCCCCGTTGTGCCGCACAGGCTGTGGGCAAGCTGAGAGTCGTGCAGCTGTGCAGCCTCCTGCCCCGTTGCAGCCACGAGCAAGCAGAAGTGGACATCCCCCCAAAATAAGCCCTAGTGCTTATTTTGGGACCCCCCAAAAATATAAGATCAGGTCTTATTTTCGGGAAAACACAGGTCATATTATATAGACATGCATTGCATCTGGTAACCTGTTTTGCCATGACATTAAGTTAACTTAATCCTTGAGTGCTACTGAAGTCTCCTTAGTTTAAACATTTATTGATTATTAAATGTGTAAACAGCTTTCTCTTGGAATAGCCAGCCTGCAGTAATCAAGAAAAGCTTGGAAAAGTTCTTGAGGCAATTTGATTGAAACCTTGGTCACAAGTCTAGAGTGGGCATATGATGAGGACCTTAGCTTATTATTGTTCCTAGGTGGCTGCTCCCTGTGTATTGATCTTGAGGTCCTCACTGAATTTCTGATGCACTTCAGCAGATGATAGGCTAGAAGAAACAGCTAGAGTGCCGCCAAAAGAAGTAAATCTAACAAAGAAATAGTAAAAGCCCATATTAGGGATTACAAAGTGGCAACAGCAGTAAAACATAGCTATTTTTCTACTGTTATCACATCCACAAATAGCTATCCAGCAGCCCCTTTTTTAAAGTGGCTTATTCCTTGCTAGGGAGCAGTATGCCACAGAGTCATCTGTATATTCACTGCAAGGAATATTCTAGACTTCTGGTGCCTAAAATAATTCAAATCCACTCAGAGTTGGACCTGGAAAATCTGTTGAGATAATTAAAACAAGATCCTTGTGTGGTTACTGGGGTGAGTTTGAACCTGTAACTCATGAGGAAAGTGAACCAGGTCTTTGGGACTGTTGTCCTGCCCACCTATTTACATGTCAGCCCTGGCTGATGAAGGCTGTCCAGAAGTTTATGGGTGGTGAGGCTCCATGCCATAGTATCTGCTTGAGGGATGGGTGGTCTCACCTGCTTTGAAAAGGCATTAGTATGCCTCCTCAAAAAGCTATCACTGGATCCAAACATTTTTTCTAGGCAATTTCCCCCCCAATTTCCCCTTTGGGAGAAAGTTGTTGAGAAGGTAGTCAGGCTACAGCTTCACAGGGCCCTGGAGGAAACAAGTTATCTAGACCCTTTCCAATCAAGTTTCAGACTGAAACATAACACTGAATCAGCATTAGTTGTGGTTGCTGGTGATCTCTGGTGGAGCTGCGATGATGATAGTGTATCCATTTTGATTCTCTTTGATCTTTCAATACCATCAAGCATGGCATCCTTCGAGACCACCCATAGGGTTTAGGAGTAGGAGACATAGTATTGTGGTGGTTCACTTCCTTCCTCTGTGATCAATAAGAAATAATTATCATTATAAAAGTATTAACAGAGTAAATAATTAAACCTCCAATGACATAAATACAAGTCACCAATATAAAATTAGTATAAGATATGCAGGATAACCTCTTCCCCTTGTCTTTTCTTAAACTTTTCAAGATTTCAGCTTTAAACAATTTACCAAATGAATTTAACTTATTCATTATTTTTTTATAAGACACTATAGAAGAAAGTAAGACCATTCCGCTGCACTGACATTCCTGGGCCTTTAAGACGTTCTTTGTGAATGGCTCAGATATGTGCAGTGTATTGAAAAACCCCTACTCTGCAAAAGTTTATGTTAACTAGGTCTATCTTGGGCATGGCAAGGAGACCTACTTTACAGAGGATATCTTCCATCTGTGCCATCCTCCTTTTGAAGTGTTGTTCAAACAAAGTCCAGTTTCAAGAACATAAGAAAGAACACGGAGCTTGAAGTTACCCATTAACTGTAAGAGTTACAAAGCAACACTTAGGTCACCTTGTCATAAGTCTTCCCAAGTGGGAAGTGTTTCATTTCTACTGAAACTCTTGTCATTATTTCTATTTTTGCTTTCATACATGCAGTGTCTACAGTAGGCTATAACTTCTAACCAACCTTGGCTGATCTCAATAAGCTAAGCTGGTTAGAATCGGATACAGGAACATCAGGAAATGACAGAGCAGTAAGTTGGAAGGCAATAGCAAATCGGGTCTCTAAATACTTGTAAAGAAAATCTCATGGATGGGTCTGCATAGTAAACAAATTCAAAATGAGAGAATCAGTGTCGTGTAGTGGTTAGGATGTTGGACTAGGATATAGGGCTTTTCTTCACTGCAGCCTTCAATTCCTTATCTTCCATGTAAATTAGCTGAGAAATGACATTATTATTATTTTATTATTATTTATTGTATTTCTATGCCGCCCAACTCCCAAGGGACTCTGGGCGGCTTACAACAATATAAAAAACTTGTTAAGATATAAAAAACTATTAAAAGAAAACATAATAAAAACAGTTTAAAACAGTTAAAAACTCATACACACCGTTTCATGGCCGGATCTCGCCAAATTACAGAGGCATGATCAACGGCCCCAAGCCTGCCGGAACAGCCAGGTCTTCACCGCTTTCCGGAAGGCCAGCAGGGTTACCACAGCCCCTGCTTCTCCTCCTCTCCCTCTTCCTTCCATGCCAGGGAAGTAGCATTACTTACTTTCCCTTATGTGGGCAAGCATTTTGAGTACTGGTGAAGAAAGAAAACCTAACATTTTTTACAGTCCTTCCTGTCAATGGAGTTGAAGGGAAAATGTGGAAGAACACTTGCCAATTTTATCCACTTTTTAAACTGTTCCTCCCCTTGAACATAAAATCCCAAAGTTCCATCCTTTCATAGAAGATAAGCCACCTGCCCAGTAGGAAATGCCTGGCAAAGCAGAAACTGAGGGAGTTGAGGGATGCCCAAGAGAGCACACACTAGCCAATTGAAACAGAGGCATTTGTTGTAAGGTGGAAGGAAAAAGCCATGTTTGCACCAGTGGAGAGAGAAAGGAGTCAGAGCAAGAAGACATAATGTTTATCTTCCCAGCAGCCTAGGAACAGGCTGAAGATGACATCATTCATCCTGCCCTTCCAAAATAGTAGGTGGCTACCTTCGCTCTGGGGCAAGCAAGGAAGTGCAGCTCAATCCTGAAAAGAATCAGAGTCATATCGACTCTTAACCATGAAAACTCTCTGGATGTCTCTAAGCTAGTCATGATCTTTCAACCCAACCTATTTCAGACTATCATGCAGACATAAAATGAAGAGAGCTCCCCTGTAATGTGGGATGTTGCCACATCTAGTTATTACTTCTGGCTTTGTTTCCCTTATCCATGTGATCCAATCCAATCCACCGAGTTGGACACAACTGAATGGATATCCTCCTCCTCCTCCTCCTCCTCCTCCTCCTCCTCCTCCTCCTCCTCCTCCTCCTCCTCCTTCTTCTTCTTCTTCTCTTCCACCTCCTCCTCCTTCTCCTCTTCCTTCTCCTTCTCCTCCTCCTCCTCCTCCTTCTTCTTCTTTTCCTTCTCCTTCTCCTTCTCCTCCTCCTCCTCCTCCTCCTCCTCCTCCTTCTTCTTCTTCTCTTCCTCCTCCTCCTCCTCCTTCTTCTCCTCCTCCTCCTCCTTCTCCTCCTCCTCCTCCTCCTCCTCCCCCCCCTCCTCCTCCTCCTCCTCCTCCTCCCCCCCCCCCCCCCCCCCCCCCCCCCCCCCCCNCCTCCTCCTCCTCCTCCTCCTCCTCCTCCTCCTCTTTTTCCTCCTCCCAAAATCCAACCAAACTCATTCAGTGCTTGGAAATAGCAACCTTTTCTCTTGTGTGGAGCCCTTCTTAAACTATGTTTAAGAAATAGGTGGGCATTCTTGGCACTGCAGCCATCTATCAACATGGATCCTATTAGGAAGGCAAGAACTCATTAAATAAACTTTTTTCTTGGTAAAATGTCTTGCCATACCCATAAAGGATGAGGGAGAGAAATTCTAAAGCAGGATTTTCTTGTATTATTTTAAACTGTTTAAGCATGTATGTGAGAAAAATCAACTTGTAAGATCTGACACCATCAGCTGGCTTTGTGATATCAATGTCACAGGAAACCATTTGATTTTTAAAAAATATAAAATATTAGGAAAAAAATCTTAAAAGTAATGCTTTGGGGCAGTAAGCAACTCCCGGTCACATTGTGCACTCAGGGGATGCAGACCAGTGGTGGGTTGCTGCCGGTTCGGACCGGTTCTGCCGTACCGGTGGCGGAAATTTGCCCCCGCTCGCCGAACCGGCAATGATGTCCGGCTGGCCACGCCCCCGAACCGGTTCTCCGGTCGCCACTCCTTGAAAGCGGCTTGCAAAGAACCCTCTGTGCATGCGCAGAGGCTTCTGCGCATGCGCAGAGGGTCATTTGCGTGACGTGATGCACTTCCGACGCGATGCAAACCGGTAGGAAAGGTAAGTAGAACCCACCCCTGATGCAGACCACAAGACTTGCTTTGGGAAACCTGTTTAAAAAACATGCAAAATGTTTTTGCTTGGGGACAGTAGTTCATTCATTTCAAGAATCCCTGAAAGAGATACATGAAGACTGCAAGTCAGTAATCTGAGTCGGGCAGGCTTGCTCTGCTTGACATGTAGCAGAAGAGCTTGTGTCCTATCTTTGACTTCACTTGATTTTTCTGAATTCCAACCACTATAGATATTGAAGGGGAAAATGTGTATCTGTGAATAGCTGATTAAGAAATCGTTTAGTTTCTGTTTAATTCGTCCTTATTCATAAACCCCTTTAGCACCTTTAATCCATCAAGCACTATTAGATAAAGCCTTTTGTGAATTTCCTTGTCAAGGCAGGACAATTAATTGTGTGGTTATGTCTTACCAGTTAAAATACTCGTAAGAATGAAAAATTACAACGGTTTCTTCTAAGTTGCTCCTTTGCCTAGTGACAAAAAACCAAGTTTTTCCTTACGAAACCCATGCAAGACTTTTTCTGGAAAACCTTCTCAAAAGAGTTGTACGCAAAAGTACAAGGGAATGTACAAAAATGGGCAAAATGAAAAACTAACCCACAGATTTCTTTTGCTAACCCTAATAGTCTATATCAGGGGTGTCAAACTCGCGGCCCGCAGGCCAGATGCGTCACGTGCTGTCTCCACCCCCGCCCGGTTTAGCGAAGGGGGGAAGAGTCCCGATACATCACATGACGATGCCGTGACGACGCCCCTGGTCTATACTGTATGCAGAATAAGTGAATTATCAGCTAACTTTATTAGTTAATTCCTTGTTTCCAATTTTATAATGAGGAAGAGAAGAGACATATGTACATAGTTGTGACAAGCTATCTTCATCACTGATAAAATTACATAAGAGTTTATAGCTAAGAATGAGATGCCCACCAATGATATAGAATTTGTATCAATTCTGTAATTCCATAGAATAAATTACTTATCAGTTATCCCTGTTTATGTAAGGGAACACTTTCTCTGCCCTGAGGATTGATTGATTGAATCTCCACAATCACAGCCCAAAACCCTGGATTTTTTTAAGATGCAAGTTCTAGAACTCTCAGGACCTTCAAATTTATTTTTTAAGCCAAGTTAAAACTTTAATGTTCTATCTAAATATTATTGTTATTCATTTATGTTGTTAGAAATAATACCAATAGTAAAATGCCATCTCCACTACCCTTTGTAAAGAATGAAAGGCTATTTGTGCAGGAGAGGAAATTTATTTTCTGTAGCTTAGGTTTTCAAGTTGATTCTGAGTCTTATATCCGTGGCATAAACAAGTGAGAAATTTGGTAGACTGAACAAATAACTTTTAAAAATGAGCATATTTAAGTCAACCGTATTAGAAGCTGGGATGAAATGAAACTGTAATTTAGAAAGATCAACTTACTAAATGTATGGACTAAAACATTAATGATGCCATAGCCAGTGTAGGTGCTTCCAGATCAGGCACTTGTTCAGTCACCTTATCTGATTCATAAAATTTCTTCCTCTTGTAACCCTCTTTTTTCAACCACCATACATTATTTGTTAAAATTTGCCCGGGAGGGGAAAAAGTGAATAACTACATAACAGTATGTATTTTGATTGGTAACTTCAAAAGCCCTCCATCTTGAAAGTACCTCTCAATGATCAAAGGGGAATTAGGAATCAGCCCAAAATTGGAGCTCTCAGTTGTTCATTCTCCATACACAAGGTTCAGGTGTGGGTTTAAGTCCTGAAATGTAATTATCATGTGCAAGAGGATAGATCCTGTAAGTTGGTGCCTTATAATGTTCAGAGAGGCAATAAAGTGGCAATAAGCCATTCTGAGTAATATAATAACTGTACCTCAAGATAAAGCTCAGGGGAAACAGGATCTCTTCTGGATCAGACCAAGGTCCATTTAATCTTATATCATGTTTCCAAAAGTGACTAGCTAGACTTGTAGGGGCAGTTCAAGTTCATAGGATATGAAACAATTGGATTTCATATCTGTATTTGCCCCTTTCTATAGCAAAATGTATTCCAGTAATACAGTATTTGAGTCAAGAACTGGTGCGTGCATTTTTATGTAGCTTAATGCAAACTCTATTTGCAATTCCATAAGATAGGGTTGAAGCTACATATTGCTTCAGGATATACGTGTTTCAGGGGTGGGTTTCTCCCGGTTCAGACCGATTCTCCCCAACTGGTAGTGGCCTGCTGGTGACGTCATGATGACGTCACCGGATTGGTCCGTGCCGGTCCGTGGGGGCCGCCATCTTTTTTTTGAATTTTTTTTTTGAATTTTTTTTCTTCTGAGCATGTGCAGAAGCCGAGTTTCTGGCACTGTGCATGTGGTCGCCATCTTGTTTTTGGCTTTTTTTTCTGAGCATGTGCAGAAGCCGAGTTTCCGGCACTGTGCATGCGGTCGCCATCTTCTTTTTGGCTTTTTTAAAAATTATTATTTATTTATTTTTATTTTTTTTGGCATTGCGCATGCGTGCGCCCACGAGGCGCACCCACGTGACGCGGGAGGAAGTGAACTGGCAGCGAGGTAAGTTAGAACCCACCCCTGCTTGGGTCTCCTCAACTTTTCAGTCCAAGAAAGCGGCTGAAAAATGCCCTTCTCCTGTTTTGCAGCCATGCACCATTTTCTGTCCTTGCCTCCTTCCCGTTTTTTTTTTGTTTTCCCTCCCACCCTGAAAGGAGCTTCAAGGAAAAGGAAGCGAGGGGGGGAAGGGGGAAGAAGGATCCAGGAGTGGGAAGGGAAGGGATTGGGAAGAATGAGAACGAGGGCTTGGAGTCCGGAATCCAGAGCGTGCCTTTCCCCTTCTCTCTTGCGGTGCTTTTATTTCCAAAGGCCCCCCCCCACTCCACTCTCTTTCCCTAAAAACAGAGCTGTTGGTCCGAAGCAATTGGTGTGAAACGAAAAAGGAAACAAAGTTGAGCTAGTTTGTAAGGAAAACAAGTACTATCAAGGTTCAGTGCAAGCCATACTAGTATTCCAAACTAATGAGTCTTAATGTCTGGTTAAAATGGGTAGTACTTCCATTTAAAGAAGAAAAGCATAGCTCAGACTATTGCTATGATTTTTTGCTCCTATATTCTGTTGTTTAGGTATACATTTTGTTAATGTAGAAATTTTACTTAGAGCCTATTAAACAACAGAGCTAGCTGTCTGCCTGCAATCATGTGTATCTATTAAGAGTAAATCCCACTGAAAGAGAGTAGCCTTGCTGCCAAGTAAACTTTTTTAAGGTTAGTCCCCTTCTTCCCTTCCTTTCCCCTTTTCTCTTGCGGTGCTTTTATTTCCAAAGCCACCCCCCCCCCAGTCCACTCCCTTTCCCCAAAAACCCAGCT
>QLTV01004235.1:1996102-2010455 GCA_003457575.1 Thermophis baileyi | reverse complement strand
GAGAATATCAAAATGCAGTAAGAGAGGTTGAATGAGTATAGTTTTAGAAGAGTGGTGTGTGTGTGTGTGTGTGTGTGTGTGTGTACATACAGTATATATAGTAGATAATGTATATTTTTGTGTGCCTGTGTGTAATATGTATGTACACATATGGCATATATACATAGGATTACATAGTATATTTTGGATGTTCAGTAGTAGTAAATAGATAGGGAAATTGTATCTCGTTGAGGCCTTTGAGGCGAGGAGAGGCCAGGCACCCTAACCCTAACATGAGTGACGTCAAGTTGGCCATGCTCACCCAGTCACATGACCACCCAGTCACATGATCACCAAGCCACCCCCACCCAGTCACATGACTGCCAAGTCACTCCCACCCGGTCACATGACCGTCAAACCACTCCCATTAAGCCACGCCCACAAAATTAAGCCACGCCCACAGAGTGGTAGTAAAAAAAATTGGAACCCACCCCTGACGTGTTTATATATTTTTCATTGAATCTCCTGACAATCAGTTTGATTGTCTGTCTCTCAAATGCTAGGAATATGACAAGAGAAACTCCTCTCACAATCCACTATCGTTACACCATTATATTGGTCTTAATTCCATTTATGAAACATGCACATTTATGAGAATTGGCAAATGCCGTCTGTTATGTCAGACTTCACGTCAGGCATAGCAATACATTTCACCTCTCCAGAAACTCAACCCTTCATTCAGTAACTAGCTAACAATAGAAGCTTCATGGGTGAAATACAGCTAATTAAGCTGTTGTATTACAGACAAGAAAGAATAGTCAGAAAACTGTTTGAAATAGTGGCAAATATCTGTAGCTCGTGTGTAGGATGAGGGTGAAGGTTCGTTCTCCGAGCTTATGGGTTGGTTTCTGAACGTTTCATTACCAGGCTAGGTAACATCTTCAGTGCAGTTTAGGGAATGTCAGTGTCCTTCTGTTTATAAGGGCTTCAGGTGTGGGTGTGTCAAGTGAGGGTCTTGTGATGGGTCAGGATCAAAACCAACCCACACAATACACACACACACCCACCAGCAGTTCACCTCCCAATGACCCTGGCCCGATGTAACCTCCTTATCAGAAGACCCATCACAAGACTCACTGAGAACTCACACCTGACCCATCACAAGACCCTCACTTGACACATCCACACCTGAAGCCCTTATAAACAGAACACTGACATTGGCATCCCCTAAACTCTGCTGAAGATGTTACCTAGCCTGGTAATGAAATGTTCGGAAACCAACCCACAAGCTTGGAGAACGAAGCTTCGCCCTCCTCAGAAAACCGTCTCTAGAGTTGTTGTGGATTTCAATTCCGCTAGAGTCCTTTTTCGAGAATGTGCTCCTAAGCATATGCAAGTCTCTAAGTAACAGAAGGTCCCATTAAGAAAGTTGCTGTTCCCGGAGAGCCTGTTTGATATAGTGGTGAAAGCACCAGACTAACAACTTGTGACTCCTAGTCCTACCTTAAGCACAAACCAGTCCAACTGACCTTGGACCAGTCAGTCTCTGCTTAGGAAAGAGGCAAGGACAAACCACTTCTGAAATCTTGCCAAGAAAACTACAGGGGCTAACTAGTCCAGGTATTCACCAGGAATCAAAACTGACTCCAAAAAAAAAAAAAGTTGCTATTCCTACCGCTAACCTTGTTGCTGGTTCCAGTCAAGTTATCCCCATCTCCCTGGGTTTGTTTGTTTGTTTTTTTCCTCTCCAGGATGTACGGAGACTTGCTAGAGAAGAAAAGAACCTCGCTGCTTTTCCCTTCTCAAGTAGCAAGATACTGCTCTTCTAGGCAAGTCTCCACACTTATTGGATATAAGAAAAAAAACAAACAGTAGTGGGTTCTAAAACCCTTTACTACCGGTTCGCGTGCGCACTTGCGTGCGCGTGCAATGCTTCTGCGCATGCTCAGAAGCATCCCGGGTGGGTGGGCGGAGCCTCCTGCCACCACCGCTACCGGCTCTCAGAACCGGTCTGAACCGGGAGCAACCCACCACTGAAAAAACCTAAAGAAATTGGAATCCTTCACCCTTCCTGCTCTTCTCCAATTCATTGCATCTGCTGTTACTTTTACTTCCCCCAAGATCAGCCTTCCTGTGGGGACCGAACCTCACTAGCCTCTTTTTGGCTACTGGGTTAGCAGTCTTCAAAGCCTCGTGGCTTTCCTCTTAAGGACATTGCCGAGTGCAAAGAGCTCTTTGGCAACTTGTGAGACTTACTGACCTTATTCCCCAGCAAGGTTGAAGGATTAGATGAGCTTAATGGAAAATCTCTTTATATCCCTGCAGTTAATTACTCTGCTTCAAGCATCCCACCTCTGATTAGTGAAGGGAAGATAAAAGTTTAGACCTTCTGCTCTTTTGGCAGTAGGGAAGCTGCTGAAACACAAGGTAATGTCAGAAGCACCAAGCCATAGGTAAGAGGTAATCTCTCTCTCCAGCTTTCCCCAGTAATTTTGCTCATTTCTAGGGGAAAAATGAGACCGTCCAATGTAACTTAGGGTCTTGTTCATTATGACCAGGGGTGAAATGCTACCAGTTCGGACTGGTTCTCCCGAACCAGTAGTAAAAAATGCTACCAGTTCGGGCGAACTGGTATTTCTGACGATCAGCTGGGTGACGATCAGCTGTGATGCGCAATTTATATTAGCTAGAATCATTGGATTTCCTGCTTTCTAGCTAATCTAAATCATGTGGCACAGCGGATTCCCCCCCCCCCACACTGTTCTACTTACCTTTGCAGACTTGGAAGGCTTCAAAATATTCCTTTTTTAGCGCTGCACGAGTGCGCCTCAGGCGCGCAGGTAGCAGACTCACAGAACCGGTAGCAGACTTCAGAGGATTTCACCCCTGATTATGACTATGTCTCAGCCTGCATCCACCCTTCAAACTAGGCCAAATCAGGAAACAGATTGTAGAGGCCTTGCTGGAGATTTTACTTTATTGAAATAGGCTACAGTGACAGAACTTTGAAAGCCTAATTGAGTGAGTTGGCTGGATTTTTCTCCATTATCTTTGAGAAATCCTGGAGAACAAATAAAGCTCTAGGGAATTTGAGATGGCAAATATTGTCCCCATCTTAAAAAGAGAGAAAAGGAAGATCCAACGTAACAGAGGTCAGTTACTCTGACATTGACACCTAAAAAATTTGCAGTGAATCATAAAAGTAATCTATAAACACTCTGAAAACAATGTATTACTTCCCAGATGACAGCATAAATTTATCAAAAATTAATAGCAATAGCAATAGCAGTTAGACTTATATACCGCTTCATAGTGCTTTACAGCCCTCTCTAAGTGGTTTACAGAGTCAGCATATTGCCCCCAACAATCTGGGTCCTCATTTTTACCGACCTCGGAAGGATGGAAGGCTGAGTCAACCTTGATCCTGGTGAGATTCGATCTGCCAAACTGCTGGCAGCTGGTTATCAGCAGAAGTAGTCTGCAGTACTGCACTCTAACCACTGCACCACCACGGCAATTAAGGCAACTATTGCTCGATTAACTTTTTATTAATAAATTGTTGGGAGTGCTGTAAATGCAACAGAGCTTGATTTCATCAAAGCATTTAATAAAATGATTATGCCATCGAGTTAGCGTTGATGCTTAACAACCACATTCTTTTCTCCAGGATGATCTATCCCCTAACCTAGTTTTTCAGACCTTCCAACAGACATGCAATATTGCTGTAATTGAGTCCATCCACCTTGCTAGTTGTCCTCTTCTGCTCTTTCCTTTCACCTTTCGGTATGGACTTCTTGAGAGAGCTAGTTCTTTGCGTGATGTGTCTGAAGTATAATAATTGAGTCTGGTCATCTGTACTTTGAGTGAGAACCCTGATTGATTTGTTCAATTATTGTTTTCTTGGCTATCCAAGACCTTCTCAGAAGTCTTCTGTAGCACTATAGTCCAAAAGCATCAAGACTCTTTCTATCCTGTTTCTTAAAAATCTACTTTCACTTCCATGCTGCCTCACAAGAAAACTGTTGCCTGAACGTTTGATAAAATACCCTGACCTATTAACAAACCAATTAATTGTGGGCTGGATGGCATGATAATAAAATGAACAAATATGTGGCTTAATGTTTATTCAAAGGGAACTCATTAATGGAGAGCTATATATCAACTGGGATATCACAGCATTAATTTCTGGGACTGTAAAAAAACATTTTCCCTAGCTTAGAGAAAAGGTTAATGTCATGGTTCCGAGTAATGCTCCCAACCAATTCAAGACTCTGAGGCCTTAGCTTCCTCAAAAATCCTGTTTATTGGGTACATCATATTGGCACGGTCAAAGGTGAAGCCAACACTGAATAATTCCCGCATTTTTGGTGTAATTAAAGAATAGATACTGTCCACCCCACTTGTGTCACAGGTCACATTAGCCAACCAAGCGGGTGATGAACTTCTCAGCACTTCCTCCTGCCGTCGCTAGGGCACCCTGATTTGGCCTTGGTTCTCAGGAGCCTTATCGTTGTTATGTCTGGCACATTGGAGGAAAACATTCTACATTCTATAAGTCCCCCCCATAAGTATGGCAACTAAGAAACAAAGCAAGAAAGATATGGCTTCAGCTAGAGTCATTTTGAGAGTTGACAGCTAAATAACTTTAACAGAAGCAAACATAAAAATCTTCACTTAGGAAAAAGATCAAATACACAGATTGAAAGTAGGAATACTTAGCTTTGCAATATTACAAATGAAAAGCATCTTGGAACAATAATTTATTGCAAACAATATAATTCAACAATGTGTTATGGCTTCAAAAATGAATTTCCCAGCTAATCATGGGAAGTAATAGTTGCAATTTATTTTGAGGTGTTAAGGCCCCCATGAATATTATGTCCAGTTTTTTATTCCATACTAACAAATTTACTGACTGGCCACAAGGATCACGTGGGATAAAAATTAATCATAAGAAGAAAGATTGAAGGATCTGGTCATGTTTAACCTAGAGAAGAGAAGAATAAAGGATGATGTAATAGCAGTGTGCAAATACCCAAAATGATATCACACAGAAATGAAATCAAGGTATCTGTATGCATAACACAGAATAAAGGACAGATTTCAATTTAATATTGGTAAAAATGTTCAACACTGATGTCCACTGATGAAATTCTCTTCAGTAGATGTGTCCATGCAGAACCTAGATCACCATCTGTTGGGTAGATGCTTTAATTTGAATATCTACAGTGAAATTGATCTCAATGGCCTAATACAGGGGTGTCAATCTCAATTTCATTGAGGGCCTCATCAGGGTTGTGTTTGACCTTGGGGGGGGAGTGTCCAGGGTGGGCGTGGCCAGCTCGACATCACTCATGTCTGGGGGCGCCTGTGGTGGACCAAGCACTCTGCCAGAGAAAACGGGCTCCTGAGCTCCGTTTTCGGCTGTGACGGCCTCCTGCAACCCTCTGTCAGTGAAAACAGAGCTCGGGAGGGCCACATGCGGCCCTCCCAAGCTCCGTTTTCACTGGCAGAGGCACCACGGGCCAGTCCGCTGTTTCCAGGGTGGGCCTGCTGGCCAGTTCTAAGCACCCCGTGTGCCAGATCTGGCCCCCGGGCCTTGAGTTTGACACCCCTGGCCTAATAGACCCTTCTAACACAATGAGTCTTAATTGTAAGTCTCCCAGAGTTGCCCTGCGGTGAGATAGACAGCAAATAAATTAAATAAATAAATAAGCCTGTTATTTAATTTTATTATTAATTTAATAAATAAATAAATAAATAAACCTCAAGAATAACTCTCAGTCAATGACATCTCTAAACTTGACACAGAATCGACTTTCTGCATTCCTCTGTCTTTTTCATTTCTGCAAGGCAGTAAAAATAGTACACTCTCATTTTGTTGTATTAGATACCATAGATTACAAATGATCATTACATAATATACACCACATTTTATAGCTTTCCATGAAGAATTTGAAGCAACTTTTCTAAATGGTTAATATTTTCTAAGCATTGCCCTATAGGTACTATGCAATCCTTGTATATTTTAATAAAAGTAAAATTAGGTATCTGTAATTAAGGTAATCTTTCACTGAAATATTCTGGCTTTAACACAATGTTGCAGAACAGTAGCTTCCTCCACCTTACTCTTTGAAAATACAAAAATTGTTTGTACCATTGTGTCCAAAATTGTACCCACATACAAGAATCATAAAATAATATTACAGCTATTGCTTATTTAGACTATCAAATTTTTTAAAACTGAAATAAATAATGTAATCCTGTACTCCCTGGAAGGGTATATCAAAAGGTCTTGAATTCTATGGGTGTGTCCTTTAATGGACAAAGAAAAAAAATATCTCTGAGTGGGATAAGAGGCCTCTCCAGAGGAGCTACCCCAAAATGGGATCAGCTGGGACATGTAGGAATGATTAAAGATTTGCAAATTCAAGACCCCTCATACTTCTGTCATACCTCCAAACACAGATGGGAATTAGGCCAGCCTCAGATATGATAATATAGCAACAGCAATAGCACTTAGACTTATATACTGCTTCATAGTGCTTTACAGCCCTCTCTAAGCGGTTCACCGAGTCAGCATATTGCCCGCAACAATCTGGGTCCTCATTTTCCCCACCTCGGAAGGATGGAAGGCTGAGTCAACCTTGAGCCGGTGAGATTTGAACCGCTGAACTGCAGCTAGCAGTCAGCTGAAGTAGCCTGCAGTGCTGCACTCTAACCACTGCGCCACCTCGGCTCTTCTTGAAAGAAGAGGGAAAGAAAACAGAAATGGACCCCACCTTCCCACCATGATTCAGGACTTAGGGAAAAAAACCTATTTTCATTTGAACTGAGAACTACAGAGGTTTTCTGGGAGGAATCAGGAAATAGGTGTGATCAAGACAGAAAAGTGTTGTGCATGGGAGAAGAAATCACATTACACTTCATCCATTTTTCCCTTAAGTTGATTCTTTACTTCTTCTATCCACTCATATTATTCAGATGTAAATCCACTAACTTTAACTAAGAGTTGAAGGGAGGGGACTAGAAAATGCAAGAAAAGGCCTTGGTGCCTTGCATAGATCATGTATGTGCACTTATATCCTAGGGAATGGTAATTCTATGGCACAATATTTACATAATGACAGTCTTGGAGGAGACATCCCTATATTCATTGCTTATGTCTCTAAAGCTTAAAGATCTTAAAGTAAAGATCCTGTGGCCCCTATGCCACATGTGGCCTCCTAGCACCCTACATTCTAGTTCTCAAGAACAACCCCCCTCCCTCCAAAAAAAGGAATTATTCAGATCTTTTTTTGCATTGGGAAGTGTTGGAGAACAACTGTCCCAGTTGGGAGAAGGGGTCAAACAGGGAATTAGTCTGTAATCATTACATAAGCACAAGAGGGCTTATGGTCTAACATACACACATCCTCCACCAAACGCTGTTGTACTTTATCTAGTCTTTCCCAGGGACAAGTTGTCAGTCTGGGAAGATTCCTGTGAATAGGGCATAGGACAATAAAGTAGCTAGTTTCAACTCTACATGTGGATCTGGTTGTTCAAGCCGGGCGGGTTGCTTGGAAGGTAGTTTAAAAGGACTTATGACACCCCTTGAACTCTCTAAATATGGACACCTCCCAAAACTTTTTTCCCCCACTTGTGAGGATTTAGAGGCAAATTAAGCTGACCAATATTACTATTGCACCAGCCTCTGTTTTAGGGGATTAACATTAAGTAATTCTATAAAAAGTTTGGTTATACCACAACTGCCCTTA
Organism: Thermophis baileyi; assembly: GCA_003457575.1. Classification (NCBI taxonomy): domain Eukaryota; kingdom Metazoa; phylum Chordata; class Lepidosauria; order Squamata; family Dipsadidae; genus Thermophis; species Thermophis baileyi. The sequence goes on along the minus strand of QLTV01004235.1, from coordinate 2,002,716 downwards.
AGCAAGGCAGGCAAACCAAAAATAAATTGCTCACCCTGATCTAAAAAAAAAAAAAAAGGCAAACAGGAATGTGCTTTAAAAAGACGAGACAAATGGTTCAGTCCTAAAATTTGTTGCCTCAGTGGTGGCACATCATAGAACTGTTGTAATATCGCAAAGCGATGTGCTGTTTCATCTGTACCTGCCACCTTTTTTTTTTCCCATTACCTTTATCCAAACCAATTGTGGAGAGGTCCTCAGGAGACTTTAAAGAAGAACTTTCCACAATCACAGCATTGAATGCTTTCTTTTTGACTTCATGCCCCCTTTATGTCCTTTTCTGTTTAGCTCTTTTGGGGCATTTTAAGGACATTTATAATCCAAGCAACATTAAGTGCTTTAAAGGTGAAGTTAGATGTCAGTCTGGTGAAACTAAACTTAGTGCAAATGGGTACGTGTTCCAAGTATGTGTTCAAATCCACAAAGTCAGTACAATGGTTTGCAGAACAAACTGAATCATAAATGAGGTCATCTATATTTTAGCCAGGCATATTTCTTGCTGATTGTGGTCATGCAGACTTGGGCAACTAGATGATTGGAATTAATAGTGTTTACTATTTACTGATTAGCATGTAAGAATCTCCAGGTTATCGGGTGTATTTGATGGCAAGAACTGAACCCAAAATATTTTGTAGGCAAATTGTATATCCTGAGACTAGAAAATAGTCTTTGCTCCAATCTTCTAATATTTCAGCAGCTTATATCTATTGGGGACTGATTAAGAGCCGAGGTGGTGCAGTGGTTAGAGTGCAGTACTGCAGGCTACTTCAGCTGACTGCTAACTGCAGTTCGGCAGTTCAAATCTCACCGGCTCAAGGTTGACTCAGCCTTCCATCCTTCCGAGGTGGGTAAAATGAGGACCCAGATTGTTGGGGGCAATATGCTGACTCTGTGAACCGCTTAGAGAGGGCTGTAAAGCACTGTGAAGCGGTATATAAGTCTAAGTGCTATTATACTGGATTCATCTTGCCCTGTCTACTCTCAAATCCACTCCATTTAGGAGATTCCTCTGAAGCAGAATTGAGGGCAACTAAAGCAAAGTCCACTTACACAGCCAGAACTCTGTTGGATGCAGTCCAATGAAAAGCAGAACTTCTCTTCTGACCAACTGTTTTAAATAGTTGGTGTTGTTTGGCCTCTCATATGACTTATTTCATCATTAAACTATTAAAAACCAAACCAGGGTAATATTACAGTCCATCATTGTTGGTGAGAGAGGTTAGCCAGCCTGGATGTGAGTAGTTGGCATAATCGAGCAGGACCATGCCAGGAGGGGGGGGGGAGCAGCATTCTTGACATAAGACAGCCAAATAAAGATATTCTTTGGCACATATTTGGAGGAAATTTTTTTTTCTCACAGTGTTGTTGAAAAAATAACTTGATCCAATATCTAATAGCATATCTGAATTTTTGTTACTGATGCATGTTGGAACACGTTAGAAGTACTGTAAATTGTAGCTTTGTAGGAAGTGTCCCATTGGCTTTAGGCAGAGTGATTCATCCAGTAATTGTAAACAACTTTGGGTACTTCTTATACCTGGCATATTTTTAGAATATGGAGCATTAGGTTTTCATTCTATGATGCATGATCCAGTGCCTCTTTGTGGCGCCTGGACAAGTGGCCATGGCTGCGTACTTAATTGGGACAATCACTGTTTCCCAGTTTTTGCAATTTATGTAAGTGGCAAGAGGCATGTGTCCCTTTCAGTTGCCTCCTCTGTAAAATGTGGGTTGTTTGAAAACTATTGTATTACACATATTTTGAGCTATATAGGTAATTTTGTATGGGTACAATGATATTAGCCAACCACTTGTTTTCTTGTTTTATTTTAACCCCAGCATTAATGTATGCAAGCATTTTTGGAAATGTATCTGCAATAATCCAAAGACTATATTCTGGAACGGCAAGGTATCACATGCAGATGCTACGTGTGAAAGAGTTCATTCGCTTTCATCAGATTCCCAACCCACTGAGGCAAAGGCTCGAAGAATATTTTCAGCATGCATGGACGTACACCAATGGCATCGACATGAACATGGTATGTATGTTTGCTTTTAGCAACAATTGCACACAAACATGTACAAACCCAAATAGAAAAGAAAGAAAACCAAGCTTGATGGTAGTAGAAGGCTTTATTTCCAACCCTAACCACACTTAACTCTTCGTTAATATTGTTTTCTGTGGTTTTATGTTTTCTTAGCACCTGCCCCCGAATTGTATTGGGAGATGGGCAGCCGTATACATTGTTTTAATAAATAAATATCAAGACACTGTAGTATAATACTTTGGAAAACAGCCAATTTTGACTGGAGGAAGTAACCTGTAGATCTTTAAATGTCAGTTGTATACAAAATCTCTTGACAAAGATTGCATGAGCAATTATTCTATAATCGCTTAAAAATCAAGCCTTGCTCCATAAAATGATAACTGCAGGTTTTTTTGCTGAAAGTAACATAACTTCATACATTGTAAGTGCCAAAATATATTCCATGGATGATGGAAATACCATTCTACATGCCTTAAGGAAGATGCTTAAAGGTCAAATTATACCATATAATTTGTAATTACGTATTTCCTTTTCTTTTTTTCAATGGAAAGCCAACTCAAAAGCAGCAATTGAAAGAAGAATCCCAAAGTGAGGAGATAATTCTTCCTTTTTGCTCATTCCAGGTCATAGTACACACTTAGCTGTTTTTCCAGAGTAGCTGCTAGGGGTGTATACATACACAAAAATATGCACATGCAATATTTTTTAATTAAAAAACAAACCAGGCAGAAAAATATCTATCATGCTCCGATGTTCTTCTGTTTTTAACTGTCACATCCAAGGGTGCATTTCAGTAAAGTCAAATATTCCCACAGTGGAGAGTAGCATACATATTCATAAAATATACAGTTTAATTCTAAATTAACCTGCTTTAAGTCTGATCCAAATGCCACCAATACTAAAGGACTTTGCTGCGGTAAAATTGATCCATCTGGTCAAGATTTGGATCCAACAAAGTGATAAAATAGTTACCAATAAAGGATAATATGTGTAGCTCAGGGTTGAAATGAGGGGTCCTTGGTGCTCTCTGAGGTTGGTAGTCTAGCACTGGTGATGTTACCTAGTTTGGATAATGAAAGGTCTGCAAGAAAACAACCAAGCTCAGGGAGCACCAAGGACCCCTGATAAAACAATTGCATTCTAGTTTAAATAAAAAGTAAATGAGTAGGTGAGGGAAGCCATGCCCGTGTTTTTTCTCAAAATGGAGCCATTTGTTACTTTTTTTTAACAACCATCCGTTTTTGAAATTGAAGCAGGTTTCCAAAGCTGTTTGCCGTATACCACATGAGATTTCCAAATCCCATCAGGCAAACCTACCCAAATCCTTGGGTGTGTTGAAAATCGCCTTTTAAACTACAATTAATACATCGATGATTATATAAAGCAATGGCTCAAATGTGTTTTTATGGCCCTGTTCTCACAGTCGATCTAATCATCTACGACTCTAATCAGAGCCACCGTTTCCATCATTGTGGGAATGCAGGCTCACAGTTCACTTTCTTCAAGAAAAAACCTAATATCCCATGAGGCCTTCCACGTAAGACTACAGTACTGACGCCTGCCTTTGAAGCTATAAATACTGCAACAAAAATTGGTTTAAACAAGATCACATGGAAGATATTGAAGTTGTATGTTATCGTGAGCCATAAACAGAAATAGCTTCGTGGAACTCTTGGAACTGTGCAGTGTTTCATATCTGATTTCAAAAGGTTCTTTAGAAGGCCCAGGAGCATACAATAAGTGTCTTCAAGCCTTCAGTGCAACTGCACTATTTCTTGGGACTGCACTGGAAGCGCAAAAGGCTGATGTGCAATCCTGAGTCCCTGCAAGATTAAGGAGCTACCCAGAGGTGCTGTTTTTCAGCGGCACCTTTCTGGGAATCAGAACTGAAATACTGCACAACCAACATCTTCCTCTGCAGGTACCATTCAAGGAAATAAAATATTTTAGAAGATTGACCAGTAAACTGAAAAAAAAAAGTTGAATTCAGCAGCAGGTATACAAATTACTTTCAGGGAGGTGTTGTGTTTCATTCCCTATGGCTTGATTTTTGACTCCCTAAGGCAGCTAATGGAATGGCTGATTTTGTGCGATGGACTTAAAGTTGAAAAGGGAAGAAAAATATCAAAAGGATTTTTTTTTACCTACAGTGTTTTTTTTTAAAGTTGTGCTGTCAATATGAAAGCAACAATAAATATGCCAAATCAGGAAAACTCAACATCAGAAACACCCTTTGTCAGAAAACATCCTAATTTAGTCTAGTTTCTGCAACAGCTAATATACCTAGTTTACACTTGAGAGAAGGTGTATTGAAAACAGTGAAATTTACTTCTACGTCAACGTCTAAAATGGCAGAATTCACTGTTAGTGCCAACATTCACATGATCAGAATTAATTAAAAGGATACAGTTAGTCCTCAACGTATAACCACAACTGAGCCCAAAATTTCTGTCTTGCTAAGCAAGACAGTTGTTAAATGGATGTTGCCCCATTTTAGGACCTTTCTTGCCACAGTTGTTAAGTGAATAACTGCAGTTGTAAAGTTGGTAACACAGTTGTTAAGTGAATCTGGCTTCCCCATTGACTTTGCTTATCAGAAGGTCGCAAAAGGCGATCACATGACCATGACCAGCAGCCGTCATACATAAAAACCAGTTACCAAGCGTCCAAATTTTGATCACATGGCCATGGGGATGCTGCAATGGTCATAAGTGTGGAAAACGGTCATAAGTCACTTTTTCAGTGCTTTTGTAACTTCAAACAGTCACTAATTGAATAGTTGTAAGTTGAGGACTACCTGTATTTGTAAATGAAGTATCAAATTAACTATTAAAGCTCTCAGAAAATGGTTGGACAAAAGTTGCAAGATGTTATTTGACTTGGTCTGAAACCAACCTATTATTTGTGAGGTTCTATCAAAGCCATGTTTAGCATACATGAAAAGAAATGACATCTAGTTACTCCAATCAAAATCACTTTAATATTTGTTCAGCTGAATAGTACAAGGTGTAAGATTTGGTGTATCGAAAAGCAATCTTAAATGGCTTCTCATCTCATATTCATCAGTACGCTGGGTGGGATGTCAGTTAACCACTCTAGTTGCTATTGCATGTACGTGAACAGATATGAGATTCCTGCTTCAAATCCAAATGCAGCAGTAAACATAATTCAGCAGCATTTTGTAATATGGTACTTCTTATGCTCATGAAATTCCATATATTTAGGAAAATAACCAAATGGCTTTTAATGCAAGGTTGTTGTTCCAACTGTCTTTTATATGTTGTACTTATGAAAGATTTATCTTTTTCTTGTCTGCTTCATACCTTAATACATGGAATAACACCACTCACTGGTAAGAGCAGGAGGTATTTATATCCAATTTAATTCCAGTGTAAAATTGAATATCCCATGTTAACTGTTGAGATTAAATTTATTTTAATGATTTCTCTTTCAAATAGCTTTTTTTTTCTTATTTAGCAATGTGATTGATAAATTGAAGGGCAAAATCAGGTTTGGGCAACCAAAAACAAACAAACAAACAAACAAAAAACCCCAACCTGAAATCTAAATTGAAAAATATTTTGAAGGTGCCATATTCATGGTCTATGGTTTAGCCCCACAATTCTGAATAAAGCCATCATGCCTATCACTCTATGCTTTCGGTTGTGTTAGTGTTTTTTTCACTCCCGCTATGTGCATGTTAGTAGCAAACATTAAAAAAAAAATTCTTTCTCTTAGATCCATTTGCAGATGATTTGAACTCACATGTTCTTTCAAACATTTGAGCATGCATTGTAATTAATCATGAAGAATCTCTCACCTGTCATCAGTAGCAATTAGCAGACTTTCTGAGATTCAAAGGGGATCGCCTGGAGATGCTTGTGGCCAGGATGAATTATGAAAACCGAGTCTACTCTAGTCTAAAGAAAGATTAGTTCCTGCTGTGAAAAGTTAATGCATGCTTTGTGTAATTATATTCACTGTTAATATTATGAAGGGTTATTTAAAATGCTTTTTAAAGTGTTAATTGTTAGATAGTGGGTAGAGATGACAGGAGACAGACTTCCAAAGCAGCTCTTTATTTCAGCTCTTGTATCAGCAACCAGCAAAGAGCAGTCTGACAGCTTGCCCTTTTATAGGGAGCTGTCAGACAGACCAGCCAATAGCGTTTGAGCTTTTTCCCGCTCAAACGCTGGACCTGGTTGGAACCATGTAACACAGTTTAAACAGTTAGAACATAACACCCCTCCCCTCCTGGATGGAGCTGTCCAGCATACGGAATCACGCAGGTAGGCGGGGCGTTTTGGAGCCCTACTAGACCTGCGCAATTCAGTTGGTGGTGAGGCAGCGGCCTGTGCGGACAGGTCTGCTGCCGCTCCGGGGCTCGAGCATGGAAGCTCCTGGAAGGTACTGGGTGTGGCCTCCACGGCCGAAGGGACCGGTTCGAAGGGAGGACATCGCTGGCTCTCGGCTTCCACAGGTAGGCCTTCCGAGACACCCGGGCTTGAGTTAGCTAGGGGAGGAAAG
>QLTV01004235.1:1885933-1982960 GCA_003457575.1 Thermophis baileyi | reverse complement strand
GTGATATTGATGATATAGATGATATAGATGATATAGATATAGATGATATAGATTAGATAGATATAGATATAGATATAGATATAGATGATATATAGATATAGATATAGATATAGATATAGATATAGATATAGATAATATAGATAGATATAGATATATAGATATATAGATATAGATATAGATATAGATAGATAGATATATAAAAGCAAACCTCCGGTAAAACAGCCAAAAGTGTTTTCAGCTGCCCTCAAAACTCCACAACCAGCGGCAAGCATACTTTTTAACAGGACAAATGCAAAGGAAGGGAATGACTGGTGGGATCCCCTCTCTTTGACTCTGCCAGGTTTCAGAGACATCGAAGAGTTGTTACCAGAGATGGATTGATCATTTTCATAATCAGAATAGGCAGGTTGTGTGTGGGTGTGGGTGGATTTTTCTTCCCTTGAAGCAGACCTAGCAAATAATTCATGTTAAGCTACCATTAGCAATCAAAGGAAGTGTCTCAGTGCAAGTTAGCAGCATCAAAGGAACTGCTGGTGCCAAGGTTGGAGCAAGGGAAGGAAGAACCAGATTCCTTGATCCTACCTGCTGCTGTTCCATTAATCAGGATCCACCTCCACCACAAGCAAAAGCATTCTTTGCTTCTTCTAAAAGCGGAGACGTTTAACCTACATCAAGCTTGGTCCTTTGCGGCAAATAACAGATGTCCCGCTGCTTCCATAAACCTTCCAATTAAGCAAAGTCAACTCTGTGCCTCCCCCGTCTGCTCATTTTTCCTACATCAGGGGGGGGGGAATCCCCCCCCCACAACCTCAAAAGGAAGCTTTTCATGGACCTGGCCTGAATCAGTGCTACCCGGGGGAAGGGGGACATAATGGGAGGATTTCCTCAGAAACCAATGCAAAAGTAAGACACGTTTTTTGAAGAACTGTTTCAGCATCATTAGTCGGTTTCCTTTGATAAGACTAGAGGATTCTTTCTTCCAACACAAGCTGGCTTCATGTCTTTGAGTCACTGAAACATGCATCTTTTTTCATCCTACTCCCTTCACATGACTCATGATTCATCCCACTTCTCTCACATTGTGCCCTGTAAGGTTCAATCTCTTCTCTTTCCAATGTCCTTGGGGAGTATAGGTTTTCTGTCTCAGCATGACCACAATTCATGCCCTACCCTCCAAAAGACAGGCCTATCGCCAGTGATGTATCAAATTAGGAATCCAACTCTGGACATAATCACTTTCTAGTGAGCTATAGTATGTAGTTAGAGATCCAATTCCAATTATTTTGATCTAGCTAGCTAAATAAAAGAACATCCTGTGACCTATATCAAACATGAATGCCTTTACCCATATCAGTGCTGCCAATCAAATTTCTGATTATATTTTGATCTCCGTTGTATTACAGATCTAGTGCCAGTTTATTTGGCACCCGATTGAACAAGGAAATGATATTCCCAAACTATAGGCCAAGCAGCTTGGTTGTACTAAACTCTTACATTATCTTCATCAGGTCCTAAAGGGATTTCCAGAATGTTTGCAAGCTGATATCTGTCTCCACCTCAACCAAAGTTTACTTCAAAACTGCAAAGCTTTCCAGGGGGCGAGTAAAGGGTGTCTCCGGGCTCTGGCTATGAAGTTTAAGACTACTCATGCACCTCCTGGGGACACACTAGTCCATTGTGGTGATGTTCTGACTGCACTTTACTTCCTTTCCCGAGGCTCTATTGAAATCCTCAAGAATGACATGGTTGTAGCAATTCTCGGTAAGCATTCAGAAATATCGTTAATTTTGGAAATGTAGTTTAACGGTTTGATCAGCAATCGTTCCTTTTTAAGAGCAGAATTGGTATTGCATATTAGAATGAATAAAAAGAGAATATGCATCAATATCATACTGAATCCAATATGAACCCCTTTTCTTTTCATAAAATGTAAATTCTGCAAAATTTAGAGAAAAGGAATATGTCATCAAGTGCAGAAAAGCAGGCAGAGCTGAGGGGTGGAGTTAAACATGTCATCAGCTTAGAGTCCTTTCATTGCCACAAACAATCTAAGTCCAACTTCTCTTGAATTCTGTTGACCCTTATTTGACACCAGATCAGAGTCAATAGAATTCAAGAGAATTCCATTCAATAGAATACAACTCTAAGCTTATGACACATTTAACTGCCCTCCCCCAGCTCTGCCTGCTTTTCTCCTACATCAAGCAGTTAAAGCAACCCTAGGTGCTGACTCTTAGAAAAGCAACTACTGTAATTTGGCAAAACAGAATTAAGCTTAAATTATATTAGGATGAGATGTGCACTACTACTGTGCTAGTAGAAAAATACGTTTCCACTGTCTAGATCAGGGCTGTCAAACTCGCGGCCCATGGGCCGGATGCGTCATGCGCTGGCCACACCCCCGCCTGGTTTAGCGAAGGGGAAAAAAAGTCCAGATACATCACATGACGCTGCCGTGACGATGCGAGTTTGACACCCCTGGTCTAGATGTTCCGAATTACAAAATAGAGAAAAGGCATAGCAGTGATGAAAATTTAGTGCTCATCCTTTAGGGATTGCCAACAATTATTGCCATAATTGCCCACAAGAACCTGATGAATGCCTGATGCTAGGAACATGTTTGCAGCACACAACTCGACTTCAGAACTCAACCATCCTTACTTTCAAGGGTTTGAATCATTATATGCTCCTCGCAAAGTTTTACAAGGATCTTTTATGAGGATCATAAATAATTGCAGCTTTATCTCTAGAGGTAAAAGCCCAATGGATTCTATTTAGGCAATAACAACCTTCCGCAGAAAACGGCATCCATTAAGTCAATATGGGAAAGACGATAATGACAGCGGATTCTGTTATTCTGTTTTGTTAGTGAGATTTCCAGAGAGGAATAATTTTTTTTCCCCACAGGAAAAATAAATAACTGGTGGTTAAACAATCATTTTTAGACATTTCTGTCTTCTTTTTTAAGAAGAGTGAGACAAATGTGAATTCTTGTAATTACCATGCTTTTCTGTGCCATTATTGTTACAGGAAAAAATGATATTTTTGGAGAAATGGTCCATCTTTATGCAAAACCAGGAAAGTCAAACGCAGATGTGAGAGCACTAACCTACTGTGACTTACATAAAATCCAGCGAGAAGACTTGTTAGAAGTTTTGGATATGTATCCTGAATTTTCAGACCTGTTTCTCACCAATTTAGAACTCACTTTCAACTTGAGACATGAAAACGCAAAAGTATGTTAATTACAGTGTTTGGATATCTTTTCATTTCCCAATAAAAATGAGGTTTTTCTTTTTATTCTGTTCAGTCCTGTCCGATCTCAGAGACTGCCTGGACAAGTCCCTGCAGTTTTCTTGACAAGGTTTTCAGAAGTGGTTTGCCATTCCCTCCTTCCTAGCTGGATGAAATTAAGGCAAAAACAACATCTACAAATTGTCTAGAACAGGGGTGTCAAACTCGATTTCATTGAGGGCTGCATCAGGGTTGTGTTTGACCTCGGGGGGCTGGGTGGGCATGGCCAGCTCAACGTCACTCGTGTCAGGGGCACCTGTTTTGGCCCGGGCAGGGTTGGGGGGATCCTCCTGCAGTTCCCTGCCAGCAAAAACGGAGCTCAGGAGGGCCGCGTGCAGCTCTCCCAAGCTCCGTTTTTGCTGGCAGGGGCACCGCGGGCCGGTCCTTCGCTGTTTCCAGGGTGGCCCTACGGGCCAGATCTAAGCACCCCATGGGCCAGATCTGGCCCCCGGGCCTTGAGTTTGACACTCCTGGTCAGGGGTGAAATCCAGCAGGTTCTGACAGATTCTGGAGAACCGGTAGCGAAAATTTTGAGTAGTTCAGAGAACCGGTAGCAGAAATTTTGAGTAGTTCGGAGAACCGGCAAATACCACCTCTGGTTGGCCCCAGAGTGGGGTGGGAATAGAGGTTTTGCAATATCCTTCCCACTGGAGTGGGGAGGGAATGGAGATTTTGCAGTATCCTTCCCCTGCCACGCCCACCAAGCCACACCAAGCCATGCCCACAGAACCGGTAGTAAAAAAAATTGGATTTCACCACTGCCCCGGTCTAGAAAGATTTAAAAAAGAAAGAAAAATGTGTTCTGTTACCATAATAAAAATTGATGAAGAAAGATAAATATTAGCAAAGAAAAAAACCCTAGTAAAATTATCTCCTTTTGCATTGCTTGTTTATTTTCATGATAAGGGACTAGAGCATGAAGAACATGCTGCTTGATCACAGATATATTGATCATAGATAATATATAGATCGATACATAGATACATGTAGGAAAAAGCAGTTATACAGTATATTAATATCCAGCAGAGAAAAGAACAGCAATTCTATTACATGACATATTTAGAAACTAAGCATATCACAAATTTTCCATGCCTCATTTTTTTTAAATAATGTATCCACAATCTAAAATTCAATCTCAGTAAAGACAATGGCTCTCTATCTCTCCCTCTCTATTTTATTTATAATGTAATAGCTCTATATTACTACCTAAATTATCCTAGTAGCCATATTTTTCTCATTGCTTGTAGTCTCTGCTTCAGTTTGCATATAGTACATTTCTTCTTCTTCTTTTCTGTTTCCATCATCTCAATTTCTAGCCCCAATACAGGCTAGATTTATCCCCAACGCCTATCCATGCAGCATAGTACCCTGTTTCCCCCCAAATAAGACATCTCCTGATAATAAGCCCAATCGGGCTTTTGAGTGCATGGCAATAAGGCCAAGCGCTTATTTCAGGGTTCAAAAAAATATAAGACAGGGTCTTATTTTCGGGGAAACACGGTACCTTAGATGTTTCAGGTGGTCAAATTTGGATTCCAATAAGTAGCAAAATGTTACTCTTGATACGCAGTGTTTGGCTGTTTTTCCTTAGACACCCACAATTTAAACAGCTTCTGCTCATATATAATGTGTGTGGGGGGGGTTGTTCCTTGCTCCCTGCCATCTTTACTTTTATCAACCCTTGGAGTCCAGTTGGATAGAACTTCCTCTCCTGAATGAGGTTATTCCTCAATTGAACATCCTGTCACAGCCCCGTTTCCCAACTTTTTCCCCTGCTACTTGAAAGCAGAAAGAAAAAAAGGAAGACTAACAGTCAGATACATTTTTAATGCCCATTGTTAATCAATTAAGTGGGAATGCAAAAGAAAAGCTGCTTATAGTTCCATCTGTGACCAGCTACTGAGGAAAACCCCATTTTAGGCCCTGTATCCAGTTCTTGGCATCACACATTTAAGCAGAATTCAGTGGAATTGGAATAGGACAGGGGTGTAAAACTCACAAAGTCACAGCGGCGTCACATGACGTATCGGGACTTTTTTCCCCCTTCGCTAAACCAGGCGTGGGCGTGGCCAGCACATGACGCATCCGGCCTGTGGGCCGGGAGTTTGTCAGCCCTGGAATAGGAGAAGGGTACTGAAGGCAATTAGAAGAATATAAATTATGAAGAGTAATTGAAAGAACTTGCTGTGTTTAGCTATGAGAAAAGCCAATTGAGAGGAGGTATGGTAGTACTCTTCTAATGTGATGTCACATAGAAGATCAAGACCTTTTTATTTCAGCATGCAGGATGCAAAAACATTTAATTTGCATTACAAAAAAGCAGATTCCAGAAGACTGTTAGAAAATGGTACCTAGCAGTAAAAGCAGCTGACAGTGGAACCAATGACCTAGAAATAGGTAATCTCCCCTTCATTAGATTCATTCAGGCAGATACTAGTCAACTATGTATTGAGGATGGGTCCTGTATGGTATGGGTAGTCCTTGAGAGTCTAAAAGGCCTCTTCTAATTCTACAAATCACAGAAAGGTTCTAGGGAAGAAAAAGGTGCTAACTTTCCTTTTAGTCTCCAAACAAGGGGAAGAATATAAAGAATTGTAATGTCGATCCAAAAAGGAAGTGGAGTGAATTTACAATATAAATGCAAATGACATGATGAATGAAGGTCTCATAAAGTGAGAGTTAAATTATATATCTTTTTAAAAACCCATTATTGAGGAGCACTTAACTAGACCTAGTAAAATCTGTAGAGTAACAGGGGAACATTAAAATTTTAATGAAGTGTCAGACAAAAAAGTTAGGTTAAACAGAACCATTTTGTACATCAGCTTTCTCCAATGTGGGTTCTGTCCATATCTTTAAACAAACGTTTCTAAAATTCTCAGCATTCCCTAGCTGGGTGGGGAATTCTGGGAGTTCATCTTAAAAATCCATACATCTTAAAAGTTGTCAAGTTTGAGAAATGCTGATCTGGAGGATATCTACATTAGGCAAAACTGCTATAAATTATAATCTGTATTTTACTGAGCAGTGGGTTTACTAAATACATGGGGATGATTTATTCTCCAAAGCACCTGAGGGTAGGACAAGAAGCAATGAGTGGAAGCTCACTAAAGAGAGATCCAATCTGGACTAAGGAGAAATTTCCTGTTAAGGAGATTATAAATATTTTAAGATATATAAGACACTTAATCGATGGAGGTTTTCAAGAAAAGATTGGACAACCATTTGTCAAGCATGGTATAAGGGCTTCTACCTGGGACAGAGGGTTAGACTAGAAGACCTCCAAGGTCCCTTCCAGCCCTATGATTCTATGATTTATCAAGATAATGGCATCTGCAGAGCTAGTATAATGCAGTGGTTAGAAACTGGGAGACGATGTGTTTTAATCTTAAAAGGCAGCTGGTGACCTTGGACCAGTCATTCTCTCTCAGCCCTAGAAACGAGGCAAGGGCAAACCACGCTAAACTTATCTAAGAACTTTTGCCTACATCTTTCCTGTACTGAGAAGACAGATGTGATCAGTCTTTTCTTTTCTATCTTCTTTTCTCTTTCATTTTCTTGTTTTGTTTTGTTCTGTTTCTGTTTAGTGAAAAATGACTATGTATATCTCAGAAATTCTTGATAAAGAGCAGAAATAATTATTAGAAGAAATGGCACTTACCAAAATAACGGCTGCTTTTTCAGCTATGAAAGTCACATCTCTGTCATTGGCTCAATGATAGAAGGAAAAATTAGAGAGAGATAAAAGAGGATATAATTTGTCTGCTTTATTGTTATGTAGATCAACTTTTATTACTGTTATTGTGTAATTAAACATCATAGCTAATTATAATTTACTGCTACATTACTGTCTGAAGTAATAAACAATCTATAAGAGGTTGTTTTCCATTTTTTCTTCACTAGCTTATTTCTGAGAACACTCTGTTTTAAAAAGAATAAACAACTTTAAATAGTAATTCAGAGAACAAAATGTAAAGGGGATTTTAATTAACATTCTAGTGCTTATATCAACACTCTTTTTTTTAAAGAGGCATCTCCTCTTCAATATCACCCACACATCTAATATAAATTGTGAATCTTACTCAGAAAAGGAATTACTACTATTGTTTTTTTGCATATAGACACAATGCTGGGCATTGGAATGTTCTATTCTTTCTAGGACAGTGATGGCGAACCTTTTTTGGCTCGGGTGCCAAAAGGGTGCGCGCGCGCGCACGATAGCGCGTGCGTGTGTGCCCACACCCATAATGCAATGCCCTCCCAGCGCATGCGCACAACCCCCATGCTGCCCCCCACGCATGCGCACAACACCCCCCCAGTACTACTTACCTTCAGATAGTTGCAGCCAGGCCTCGCACTCCTCGGCCCATTTCTTCTTCAGCAAGGCTTTCCTGAAGGCCTCCGTAGCCGATAACAGAGCTCCGGATCGATCTGGAGCTCTGTTATCAGCTGCAGAGGCCTTTCCTAAAGGCCTTTCCTGAAGGCCTCTGTAGCCGATAACAGAGCTCCAGATGGATCCGGAGCTCTGTTATCAGCTGCAGAGGCCTTTCCTAAAGGCCTTTCCTGAAGGCCTCTCTAGCCGGATCGATCCGGAGCTCTGTTATCGGCTGCAGAGGCTGTCAGAAAAGCCTTGGCGGCTGCAGAAGAAATGGGCCGAGGTGTGGGAGGCCTGGTTGCAACTGTCCAAAGCCAAAGAAGTTCCTGAAAACCTCTGACAGCGAAAAGGAGGCTGGGGGTGAGCACACAAGTGAACTTCTGGTTTGCCCGTTGGGCCGTTTTCACCGTCCCCAGGCTTCAGGAGGCATTCCTGAAGCCTGGTGAGAGCGAAAACGGCTGAAAAGAAGGCCAAAAATCAGCTGGCCAGCACGCGCATGTGCGCTGGAGCTGACATAGGGCAATGCCTCGCGTGCCCTCAGATATGGCTCCGCGTGCCACCTGTGGCACGTGTGCCATAGGTTCGCCATCACTGTTCTAGGAGAAGTAGGAGAGAAACCATTTCACCAGCCCTCTGAATCAGGGGTGGTATTCACTTACCTTCCCTACTGGTTCGCAAATGTGAGCGTGCGTGCGCACTCGCTCGCTTCGCTTGCACACGCCTCATCTGCGCATGCACAAAGCCTTCTGCGCATGCGCAGAGCGTCAAAAACACGACGTGCTTACATCCGGGCGAGTGGGCGGGGCCACCCGCAGTCAGCACTACCGGTTCACCCGATCCGGATACTGCTACATTACTGTCTGAAGTAATAAACAATCTATAAGAGGTTGTTTTCCATTTTTTCTTCACTAGCTTATTTCTGAGAACACTCTGTTTTAAAAAGAATAAACAACTTTAAATAGTAATTCAGAGAACAAGATGTAAAGGGGACTTTAATTAACATTCTAGTGCTGAATGTTCTAGTGAACATTCTAGTGGCTGAATACCACCACTGCTCTGAATCCTCCATACCTTATTCTTTGTGGGAGCTAGGGAAACCTGACCCTCCAACAGTGTAGAACTACTGTATATTTGGGGCCAAGAAGAAAGATTACTTTCCTTCCCCACTTTCTAGGATCAATAGCTCTCCATGGCTCAAAAGCTTTCTGTCTATAGAAGGAACCCTTCCATCTATGGACAGCAGAGATCTGAATCCATCTCAAAGTAAACTAATGAAGAGTTGTATAAATAAAGTCAGATGTCTCTAATCTATCATATGCTGTATGAACATCTTCTTTTTCAAGGCTGACCTTGCAATAAGGCGACAGACTACAAATGATTCAGATGGAGACAACGGTAAACTCCGAAGAAGGAAATTGTCTTTTGAAAGTGACATGGATAAAGGTAAGGATGCCTTTATATACTAAATGATGTGTTTTGAAAGGATAAGCTATTCTCCAAAGAACCTGAGGGTAGGACAAGAAGCAATGGGTGGAAACTAATCAAGGAGAGAAGCAACCTAGAACTAAGGAGAAATTTCCTGACAGTTAGAAGAATTAATCAGTGGAACAACCTGCCTCCAGAAGTTGTGAATGCTCCAACACTGGAAGTTTTTAAGAAGAGATTGGACAACCATTTGCCAGAAGTGGTGTAGGGTTTCCTGCCTAAGCAGGGGGTTGGACTAGAAGACCTCCAAGTTCCCTTCCAACTCTGTTATTCTGTTTTCTGTTTTTGATAATCACATAAACCTATACTAAATTTGTCTTAAGACTCAGAGATCATCTTAGTCCGCTCAAACATCTTAGTACACAGATAGAACCAAATATCTTTTCATCTGACAAAAATGCCTATTTGACTTACATTTCTTTTACTGCATTTCCATATACTGTACATTTACTTGGGAATAACTTCCATTGGATTCAGTGGTGATTATTGCTAAGTAGACATTATGTGCAATTTCAAGGTTAATGAAATTAAACAATTAGGACTTTCTCCATATTGCCCTATAATTCTAATTTGATGTATGTATCAAAGGTTGATACAGTTTAAAACATGTTTTCCAAGTTGCCTGTATCCTACAAGAAACTTTTAGCTCAGTATCTTATTGTTGATAAGCACTGTGTTATCTGTTTCATCAAAGGGCCTCTCTAAAGCATGAAGCCAAAAGAAAAGAGGCAACAAAATCTGTCAAGGAAATGCGTTCATCAACTATTTAAACTGCTCTTCCCTCCCCTTCCCCCATTGAGAAATTGTTGACTGAGATTATGTCCCTGGGTGACCTTCAGCAACTAAATAAATATTAAAACATGCTGAAAAGGGAAAAAAGTAGCTTTCTGGCCTGTATCCATTATGAATTTTTAATAGAATTTTTTTCAGGATGCCACATAAATTACTGCTATGACTTCACTTCTCCAAGTGCTACACCCCTGCTGATCTACTCAGAACACTGGATGTCATCTTTGATTTGACTCCAGACTTTCCCATCTGTAAAAGGAAAGACACGTTTCATTTGTAAAACAAACAAATAAACAATATGAAACCATGAAGACTCTGTTGGAACAAGAACTATATCTCCACTATTTTGGGGAGCAATCCTTCAATTCCTTTTCAGAGAACAAATAAATACCAAAATGGCTCTTGCTGTCGCAGCCTCTAGGAAATTCAGTCTTGCTATTCTCATGTTGGTTTTTGTCTACTAGGTCATGTAAAGTACAAACTGAAGTATTTCACATCTAGACCAATTTTCATCATTTTAGATCCTATCAGAGTGGGGTACTACATAATATAACCAGATGTTGGTTTTAACCTATAAAACCCTTTATAGTTTGATACTCAGATACATGCAGGACTTTCTGCTCCATTCAGTGTTGGCCAGACTGATTAGATCAACCAGGAAAAACCAAGGCATTTGGGACTTTCAGAAGGTTTTGGAGGCTGAGACAAGGCAGCATAGCAATAGCAATAGCAATAGCACTTAGACTTATATACCGCTTCATAGTGTTTTTACAGCCCTCTCTAAGCAGTTTACAGAGTCAGCATATTGCCCCCAACAATCTGGGTTCTCATTTTACCCACCTCGGAAGGATGGAAGGCTGAGTCAATCTTGAGCCGGTGAGATTTGAACTGCCAAACTGCAGCTAGCAGTCAGCTGAAGTAGTCTGCAGTACTGCACTCTAAGCACTGCGCCACCTCGCATGGTGAAATAGCCATCTTGTAGAGGTCAGGCTAGCTCCCTCTTTATTGTAAACTGTTGAAGACTGAGTTGTTCCGTAGAGCTTTCACCTGATTTGATGTTGCCATTTCATCTCTTCTTTATCTTTATTCCTGTCTTATTTTATATGGTTTTACCTTTGCATGATCATATTATAATTCTGTTTATTTTTCCACTGTGGATGGTTTAATTTGTAACTTTCGTGCATAAGCCACCAAGAGTCTTTTTTGATTGCAGCATGGAATTAAATCAATCAATCAGTCAATCAATCAAATCCACAGGAACAAGCAAACAGCATATTAAAACTAAAATATACTTGGTTAAATAAAATGCTTGTCCCTTGGAAGAGAACACTCTTGACTTAAGAGAAAGCTCTTTGTCCAGGGGCATTCCCCCTTTTAAGTGACCTTTGTAATCCTGAGAGAAATGATTTATTTGTTCAATTCATGTAGCCAATGTATGCTGCTGCCTATATTAGGGTAAAATGATCCTAGGTAGCGAACCATCAGATATGGAAATAATAAAATATACAAGGTTATAAATCCTCTCAGGCTCCACCAACGTCATATCACTATCCTCCCAAATCACAATGTTGGCGGTACTTCCCATCCTGGCCCAAGGCCTGAGGGAAAAGGCAAGTATTAACAGCCTTCCAGAGAATAGGGAACATCTGGATCTCAGATATCATGTA
This sequence comes from Thermophis baileyi, assembly GCA_003457575.1. Classification (NCBI taxonomy): domain Eukaryota; kingdom Metazoa; phylum Chordata; class Lepidosauria; order Squamata; family Dipsadidae; genus Thermophis; species Thermophis baileyi. The sequence continues at coordinate 1,971,350 of QLTV01004235.1, read as the reverse complement.
ATGTTATTCATCCAGTCAGTCATTTTTAACTTTATAATGGAACAGATCCTTGACCCAAGAGGCTTTTAAATCTTTTTTTTTTAATGGCACAAAGGAGACCACAAAAATTGGGAATTACCCAGAAGGGAAGACTTCGTGATTGTGTCAATGAACAACATTTAGATTTAATTAGTTAAAACAGATATATGCGTTTTTCTTCTATTCCTGTGATACCCTTGTTATGAGGTCTTTTTTTTTCTTTTTACTGTAAGTATCAGAAGTTGAAGAGGGGTAGTATCTCTTTGAAATCTTAGCTTTTTTCCCCTCACTGCGGTAGTTTCTATAGCAACTGTTTCTACATTGGCTTCATACAAAACATTGATAATGCATACTTCCTCTTATCCTTTACCTCTAGTACCTTGGCCACTTAATTTTCCAAGGATAAGACAATTAATTCAACATTGCAGATTTTCTTCATAAGAAATGTTTGTTCAGCATTAAAAGAAGGGTATAAAAAAATCTTAATCAAACGTCTTTCACAAAAGAAATATTATTTCCGATATTAGCAACAGTATAGTTTCTCATATTTCATGTACCCTTCAGCTTGTTCTTAATTAAATTATTCTAACTTTTCATTAAAGGGATTTTATTTGTTTTGGATGTTTTATCCTGTAGAGTATCTCAGATAGCATCATTTAAAAAAAAATAACTTCCTATTTCTTGATATAGAACTTGAAAGACCAGGACCAGGTTAGGGACTGATCTTCCTAAAGAATATTTATAAGGTTACTAAAAGTCAACACCAGCTTGATTAGTACATAATCAGTCAATCAGTTCCTTTATATATGGTTCTAGGAGGAGTACTGAGTATTGAAGAACAGAAAGTAAAAGGATTTCAAGGAAATAGTGAATTAGAGAAAACGCTATAATATAATTACCTATAACAGTGATGGCGAACCTTTTTTCCCTCGGGTGCCGAAAGCACGTGCGCGCTATCGTGCGTGTGTGCCCACACCCATAATTCAATGCCCCCATGCGCCCCACCCCCTGCGCATGTGCACATGACCCCCCCGCTCTCCCATTTCCTGACTTCCGGTGGGCCCGGTAGGCCTGTTTTTCGCCCTCCCCAGGCTCCAGAGGCTTCCCTGGAACCTGGGGAGGGCAAAAAAGCCCCCTGCCCCCCCAGAGGCCCTCCGGAGGCCGAAAAAGCCCTCCCAGAGCCTCCGCGCGAGCCGAAAATCAGCTGTCCGGCACGCACATGCACGCTGGAGCTGAGCTAGGGCAACGGCTTACATGCCGGCAGATATGGTTCCGCGTGCCGCTTGTGGCACGCGTGCCATAGGTTCGCCATCACGGGCCTATAATAATACCTTTCTCTGCTACTTTGGTAGTAGTAATCCCAATTGGTGCTCTTCTTCATAGAATTGTATTAATGGTTGGTTTTTACGATGTGTTTTTTTATACCATCCATAGTCATATTGTGTAAGATGGACAGCTGAATGAATGAATGAATGAATGAATGAATGAATGAATGAATGAATGAATGAATATTGATGATCTCTAACATAGTCCATATTCAGTCTCCTTTGATTGGGATCAATCAGGACTTATAAGAATCAGGACTTATTAAGATAAACATGAGTCTGCTCTGCCCTAAAATATTTTCTCCTAAACATATTGTAGATCTGGTGCTTAAAAGATGGGTAGATAAGTAGACAACCAATGGTAGTATTCTAAGTTTACCAGTGACATAGGGCAAAGCTGTAGATGGTCATCTATATGCTCAGACAGCAATGATAAAGTGGAAACAGGACTATTTAAACCTGCCCATAGGAAACTAATTAAGGTAGGCATTTCAGAGCAGAGCGTGCAATCATTTCCTATTGCATACCTGCTGGCCATGATTAAGGAGGAAAATGTAGGTCAGGTATTGTCTTGATCACAAAATGACTGTGGTAATCCTTTTCCAGCAGGGCTGGCTATACTGTTAGGCAGAATGAGGTTGATAGCTCAAGTAGTAAAATTGGGGAATAATGAAAGGTTGGTAATGGTTATTTATCAAATGAATTAATAACTATGTTTTTAGTGTCAAGGATGGTAGAGGTCCTTGTAGCAATTACAATTTGGAACAAACTATCCTGGATCATCCAATTGCAATTCTTGGAATTATTAGACAAAAATTTTCTATTAAACATGGGAACAAGCCTTGTGAGATCACAAATTTAAGCTATAACCATCTGGCTTCAGTTATTTGCTTCAGTCCTCAGCAGCACACAGATTGACAAAATTAGCTACTGATTGCTAAATATATTACAAAATAGACATTTTAGTAAATAAGGGAGAAATGATTTGTTTATGTTTGGGGATAAAAAAAACTGATTATAAATTGGAGAATTTTAAGGCTGACATCCTATTCATATTTGCAGGGTTGTCTATTTATGTTTAGGAGTTACCATATGTATATAGCATAAAGCTGGTTCAAATCATGTTATTTTAATTAGAGGAAAAGGATATACTATGGATTGGGAATATTATCCAGATTTGCATTAAATACTCCCTCTAGGCTCTAGATACCATTATTCCTAGACTCTCACAAGTGTGTTTAAAAAAATCACTTCACTTCCAACAGAGTTGTTTTGAAAATGTACACAATTGGGTATGAGGAGGTAAACAAAGATTCTGAGCCCAAGAAAGCCAAGAGAAAAAAATTCAGCCCAATACACGAGTGTCGCAATTTCAATCTAGATCCTGCATATTTTTTCTAATTAAAATGGATAAGGTACCATTATCAAGCTGCTATGGACATTCAAAATAAGCCATTCTCTTAAAAAAAAAAAGTCATGTGTTTCTTTCCTAGGAATATTTAGAAATGTTTGTTTTAAAAAAATCAGAATGCATTAAGTGCTGGGGAGAAAAGATGAGTAATCCTGTATGCAAATAAAATTTGTTCTCGTTTAATGTATTTATTTGTACTCACCATTATTTAAAAAAAAAAATTCAGCCATGCCCCTTGGGACTAGAGATGAATCGTAGGATCTGCTTGAGGAAATAGATTTAAATCCTACAGGAATGTTCTATAAAAAGACACTGAAGTAACGTTATTCTCTGAACAGAACAAACTTGCTAAATGGTATCATAATGTACAGTATTCCCCACTTCCCCAAGGACAAGAATAAATAGCATCAATCTAATAATTTCTTTTCTAACAGATTATGACAAAGAAGATGAGAATTCCATGGACAACAACCGGCATTGTCAGGCCATCGAGAAACATTATGTGGAAAAGAGAAGCAGGTCATCATCTTTTGTGTCATCTACAGATGATGAGCAGAAACCTTTCTTTTCTGAGATCATAGGCTACCCAGCTGGACTAGGCAAGGCTGCCGTGTTGGATTTTGAGGAAATGGTGAATGCAACAGAAAGAATCCAAAGTGATCGACGAAGTCACTCCTGTAAAGGTAAACCCAGCAAAGTCTTTTGCCAAAGGTATTCAGATTTAAGAAGTCACGGGACATGGTTAGAGCAGTCAGACTTTTAACCTTCTAATCAAACATCTCCTTGAAAATAGCAATAGCACTTCCACTTATATACCACTTTATAGTGCTTTACAGCCCTCTCTAAGCAGTTTACAGAGTCAGCATATTGCCCCCAACAATTTGGGTCTTCATTTTACCCACCTCGGAAGGATGGAAGGCTGAGTCAACCTTGAACCTTGTGAGATTCGATCTGCCAAATTGCAGGCAGCTGGCAGTCAGCAGAAGTAGCCTGCAGTACTGCACTCTAACCACTGTGCCACCATGGCTCATCTCAAAATAGCCCTTGAGATTAATCTTATCACATTTTAGTAGTTAATTTCTTCAAGCCTTAGAGTGTTTCAACAGATATGGTATTCTCTTCAATAGAGAATGGCAGAATTGTCATCCTTAAGCTGACCATATAACTCCTAACAGCAAAGGGTTGGGGTTTTTAATCTCTTTGTTATATACAAAAGATGAGCAGCGTAGTGGTCTAGTGGTGAAAATACTCGCCTCCCAGTCAGAAGGTTGAGAGTTCAATCCTAGTTGGCGGTTGATGTTTCTCTCTGAGGGCGCAAAGAAAAAATAATCTGCTGTGAACTCTGCATAGGCATAAGGAAGGGCATCCAGCCAGTAAACGCTCAGCTTCATCCAGTTCCCCGACTCTACCCCGAATTAAGAGATTACAGGATTGTAAAAAGGAGTTATTTATATATACAAGATTCAGAAATTGCCCAAAAGCTATAGAGCAGGCAAAAAAGAGAAGAAAATTATCCTGTTTTAACAAATCTGCCATATAAAAAAAGTTTATTTGAACCAAGACATAATACTTAATATTCCGTATCCTTCCAAGGTGGGTAAAATGAGGACCCAGATTGTTGGGGGCAATATGCTGACTCTTTATACCGCTTAGGGCTGTAAAGCACTGTGAAGCGGTATATAAGTCTAAGTTCTAATGCTGTTGCTATTCAAAACCAGCTTTTCTGTCAGTGGATTATAGCTGAACCACGTGAGATAAGAGACCATAGGAAACCATCTGTCCATAAAGTGTAATACAGTACAAAGATTGGAACTTCCCATACAATGCAGTTTCTCAAACATTTCTGGTATTACATTGGTGAGTTTTGTTCAAGAAACTAAGATTAGACTAATGAATGATCTGATCACAGAAATCTCATGTCTTGTTTCATTTGGTGCTGAGTCTTCGGTTTCTGAAATTAGCCTGTTCCTGTGAAGCCTGAAAATTTGATAGCTCTGATCCAAATTAATGACAGCTGTATTGCTCCACCTGTTGGGAAGGAATCATGCTACTATCCCATTGTATAAACTAGCCATTGTGTTGCTGTTGTTTTAAGAAATGATAGAGTTGAGTCATAAGTAGTCATTGGGTGGGTTTTTTTCCACTCTGAATTAAGCGGGAGATGCTCAAATATCGCAATTTAGGTTTCAGAAACCATTCCAAATTTCAGTATGTAGCAAACATTTACCACGTAAGATCAGCACTGAATAAATTTTGCCTCATTATTAATCAGATATATAAATTATCTCCTAGCCATCTCACTATGGCATTTTATTGCCAGAACTTTAAGACTGTTGATTAGGAATAACTGAAATGCATGAAGATATGCAAAACATCAAGAGTTCTGTCACTGCAATATTTCTACACATCACAATTGATGTGTGTTTTGTTGATTTCTCTCCTTGTATGAATATTTCTGCATAAAGAACTTCAGTTTTTAATCCCATATCACTTCATCAAATATCAGGTTACATCAGAGCTGGGCATTTTACGGCCCCCGGGTCACATCTGGATCTTTGGCTATCTCTGTCCAGCCTGCGTGGATTGCTTTTATTTTGAAGGCGGCTGCTATTTATTTATTTTTTTCAATTTTTGTGTGTGCGTGCCTGCGCACCTTCACAGCCCTATTGATTCGGCCCTCCACATCAGTCTCAGTTTCTCATGTGGTTCCTTGGGAAAATTAATTGCCCACCCCTGAGCTACAGAGAGAGAGAGCGAGAGAGCCAATAATGTCATTCATCTACCCATAAATTCCTGGTGACTCAGACCTTTGTAAATACTACTAATATATATTTGCAATTTGGAAGCTCACCTTTTCCCTTTTGGTCGCTAGAAATATATCTCGCAGCTATGGCAACACTTTCCAAGGCAACCTAGCAACCTCTCTGGGCTATATTTAGCTATTTTCAGGAGTGTTTTCACTGTGGTCACACACAAACCCAAATAAAATTTCCTTGTTCTTTGTTTGGGACACTTAAGAAGTAATCGTCTTTTCTCATTCTTTTTGTGTGTGTGTGTGTGTGTGTGTGTGTGTGTCTGCCTGCTTTTAATAATGTCCCATCTAATCAGCAGCATTCTTATTTGTTCTTGTTAACTGAATTAATTAACAAAATGTGGATGTTTTCTAAACGTGTGTAATACAGTGTGTAACGATATATACGTATGCTGGTAAATATGATACTGATAGGTTTATCAGTTTTAGTGATTGGGGGGGGGAAGCCTAATGATGTGATACCTAATTGTTAATATCCAGTGTAAGGAGTGATATTGCCATTACAGTGGATATCTTTTCTTCACGATGGAAAACTGTCTGCATTAATGTGAACTTGCCTGAACTCTCTGAACAGTTTCAGAGGCCTTTACAAAAAAAACCTGCCAGAAAAATGAATCGGACTGGTGAGCTCCTGCCATGGTGCCCGCTCTATTATTATAGAAGTGCCTGCTTTTGATATGTGTACCTAAGACTCTTCATAATTGCTTTTAAAAGGGTTCTAAAGACCTGGTTGTTTACAGTTACTTAACTTGTTTTAGAACAGTCCATGAAGCTTACTGTTTTTTCAATGACATGACTTCTACTTCTTGACCATAGATGGCAGCAAAGAGATTTTTTGTACCTTTTGCTGCTATCTAGGTGTTATTCAGATACTTGCAGATCAGATAGGATCAGCTCTTGCTGATGTTTGATCTTGTTGAGCATTTTTATTTCAGTCTTGTGTTTCATTTGTTTTCTGATGATATTTTTAAGGTGTGAAGAGAACAGAAGGAAGAGGCTTTGCACCTTGAGAGCTCATATGCAAATATTTATATAAAGAAACCAGTTTTTTAAAGTATAAATAAAGGGCTTTTACTGAATAAAATGCAACCCTAGGAAATTACAGTCTGTGGAAAGGAATGTAACTAAAGAGTATGGTTGGGTTTTGTTTGGGGAATTTCACATTTTTCCTTCCTTGTACTACTGCTTTTCTTTCCTGGAAATGAAAATAATGCCAAGGAATTGATTCAGAGCAAAAAGATAAATAGAGGAAAAGCTATTATTTTCCATCTGTGTTTTGAGGCTGAAAATTGCATGGTTGAGCAACTGCTGTTGATTGATCAATAACCTAGGAAGACAGATCAGTGAGTATCTGACTATTCCCCCCCCCAATTTTCCCCAATCAACACACAGTGTGCCCTGCTTCCTGTTATGTCCATAGGTGCTTCTTCTGTAGTACTGTCACCCTACAAGGTAGACCAGACTAAGAAACAAATGCCATAAAGGTCAGGACTACTTTTACTGTAACAAAATTTGGGAAGTCTGAATGTGCTTCCCCCTCCCTCACTTTATCTTCATATGAGCTAAGAAGGGGCTTGTCTGAGACTTTTTCTCAAATTAGTTTCTTGGAACCAGCTCAATTCCTGTTTATCTAATTATTGTCTTGGTAGCAATGATTGTCCTTCACGGCCATTCCTTATTCCCTTTACTTGCAATGTATTCAAAAGTCCTAGTAGCAGCATTGACGATCTCAGGCTTGTTCAAGATTATATGGGTTTTGTCTGTGGCTGTTCAGGCGCTCTCGGCTCAGCTGCTTTTATCATCAGCTGCTTTTTGCAAGGCCTTCTATATCTCAACACTGTAGGAGAATGATCTGATCCAGACTGCCACCTCAATTAGCCACTAATATCTGGATATTTAATCCCAAACCAGTTATTCTGGCTGTCATTGTCTATCATCCTTAATTAGCCCCAGCATCTCTATCAATAAACTTGCTCAGATTCACTGAGAATGTCTGATGCCCAGAGATCATGAAAAAAATTATTCTCCTGTAACTGTAGTTCTTTGTGTGGTAGTCTGTGCATTCACACAATCCATCCACTTTCCCCATGTCAAATGCCTACCATGGCAAGGAATCTGAGATGCTGTGAGAATCTCAACCATTCAGAGGGAACAAGGCAGGAAATAAACCCAGGAGTATATGGATAAGGGATTGCGCTTTCCTTTTCAAAACTTGCTTTAGCTCTACAAAATTCTAAGAGTGGCTTCTGCACAGGGAAATTAGCCTTATGTGTGAGTGTGCTGGTGGCAAATGAATGACTACAGTAACAGATAAGCAACCTCTTCATATCGCATGGATTAGAAATATAAGAAACAGACATAAAATAGGCTATCTGCGTTAGGCTAACCTTCACTCTCATTCACCGTTTTGACTGGCAGATATCAGGGATAGAAGAACCTGGGAGGAAGAGCAGAGCAGAAGTCACCAAGAATCATCCTGTCCATCCGCATTACCTCATGTCACCTGGGGAATCTCTGAAACAGAAAGTGAAATCAACTATGGTGAAGTGGAGCAGAGGCTAGATCTACTTCAAGAGCAACTCAGCAGGTAACTCAAGAGCATGAAGAAAAAAGCAAAGCTGGATTTTCAATAGCTTTGATATTGACAGCAATGTTGACATTTCTCTTTTTTCAAACTAGATCCATGCCACTGAATAATATAACACTATTATGTAGAGTCAAAATGGTCCTGAGGATGAAGATAGGAAACATCCTCTTGTGACTACCAGTAGTTAATGTAGTTTTTGTGCATACATCAGATTTGAACTGGGGACTTCCTTCTTTACAGTATGATCTTTTAGCTCCGTATCAGCACATAGTTTAACCTGGCCTGTCATGTGTAGAGTTTTCCCAGCAATCAATCTACTGTTCTCACTGATACACACACACACACACACACACACACACACACACACACACTTACCTATTTTTGCTCGTTAAGCATCTTCCCAAACCATGATGTGTTTGGTTGGTATTACCTTCCTGAGCTTTTTTATGGTGTGCTTTTTAGGTCTTCAGTACTCCATGGAATTCCTCTACTGTTCAGTAAGCTGTCGAAGATCACTTTGGCGCTTTTTGTAACTCTTGATTTGTTTCCAGATCTATCAGTGAGGAGCAAAACTTGTGTCCTAGTTAAATTTTTCTCAGTTGAAGTCCCACTTTACCCACATTCCTTGGGAATAAAAAATAGCATATCCACAGTGATCTCACACATTAACTTCATCAAAACTAGGACAAAACTTGGACAGCTGCTAGCTCAAGGAGCTTCTTAAAGATCCTGAATTAGAAAGTAAAGTTTAGTTCATTATTCTGAAGGGTTCTTGGCTGAGTCGAGGAAATATACCAAAGCTGTTCCATTTATAGAGGAATTAAATAAACATTTTTTATGGAAACGAAGAACAGTTCCATGCTTCAGTTGAATAGCTCGGTGATCTAACATTGTAGTCGAGATCCCTAATTGGGCTATGGTTTCAAATGTGGATGCTTTCACTTTTAAAAAAACATTTGAAATAAAGATTGTGGCAAATGCAGCTAGCGAAAGACAACAAAGCAGATTTTCCAAGTTAACAGCAGTGCACTCAAAGGCTTGCAGAAACTTGTTAGGGGAAGTCAGGGAATACGTAAATCAAACTGTTACAAATGAATGAAATGAAAGCTGTTTTTTGCTACATTGGTTGACAGGGTTATTGAGGAAGAAAACCTATTAACCAGCATAAATTCATGGTGAATTCTTGGCAGTATAAAATGACAGTGAATCCAAGAGAGAGTATAGCAACATGATTGTGAGTGTACACCAATAACATCTGTTCAGCAGATATATTTTTTTTAATCCTTCAAAGAAAAAAAGTCACAGGCATATCAGGAGAGGACAGAGTGGGAGGGAGTGGTTAGCAAATAATCCTGTCAACATAAATACGATTTGTTCATCCTGCCATTTTGCTGTTGTAACTGCCCCACACTGGGATATCCCTTCGAATGCTTACCAAGGAGGATTCAACTCTTGAGCTGAAAGATATCATCAATTTTTGTCAAGCAGTATCTTATGTGCAATTGGATCAATCATGTTTTATTGATTATTAACACTATTATTTCAATTGTAATTTTATTCTTGAAAGCTGCCCTGAGTGCCATGAAGCAGTAGAGCAGAATAGAACTTTAAGTACATGCATTTACAATCAATTTATATGACACCCAATGTACACATTTGAGTATTAAAACCAACAGATTAAAAACAACACAAAAGAAAAATAAGGTAACAAAGGCTGACCCACAGTCAATCAAATTTCAAATCACCATAAATGGGCTCATCCGGCATGTGTCCCCTCTCTGGGGGGAAATCAAGGCCTTCAAGACCAATGGCCAATGCCATCAGGACCATCCAAATCTTAAGGCGAAGACTATTCCAGAGGGCAGATACTACAACAGAGCATGTCTCCTGGGTCCACCACATGATTCTGTTTTATAGAGGGGATATATGCCATGTCCACCTTGTTGGATCTCATGGGATGGATAGAATCAATAAGTGACAAGTACTCTACAAGACCCAGTTCTATACTGTACCATGAAGGGCTTTATAGGTGATAACCCGCACCTTAAATTGTATCCAGAAGCCTAAATAAGCATTGCAGAAAGTCTAGCAACATCTATGTATGCTTATTCTTTCTGTGAAAGATTGCCATTTCACTCTGTTGGTTCTCTTTTGGAGTAATTAATGAGCAACCTATCACTGAGGGGTCCAACTATCACATGAAGAGCCAGTTTGGCCTAGTGGTTAAGGCATCAGGTTAAAAACCAGGTGACCATGAGTTCTAGTCTCACCTTAGGCATGAAAGGCAGCTGGGTGACCTTGCGCCAATCACTCTTGGCCAAACCCAGTTAACTTGTGGGGGAGATAGAAGGAGGAAGGAGTATAGGCATGTTTGCACCTTCGGTTATTTATACAAAATAAAAAGGGTGGGAATAAATAAATATACCCATTACATTTAATTGCAGGACTGTTCATTTTTCTGTTTGGAGAACTATTTTGCTGCCAAAGGGGGAAAAAGTGGCTAAACAACTATTCCTGCCATTCCAGATACTATTTATGAAGCTTTTCAGGGCTTCAGAGGTTGCTTTGCTTCAACAAATATCCAATTGAAGCAGCTCTTTAAAGTGAAGCGCTGAATCGGAACAGGACTCTGTATCAGTGCATTAGGACTGGCGTGCTGCTTTGATCTTGACAATAAAAAAAATGCACATGCAAAAGACTTCTTTTTCCTCTAGATCAAGACAGTTGATCGAAGCAAATCAGTCCACTTCATTGCTTTGATTTAAAGCACTGAGTCAAGCTGACTCTTTGGAATTATATTCCAGCCAACCTACACACATTTAATATGTCTGATTAGATTTCTTTTCTATATAATTTCTACTTTCCATCGTCTCTCATTGTCTAATCCAGGGGTGTCAAACTCGATTTCATTGAGGGCTGCATCAGGGTTGTGTTTGACCTAGGGGGGCAGGGTGGGTGTGGCCAGGGTGGACGTGGTCAGCTCGACATCACTCGTGTCAGGGGCAATTGTGGTGGCCCAAGCGCTCTGCCAGCGAAAACGGGCTCCTGAGCTCTGTTTCTGGCTGTGACGGCCTCCTGCAACCCTCTGCCAGCAAAAACGGAGTCCGGGAGGGCCGTACGCAGCCCTCCCGAGCTGCATTTTCACTGGCAGAGGCACCGCGGGACGGTACTTCACTGTTTCCAGGGTGGCCCCACGGGCCAGATCTAAGCACCCCGTGGGCCGGATTTGGCCTACGTTTGACACCCCTGGTCTAATACCGTGTTTCCCCGAAAATAAGACCCTGTCTTATATTTTTTTGAACCCTGAAATAAGCGCTTGGCCTTATTGCCATGCACACAAAAGCCCGATTGGGCTTATTATCAGGGGATGTCTTATTTTGGAGGAAACAGGGTACATTACTCTAAGGCTGTGTTGGTTAAGGACCATGCATTTGGCATTATTCAAATCTGAATAACTTGTCTGAAATGGTTGCCTGGTCAAGCAGGGGGTTGGACTGGAAGACTTCCAAGGTCCCTTCCAACTCTTATTGTTCTACTAAATATTTCTGTTAAGTAAGATTAAGAGATGCTGAATGCTCATATAGCCTAGTCCAATGTGTACTTGGATCCGCTTCAGAGAATTCAGAACATATCTGTTTCATCCAATAGCATTATTGATTTTTTAAAAACGGCTATTACAGTCAAAATAATAATGTGGAACAATCCCCAGAAAAGTATGAGGCATGATAAAATGTGTTTATTCTCAGCTTACTACCAATTGCATGAGCATCTAGCATATTTTGTCTACATTTCATAGCATCCAAATCAAATGTACCCAAGAACTATACGAAAAATATTTGGAAACATTTTTTTTTACCAATCTACACATTTCTGGTAAATAAATACAGTAATGTTTTGTTGCTTTCTCAGCATAAGCAAAGTATCTGAAGTTATTTGGAACTCTTTTATGCAGTAAATTAATACAGAAGATAGCATTCTTTGAAACGGATTTAATCATTTAAAATTTATATTAATTGATACAATTAATTGAAAGCTATAAATGAATAAATGCAGATTAGCATAACTACAAAGTTAATAAGCTAGCAATAAAAAATTGAAACAGGGAAAAGAAAGGAAAAAATAATTGTCCTGTATGCACAAAAAAAGAAGTTGGTTGTATTAACTTAATTACACTTTGTTTAATTTGAGCTTCTACTGATTTATTAGAACAGGACATTTAAGCTCATATAAATAGCTAATATCTTTTTTTTTTTACAAAATTATGGAAATTTGTTAATTGGAAAAAACAATAAAAATCTTTGAAAAAAAAATAAAAAATAAATAGCTAATATCAGCTTCATTAACTATTTATTAAGAAAGTTATTCACTTGGAAACTAGAGATATTCTCTGCACAGACTTTGTGGAGCATCAGAAGTAGCTGTTCTGACCCAGCTCCCCAAACACGACCAACCCTCTGAAGTTAACTCAAAGATTCCTTTATTAGGAACACCAGCAGCCCCGGCAAAAAGTTTCTCACAGCAGGCTAACAAGTCCATCTGGCCGGAAGATGAATAGTTGTCTGCCACATCTATTCATCTCCGCCCCTCCCTTTTATCCCCAGAGCTAGGGTGGGGCTTCACTAGCAGCGGTGGCTCTTCCATCCCAAGGATCGGCCCACAGATTTCCACTGCTCTCCTCTGCCTTCTGCACATCCACGCATCAGTCACTGGACCCAGCTGTTCTTCCTCTTCCTCATCAGCCACCTCCAGACCTGGGGGCTGTTGACTCTCCATCTGAGGGCTGATGGACAGCCCAGGCTCCGCCTCTGTCTCTCTCTCTCTGACAACTCCATTCCCGCTTCCCCCTCGGAGCTCTCAGGTTGCCTTGATGTTGATCCTGACTCCCACGCCTCCTCATCTGATTCAGCTGTTGGAGGGGCCAGCGGCCGACAGGCCACAACAGTAGCAATTACATCACAACACATGTCAAAGTTGAATATATAGCCAAGAAGTACTCCACATGAAATGAAACTCATTTTTTTAATTCTGAAAAAGTTTTAAGAACAACTTCTTATTTAGCACTGATCTAAAGTAATAATACACAGAAAATAAATGCCAGATGTACAAACTAAATTTAAGAAAGGCAGAAGCAGCCCAGTATCACATTGCTAACATCTGATGGATAATAAAACAGGCAAAGAGGTTTGTTTAAAGACTATTTTTGCTTTATTGATTACCCAGTGGCTTCTGATTGGATAGACCACAACAAATTATTGGATAGTCCTTAAAAAGATGGAAATCTGGATCAACTACCTGCTTATTCAAGAATTTATATGGTCACTAGCAAGCATAGTTAGAATGCAATATGAAATAACTAAATGGTTCAAAATTGGGAAAGGAATGACAAGACTATGCACTGTTATCTTATTTAATTATATGCAGAACGTATTGTGTGAAATGCTGCAGTAGCAAAAACAGAAAGTGAAATTAAAGTTTTTTGGGGGAAAATATTGACAATACAAGCATAATCCTTTAAAAAAATATAGTAAACCCATCTTCGGTAAAAAGGACTCCATCTCATTTCTGTTGATGAAGAATCAATATGACACCGTTCTGAATAGAAATATAAAAAACTGCTAATTAATGAACCTGAAATCTCTATACATTTTCTCTTTTATATCTTGAAGAGATAATATATTATTATTTTGTTTAATTTATTTAAGTCCAAAAGGCAATAACTTGCTAGATTTCTCTTTACAAAAAAAACCTGCCAGAAAAATCTCCTCCCGCCCAGATTTCTAACCTTTTCCCAAACACTGTTGTCTTATACAGTGTGTGTGTTTTTAGAAACACAAAGCCTATTATATTTATCTTTAATTGAAGCCAAAGACCTGTATCAATTCAGACATTAATGGCATTAATGTCCAGAGCAATAATAATTATATTTTCATCCAAAAAACTAACTTTAGCCAATTGTTCTTTTTGATGAAGTATATGCAGTAACACAACTATAAATAAATACTTCAGTAGTGTTTCATACCAAAATGGTGATATACTGTAGTCTATTTTCTGGTAATACAACAACAAAAACTTTAATTTCGTTTCATTTAGCAAAATCTTTATTATTCAGCAAATATCATTTAAAGAATCTATATAATTTTCATCAGATAAAAGGAGTATTTACAGGAGCATAGTCTAAAATTATAACTATTTTTAATTACTAAATAACTTGTTTATATCACAGAATAGAAAATAAAAAAATAATCTATTAGAAAGAAATTCCTACATTCAGAAGAAAGTAAAGCACATTCCTGTTGGGAAAGATTAATAGAGTATGAAATATCCATGAAAAAGACATATATGTATTACTGTACCGTATAAACAACGTGAAATCACAGCTGACAGTTTTTCAGGTTGTGTTGGCCTTCATCACATCTAGTTATATATTATTATGGTTGGTCACACAGTCAGCGAAGTGTGGCATTTTTATCTACCTATTGAGTCCTTCCCAAGGGCCTTGGATAGGGAGATTTGTTTAATGGTATTAAAAGTATCGTTGAAGGATGTAAGCTGTTCCAAGTAAAGCTGACTTTTGCAATTAACTGATAATAATGATTTTGTCAATGCATACAAGTGGTACTCCAGAAATTTTGGGATTGCTCCCAAGGCACCTTTTACTATTGGTACTACCGTTGCTTTCTTTTGCCATAGTCATTCTACTTCTATTTGCAGGTCTTTATATTTTGTTCTTTTCTCCAGTTCTTTATCTTCTCTTCTGTTGTTTTCAGGTACTTCCCCATCCACTATCCAAACTTTTTTCTCTTTCCTATCAACATTTATTAAATCTAGGGTGTTATGTGGTAGGTGCTTGTCTGTTCAAACTTTAAAGTCCCAGAACACTTTAGCTTCTTCATTTTCTATTATTTTGTCTATGTTATGTCCTACCAGTTCTTGCTTGCAGGCAATTGGTATTTGTTGTATTTGAAGGTGCCTTTTTTCGACAGGAATATAAAGATGTAAAATATTTTCCAGTTGCCTCATTATTGTGAAATGATTTCTAAATAAAATTGGATAATTTCAGAATACAGAAACTCATAATATTAAATACAGAAACTTGATGAAGGTTTCAGGATTTTCCTCCCAAGACATATTTTTCACATTATTAATTTTTTTCATGTGTTGTCCTTAATATCACTGGAGAAGCAATTATGTTGGCTAGAGTTAGTGGTAAAAGGAAACCAGGCCACCAAAGAACACGATAGCTGGACACCATCAAAGCTGACATCAGCCAGAGCATAGAAAAACTCAAAGAAGGATTTCAAGATCCGAAGATGTGGAGATCTGGCCCCTAGAATCGCCAAGAGTTGGATATGACTTTAATGGATAACATCATCATCATGTCCTTAATAAAATCACGGAAACAAAATATCATAATATTTTTGTCCCCTGCCCATGTGACTATGCATGAATATGGGCCATATTTCATTTCACTGTTTGTGGTGAACCTCAGTGGTGGAACACTGAGGGGGCCTATTAGTTATAATATTATAGGAGAACCAATATTTTCCAGATCAAAACAAACTGACTGGCCTTTCTCAGTTTCCTCCAGAATTCCTACAATCAATATGTTCACCAGCAAAAGTAAAATCCAAGAAATATTTTATCCTTAATTATCTTTAGCAAGTCAGTTAGGGAATGCTGCATTCCTCTGGACACCCGGTCAAGATATTCTGTTCTTGGCTGCATCAGAATGTATAGCATTAATAGTGCCTTAATAGTCTTTCTATATTCTCTGCTCTTGAGAAGGACGGTCATCACATCTGTCTTGGCAACTGCCAACACGCCTCTCAGTGAAGGTGCAAAAATGTTCTTGGCCGCACTCCAGGCAGGTAACCAACAAAGTCTCCCTGATAATGAAAGCATCCTGTAATCACCTGCTCCTGGTTTTGGTAATAGCCATTAACGTAGCAATTATCTGGATATAAATTGTAAAGGAATGCCACAGGCTGCCAGCATCCATCTGACTGCAATGCCATCATGGCCAGAAGACTGAAAGCAACTATAGAGACATCATTTTCTTACAGCCATGGAAAACATTTTCCTTAGGGCAAAGATTGGCTAGAACACAAAGTTCTGTAAAGAGCTGTACGTGGCTAATGCAGCCTCATCTTTGGAGTCTTTACCCAACTCCTTAACACATTTCACTTTTTTTGACCTGAGGGAACTTTTCAAAAGCAGATTATGATGTCACACTGGGATACGCTCCCCTCGCTCAAGTTTTAAACTCTTTTCTGCTCCTAAAATGGTTATTTGGATCCTGCCTCAAGACAAATCAGATTATTTCAATAAGATTTGTTACTGAGTGATGATAAAACTGATCAAATCTGTGCTATTTAATCCAATGCCTTTGTCTTAAAGTCCAAGCAAGCAGTGGCCCTACCAGAACGTATAACTTAGAAAGAAGCTGTATATGTTTTAATGTCAGAATAGATACGCAAGTAACAAAGAGGATATGTTAACATTGTAAGTTGGTATACAATTGCTCTCTGACGGCCCCAAAATGGAAAATCGGATGGTCTGGAACAGCCTTCAGTACAATGCTGTTTCTTTTATTCATACACGGCATATTTACTAAGAAAAGAAAATTGGCAGTTTTCATTCTGAAAGTTTCTTCCACAATACTTCATCCTTAAGATTGTGTAAAAAGCTGTCAAGGTCTAGAGGTATGCTTTGAAATAAGGTGGCCCTGGAAGATGACACTTTTTTTTCTCAGTATGCCAACTATGCATTTCATTTTATCAAAAGAAACTTTGAAAAACTGAAGCTAGGTGGAATGAACACAGAACCAAGTTGTTTACCAGGAATAAAATAAGGAGGCAAAAGCATTACATTTAATCTATGTCCATTTGCAAAGAGGGGAAGAATGTTGTGATGATTTCAACTTCACACTTAATTGTGTTTGAAAATATTCTGGAAAAGTCTTTTCCCTTTTTTCCAATGGCATGATGATTCCATAGGCATCCGTGGGAATGGGGGGAAATGATGAAATGTATATGGCAACATTTCTGCAAGCTACATGAATTACGATCTTGTGTCCAGTGGGACATAAGTAGAGAAGGCGAGGACTTGCATCATGATACTGCAATGAAAGTTGTATCATTTTTTGCCATCATGGTTTGTACCAAACACATATGGATATACCACTTTGATCCTAGTTGACTAGTTGGCAGTTGTTGTAATCAAAAGATTGCACTTCAAATAAAACTATTAGAAGATTTGATGGAATATAGACTTAATTATATTTGTAATGAATGGCTGTCCAGGGAGGGGGTCACAATCAGTGGTGGGTTGCTGCCGGTTCGGACCGGTTCTTTAGAACCGGTAGCTCTGACACCAAGCCGAGAGCGAACCGGTTCTCTGTGTCCCTAAAAGTGGGCCCGCCCGCCCGCCCCTGGTTTATACTGACCTTTATTTCTGCTTCCGAAGCCCAGCTGATCAGGGGCGGCAGATTGAATTGCCGCTCCGCAACTGTTTTCCGTGCTCGTTGCCTCATTTGCAACGCAGAAGTTTTTTTTTTTTTAAAGTACTGAGCATGCGCAGAGGATCATTTTCGGGAAGGGACGCGCGCCCCCAAAACGTGTACTTCCGTCGCGATGCGAACCGGTGGGGAAGGTAAGCAGAACTCACCCCTGGTCACAATGTACTGTAGATAGAAGGGGTCTTGGTTTTCCCTACCGCACTCTTCAGCCCTACCTACCCCTAGCTTCTGGTTATATGTTATGTACTACTTTCTGGCTGACATGATCCATGTTCCTGGAAGAAAGAGATGTCCTTGTTAGGCTCTTCCTTCTTGACACTACATTGTGATAGAAATAGGATTCTCACAGCCAAAGCAACTTATCCATAAACTGGGCACAATGGTGATGGTGAGGATAGCAATAGTAATACTAATAATAAGAATAAAAGCAAACAAAACTAGGAGCATCATGTCCTGGCCATAATTGTTTTGAGTTGTGTGGCCTTAGAACAACAACCTTTTCCCTTGTAAGAAGTTGTAAACAAAACCATCATTTTAAAAGTCAGTTTTATTGAATTTAAGAAAAAAGAAAACTTTATTTTAGCTTACCAAAACATGTGGATGATATAAGGCATTTAGCACTAATAAAAGTATAAATAGCGTCTGAAACAACAATCTTAAATAGAATGATAAGGGAAGAGATGTGGGGGTTCAAATAACATAGATAGATAGGATAAAACACATAAGACTGAAGTTTTCTGAAAGACAATCTCTTTCTGATAGAAAAATCAGAGGTAATTACCATGAGATAGTTACAGACTGTTTCCAAACAGCAGACTAGCATACCTAAAAACAATGTAATCTCAACATAGATCTTAGCCTAAGAACTCTCACTTTACTTCTGAAAGGAAGGATTTCCTCTAAGCTCACTTCTCCAACAAATGGGTGCTGATTAATCCTTGATTCATATAGACTGCAAACTTTGCTTGAAGCTTTAGGAGCACCTCTTAACTCCAGTTGATTCCCTGGAGATTTCTGGGACATGATTCAGGGTCTTTTCTCTCCTCCCGCCCAGAGATCCTTAGCTCCTTTCTATGGAGTCAAGTTTTATTGTATCCAACTAGAGTCTTTGCCTCGTCCCTACCTAAGAATTCCTTTTTCTCGCCATCCAGACAGTTGTTTTGATTCCAAGTGCAACTCTTTGCAGCTCTTCTTCATCTCCTCATTGTGGGAGTAGCTTTGTTCAGCTTTGCTCTCATCATAGTTCCTTCCACCTGTGTCAATTAGACCTGTGTTTCTCCTGGAAAGCAGTTCACCCAGATCCCAAGACTGTTTCCAGTTTCTGTCTTGTCTCTGTCTTTCCAGCAGTCTCTCTCCTTTTCCCAGATGTTCTTCCTCCAATCTCTTTCAGGCAATCCGATTCCTTTCAGCTCTCATTTATCCCTCTCCCTTTTGTAGCAAAACAAAGTTTTTTGCCAGCAAATAGGGCACTTAGGGGAATCTGTTCGGCAAACCTGGGCAAATTCCTTCTGATGCCCTTTAAGGGGTGATTTTGATATTGATATGCAATCAACACAAGTTTTCCTGTTCACACCTGGGATTCTGTACTGGCTATCTAGTACAGTTTGTTCCAAGTCAATTTTATATAGAATTTCAGGTTCAGTGGAGGTGAGATAATATAAATGCTAACCATTAAAAGAGAGAAAACACTTTTAACCTTTGTACTCAGAGGTGAAATGCTACCGGTTTGGACCGGTTCGCCCGAACCGGTAGTAAAAAATGCTACCGGTTCAGGGGAACCGGTATATCTGACGATCAGCTGTGCCGCGCAATCTAGATTAGCTAGAAAGCAGGATCCCCTGCTTTCTAGCTAATCTAAATCACGGGGCACAGCTGATCCCCCCCCCTCGCTGTTCTACTTAACTTTGCAGACTCTGATGGCTTAAAAATGCTCCTTTTTCAGCGCTGCATGGTAGTGCCTGCGGCGCACATGTGTGCACAGCGCGCATGCGCGCGCAAAGCGAACCAGTAGCAGACTTCAGAGGATTTAATCCCTGTTTGTACTAATCATTATGGAAAATGGCGTTCAAGTTTATTTTTCACTTTTCAGTGTTAGGATCATTACTAACAAGAAGGGCAATACCCATTTTTTTGCCACTATATTAGCTTTTTATCCTAGTAAAATGATTCATCTGACCCAATAGTGGCAGTCCAAATTTTAGGTAAATAGGTAATATTGTGTGCCCTAAGTACTTTTTTTTAATTCATTCCCCAGGAAACCAGTGTTCTAGCTAGCAACATTCCAAAAAAAAAATAACAGGAAAACATCATCCACTTATCCAATCTACTGGGGTTTCCATTAGATAGTAATGAGGATTTTGTGCTGTGATTCTTCCTTTTTAGATGGCACAGAATTAGTATGTGACACAAAACTATCAGGAAATCTTATTATCTACAGTACATAAACATATAAATGAATTCCCTTATTAAAAAGATTGTTCCTTATTAAGTATAACATTGTTTCTAAATATCTGTTCTGCTTTCAAACTCTGTGAGATTCTCCATTTGCTTGTATTTTATATGTCTGTTTATAAGTACATCTCCCAGATTTCAATGAAAGTTTCTCCTAAGAGTGTATAAAGGTGGTATCCAAAGATTGTTCTCAAACTTTTCTGTTTGTATTAGCAGTAGGGTCAAAAAGTCAAGATGCTGGTTGCAACCACACAATTGAACCTTCAGCCTTCAGTCAGGAGGTTCTGACTCTATCTCAACTTTTTATTTTACCCGCCTACCCCTTCTTCAATAGATTGTCTCTGTCATTGTAATAACCTCCTTTAGCTACTGATCTTGAAATCCTGAGAAGTGAATTTCATCTGGCTAAATTTATAGGAACCAGAAGTAGAGTTTGAGCCTACTTGGGCTGCATAATTTAAGCCACTGTCCAAGACCTCTGTTTCACAACTAGAATTCTTGGACCAGTTGCCATTTTGTGTTAATATAGAAAGGGCATTTAAATGAGTTTAGAAAGAGAGAATTCTTTCATCATTAAGGTGGTGTGCAGGTGAGACTACTTTTAGTTAGTTGTTAGGGGAAAAAAAGCCGGAAGCTTAAAAAAAATTGTATAATTCTTCAGGACAGATAAGATGGTTGATCCCACTACAATGCAATTAGATTGCAAAACAAAATGAAACCTTATCTGCTTAAATTCATGAAGTAATGTTTGAATCTGAATGTCGATTCAAAAGAACTGAGTTGCTGGGACATTTATAATATTTAACTTAATAGGCAACCATGCCATTAGGGAAAACTGTTATCAGCCAAAAGAAATAAATTACTTGCTCTAAAAAACCTTGGTTAAAACTCATCACTGGTCTGTGGAAAAAAAAATACTCCAAATGCCATGCACACTGTCAAAACAAATCTGAAATGGTCCAATAGAGCAAGATGTTGTAATAACATTCCAATAATTAGAAAAATTCCCACTCATTACTGTAGATTAGAAGGAAAAGGTTCATTTTAAAACTATTCGTACCATTTTATTCGCTACAACAAATTCTAACAAGTAAAAAATGTAACTGCATTTGTTTGAAAAATCACTAGAAAAAATAGGTCTGTTTTAAATAGGGGAAAAAAATCAGAGTCCCCCTTTAGGAAAGAATAACAATTATCTAATTTAATTTGGACATGGGCCATCCAACATTAGTGTCTTAGGCCCAGATTTGTTTGTGCACAGAACATTTTGCACATATGTACAGGATCAAACTCTAAATAAAGAAACATTGATTTGTTGCGCACCCTCTCCCAATCTGCCCTGGAGATTGGGTGAGGCTACCAGCGTAGGACTGCAATAAAAAGATACATCTCACTTTGCTGCCATCTCATGGTCATTCAGATGTTTGCTACCAAAACTACTAGCCCTAAGATTGGGAGACTCTAGAGCAGGGGTGTCAAAATGGCAGCCCGCGGGCCGGATGCATCACGTGCAGGCCACGCCCACCCCAGCTCAGCGAAGGGGAAAAACATTGTGATACGTCACATGATGGCAACGTGACGCCACGGGTTTGACACCCGTGGTCTAGAGAGAAAGGTGCAAATGGGGGGAGAGGGCAGGGAATTCCTTTTGTACCTACAGACATTATTTAGATGTTTTGTAAGTAAAATGACTGGTTTGGTATCAATTGAATAATAGGACTACAGGTAGTCCTCGACTTACAACAGTTCCTTTAGTGACCATTCAAAGTTACAATGGCACTGAAAAATATGACTTATAACTGTTTTCTGCAGTTACAACCTTTGTAGCATCCCCATGATCAAAATTCAGAGGCTTGGAAACTGACTCATATTAATGACGGTTGCAGTGTCCTAACAGGGTCATGTGATCCCTTTTTGCGAACTTCTGACAAGCAAAGTCCATGGGGAAGCCAGATTCACTTAAGAACCGGGTTACTAACGTATCAACTGCAGTGATTCACTTAACAACTGTGTCAGGAAAAGTTGTAAAATGGGGCAAAACTCACTTAACAAATGTCTCACTTAACAACAGAAATGTGGGGCTCGATTACGGTTGTAAGTCAAGGACTACCTGTATAATAGATTCCTATAGATTTTCAAACATAAACCGAGCAGTTTAGTTACTAAAGACAGACCTCTCAACAGAGGTAGAAAATCATACTTGCTTCCCCAAATTCAAAAAGAGTCCCAAAGGGGTATCAAAAGGGCAGCCTTTGGCACTGCCCTTTACCATTGCTCCAGCAGTATTTCCAGGATCATACCCTATAAACCACCAGAATAAATTCTGCACAAAGACACAAAAGGGACTTGCCAGCAGGCAAAGCTGCATCTAATTGGAAATTGGCTTTTATTCAGTCCTGTAACCTTTTTCAAAAAATAATAATAATCATCATCTCTCCAGTATTCCACTACCGTCATCACTTTTGTCCTGTCAAATGGGCAATTTAATCCTGAATTGTCAAATTCAGTCCATATTAGATACTAAGTGCTCCTGGGCATGTTCTCTCTACATTTTAACAAGCAATTTAAAGCCAATATAAGGGCAAGGCACTTGTTTTGCAGTCTATGAGCCAATAAAGCCTGAATAGCAATGGCCTAATTTCCAGGAAAAATAAAATACTGCATTGAAACATGTTTACAGCAAGCACCAGGTAACACAATGCATGCAGATATCCCAGCTTTCCGTTGATTGATAATTTTACATAGGCTTCCAGTAATCATTAACAGTGAGGGGCTCAACTCAAGATTTATGGCCGTCCTACTCGTGCCAACAAGGAGGGCCTACTTTGGATCCCATCGGTCAAAGAACTTCATCTGTCGGGATCCAGAAGAAGAATCTGCTCTGCTGCAGCACCTGCCCTTTGGAATAGTGCCAATAGTTTTTGGTAATCATATAGTTGTATTTCTAAATGGTACAGCGGCCTAGAGGTGGAGCTCTCGTCTCACAATCAGGAGGCTGTGAGTTCGATCCTAGGTAGAGGCAGATATTTCTCTTTCTGGGCACATTGAGATTATATCTGCTGAATAAAACTCTGCATTGTCGACAGGAAGGGCATCCGGTCAGTAAACACTCAGCTCCATTCAGTTGCCTAGATTCCACCCCGCAAGGGATTATGGGGTTATTAAAAGATGATGATGATGATGATGATGATATAGTTGTATTTCTCATTGTGTTCTCTTTCATTGTTTATTTTATTATACCATTGTCTTACTTCTGTTCACACTCTTTTCATTTCTTCCTTTTTATTGTTGTAAACCGCCAAGAGTAGCCCCACAGCAATTGAAATTCAACAAATAATAATAAATAATAGTAATTTAGACTTGTGCCTCCAAACTAGTTGATAGATCAACTCAGATGCACATGCACTGCCTAGATTTCTAAACGATGACACTGTACGGTATTTTACTGGAAATATCCAATCCATTAACAACAAAGCTTCTAAGATAGGTTCCAACCATTTAACAGAGATCTGTTTATTTATTTAGCATATGGCACAGAGATATATGAGACAGTCAATCAAAAATAACTACTAAGAGAATGTTAAAAGGCAGGTTGGTAATTGCATTAAATACAGCAGTAGAAAGACAACTAAAGGTAAATGGAAGACACCTGCACAGCAAGTGGTACTCAGAAAGCAGGGCGATATTTGATTTTAAGGCTATGCCATGAACACCTGTTTGAGGTCTTTAATAAGCTACCTGCTGCTCTCTAGCTACCATTAAGGAAACTACAGGGAGTTCTCAATGTACGACCACAATTGAGCTCAACATTTCTGAATCATTGGTTAAGCGAGTGCTTAACCCATTTTACGACTTTTCTTGCCGCAGTTGCTAAGTGAATCACCGCAGTCGGTAAATTAGGTTGTTAAGTGAAACTGGCTTCCCCGTTGACTTTGCTTGTCAGAAGGTCGCAAAAGGGGATCCCATGACTGTGGGATGCTGCGACCACTGTAAATATGAGTCACTCGCCAAGCATCTGAATTTTGATCATGTGACCATGGGGATGCTGTAATGGTCATTAGTGTGAAAAATGGTCATAAGTCACCTTTTTCAGTGACGTAACTCTAAACAGTCACTAAATGAACTGTTGTAAATTGAGGACTACCTGTTTTTGTTTGCCCCATGACTAGGAATCCGATTTACGCACGATTCCTTTACAAATTAAAGCTCTTGCAAGCTGTTCTGCCCCAGTGACGAGCCACCAATAATACGCACACACAAACTGCAAAACACTGTTCTTTTACTAATAAATGTCTCCTAATAACTTCTTAGGAGCAACATAATAGTTTGAAAACAAAATAAAGGCAGAATAGGTTTTTCCAAACCTCTGCTGGTAAATGTCTAATCTTTAACAGCTGGCCGGAGTCCAAGAGATACTATGATCAGGTCTGACTGTATTTGGCAATACTCCCAGAACTAGGAATGCAGGAAATAAGACCCGTACTGGAACAACTACACGAGCAGACTGGAGTCACAAAGATCAAGAGTGATATCAAATGTTGTTTCCTGCAACAAGGCTCAGCATGGTCAGTGCTGAAATAGTCTAAGGGTGTGGCCACTTCGCCTGCAGCTCTACTCCCGAGGAGACCTCCTCCTGAGTAGCCACTCTTGCCTTCTAGCAGCCCTGCGTGCCCGAGCATTGAGAAGAAGAGGCTCCTCCTCTTCTTCTTTGGCCCTGATGGGCTCCTCAGGGGGTACAGAAGGCCCTGCTTGACTCTCAGCCTCCTCACTCTCTGACTCGGGTACCAGGTACATGGGCCGATGGTACCTTGCCACAACCGCCTCATCGTCCTCCTCGCTCTCTGACTCGGGCGCCAGGTGCATGGGCCGATGGTACCGTGCCACAACCACCTCATCGTCCTCGGGATCCATGAGCACCGGCACGGGACGCTGGCAGGCCACAACACAAGCTTCTCGCAATTTGTTATAGAATACCTTTGCATCAAACGTTAGGTGGCCTGGGATCCATCTAGTAATCCCAGGAATTAGCAATCCCAACCCTTTGAGCAGGGGAAATTTGCTTTCATCAAACACTCTTTTCTCAGACTCAGCCCTCCATCAAAAAAAAAACCAACCTGCAGATGACGATACCGACTTAGGGAAGGACTGTGATAAAGTTTAATTTATAGGTAGTCCTTGGTTAACGACCATCCTGTGTAACAGCTGTTAAGGGTCGCACTGCAAAGGTAGGCTTAGCACCGATTCTTGTACACACAAGTTGTACTTGTCCCAGTAGTCATGTGATTGCAATTCAGGCCCTTGACAACCAATGCAACGTATACAATGGTTGCTCCTACAGTCTCACGGTTGCCTTGTGTGGCTTCCAACAAGCAAAATTAAAGGAGAAGTCAGCGGGAAGTCACAAGTTGGAGTCACATGACATGTTTAATGACCATGGATAATTCACTTAACGACCGCAGCAGAGCTGACATCATAAGCTCTGACATCAGAGCCATGGTGGCGCAGTGGTTTGAATGCAGTACTGCAGGCTACTTCTGCTGACTTCCGGCTGCCTGCAATTTGGCAGTTCGAATCTCACCAGGCTCAAGGTTGACTCAGCCTTCCATCCTTCTGAGGTGGGTAAAATGAGGAGCCAGATTGTTGAGGGGAATATTCTGACTCTGTAAACCGCTTAGAGAGGGCTCTGAAGCACTGTGAAGCGGGTATATAAGTCTAAATGCTATTGCTATTTCTATAAGTTGGGCACGCTCACATGATCATGTGATTTTTATTTAACAACCACGTCATTTAGCAATGGAATTGCCAATCCCAACTGCAGTTGTTCATTGAAGACTACCTGCATAGATAAAAAGCATTTACGTTCTTGAAATAAATCAGAATAAATAGCTGGTGGACTTAATAATCTGCATTTTGAATCCAACCCACCAGTTAGAAGTCATATGAGAGATGAAACCATTGCTCGGGGGCCCCAGGTACAATTTGTCGAAGATTTCTGATTTTCCCAGTGAAACTGTCTCACGCAGGCAATGTCTCAGAGGGATCTCTGCCAGAGAGCAGCTGCGATCCAAGTTGATGGCTGGTGTGATAAATTGCAAGGCTCAGTTATAGAGGCAACTTCTTAAACTCAGAATGAAAATTCAAAGAGGGTTCTTCATGTCATGTCAGGGAATTCTCTAGCAATGGTTTTGCCTTGTTATCCCACAGGTCCTGTAGAGGTGAGGCTAGAGGGATATGAGAAAAGCAAGCATGATAAGCCCAAATAAATAGCTCGTCTCTGTTCTTCTCCCACCGCTACACCCCAATGGTTACTTAAAGGAAGCAATTTTTCACATATCAACTGTAATCAGATCAAACACTGGAACTTAACGGAAAGCTGCACAGTTTAGCATGTTTCCTTGAAAACCAACCTTAGGGGAAATGTATTTAGGAGGATTTCTTTTTCAGAAATCCATAAAGCTTCCATTTCTTCACTCTGCCAAAAATGTACAGTATGGTAGAGTTTCTTCCCAATCACTATCATTATTTCTGATGCCAATCTAGTTTTTCTGTTGCTAAAAAGCTCCTGGCGAGAACTTGAAGCATCAATTCCAATCCCTTTTTTTTCCCCAGCTTATTTTTAGAAAACCCATCCCTATCATTTTCTGATTCTTCTTAGTGAGCTTAATGAGCTAAGTCATGCAATGCCAATATCACAAGAGCTACTTTGTGCGGCTGTAATTTAAAAATACTGTTCCGTGAGTCTTTCTTAACCTTTCAAATGCTACATGAAATCTTTATGGTAGCTAATTTGCAGGGCTGACCTTCCTATGAGCTTTTGTTTCACACATCTTTATGTCCCCCATAAAAAAAATGAGTTTTCTCTTTTGTTCCTCTATCAGGGGTGTCAAACTGGTGGCCCGGGGGCCAGATGCATCAGGCGCAGGCTATGCCCACCCCAGCTCCATGAAGGGAAAAAAACGTCATGATACGTCACGTGACAGCAATGTGACGCGGCGAGTTTGACGCCCGTGCTCTAAATACTGCTAGGTCGTGGATTCAAATTATGTGAATTCCTTAATTGTTTTGCAGTATTGCAGGCTAATTCTGCCGACTGCCAGCAGTTTGATTCTCACCGGCTCAAGGTTGACTCAGTCTTCCATCCTTCTGAGATCAGTAAAAGGAGGACCCAGATTGTTGGTGGCAATATGCTGACTCTGTAAACTGCTTAGAGAGGGATGTAAACCACTGTGAAGCGGTATATAAGTCTAAGTGCTATTGCTATTGCTATCAGTCCCATAGTGCCTATCAGGACAAAAATGGTCCCATAGTGCCTCTAGTGGTCAACGAAAATGGAACCACTACACATTATATAAGCTGTGTAAAAATGGAGAAACTCTCTCCTGCCACTAGGAAGGGGAAAGTCACGTGAAAACCTGTTCAAAGGGGCATGACCTAATGTGTACCATCTATAGCGCTCTGCTCTGAGAGCTTGAGAGAAGGTGGAGTGTATACACCATTCTGATAGATTGGTTATTTCCTGTTATTTTCCAGGCTTGAATCCCAAATGACAGCTGACATTCAAACCATCTTACAGCTGTTGCAGAGACAGTCAGCCCTCATTCCACCTGCTTATAGCATGGTGATGGCAAATGCAGATTACCAGAAACCAGCTGTCCGGCTACTGCGACGTCTTCATCCCATCGCATCAATTAAAACAGATCGAAGCTTCAGTCCTTCACAGGTAAGGCATTTCCGAAGAGGCAGGTTCAGTGGTGGGATTCAAATAATTTAACAACCGGTTCTCTGCACTAATGATTTCTTCCAACAACCAGTTCACCAAACTGCTCAGAAAGTTAACAACCGGTTCTCCCGAAGTGCGAACTGGCTGAATCCCACCACTGGGCAGGTTTACATACTTTAAAGCTTTATCCTCATGTGTTGTGGCCCGCCACCAGCGCTGGTGGCAGACTCGGACAGTGAGGAGCTTGGGGAGGAACATGGGCCAGTCCTGGAGTCTGGGGAAGGCTCTCATGAGTGCTCTGCGTCGGAGGCAGAGATGGGGCCAGGGCTGTCCAACAGTTATCAGCTACCTTCGGAGTCGGAGATAAGTGGGGCTGAAGAACAGCTGGAGCCTGTTCCCGATGTGCGCATGCGCAGAGCTGTCAGGAGAAGGGAACAATTAAGGAACAGAGGTCGACTCGGGAGTAAAGGCACAAAGGGATGCTGAATGACCCCTCCCATAGGGAATAAATAGGAGCGAAAGGGAAGTGGTGTTTGCAGGAGACAGTTAGTTTGTATTATTAGTGGGAAGATTTGCTTATCTGAAAGACTCCTTGCCAAGTATTTCCTTGTACAGCGTTGCGTCTGGAAGCTATCGGCCTGGCAACTATCCAAGGACTGATAAGGTCTGTGGTTGCAATTCATCCTTGAAAGACTGTTTGCCGGGACTTTGCCGGATGTGAATGGTAGGAATTCACATTAGCCAAATAAAAAGGGTTTTTTTCGGGACAAGGAGTCTGTTTCGTGATTTGGTGAAGCCTAGGTCAGAACATCGTGGGAAACAAGATGTTCTTCATAGAGATCCATATGAGAAAAGCAGCACAAGTGGTTAGACCAGAGGCCGCTATAGTCGAGATGCTGTAGGACAGGGGTGTCAAACTCAAGGCCCGCAGGACGGATCCGGCCCACAGGGTGCTTAGATTTGGCCCGTGGGTCCGCCCTGAAAACAGCGAAGGACCGGCCTGCGGTGCCTCTGCCAGTAAAAATGGAGCTCAGGAGGGCCGCTCGGCCACGATGGCCTCCTGCAACCCACTGCCAGTGAAAATAGAGCTCGGGGAGGCCGCGTGTGGCATGCCCAGGCTCTGTTTTTGGCCGCGATGGCCTCCTGGAGCCCTCTGCCAGTGAAAATGCTGGCAGAGGGCTTCAGGAGGCTGTCGCAGCCGAAAATGGAGCCTTGATGAGTGACATTGAGCTGGCCACGCCCACCCTGGCCACGTCCTCCCAGCCCCCCAAGGTCAAACACAACCCTGATGCGGCCGTCAATGAAATCGAGTTTGGCACCCCTGCTTTAGGAGATGATCAGGCTCAGCCCAAGGGAGGGACCAAATATGTCATCAGCCAGGAGTCCCTTTGCGCCCATAAGAGATCTAAGTCCACCCCACCTTGAATTCCTCCTATTCTTAACTCCCGCTAATTTCCGTTGACTGTCAATAGTTCAGATTCTTGTAGAGAGCTTAAGCTCACAATAAATCTTTATACACATTTGAACTGCCCGAATCTCCTGATTTCCCTGAAGCTTTGACAGGAACCAGTTTCCTGGATTGGCAAATTCCTCCAGGAGGTGGACTAGCTGGACTGGAAGGCAAGAGTCATGCCTTGGTTGTAAAAGAAATAGTGCCTGCCCAAGTAAAGGCTGTTTTGATCAGCAGACTTCAAGTAGCTTTTTCATCCATGCAGTTGTTTGAATGCATTGAATTGTTTGAATTCCTCCATCGACCATTGAACGCTGAACTCTGGGAGGCCTCCTTTCTGTCTCTCTGCTTCACTCGCCTGCATATGAAGTCTGGGAGAATAGCAATAGCAATAGCACTTAGACTTATATACCGCTTTATAGTGCTTTACAGCCCTCTCTAAGCGGTTCACAGAGTCAGCATATTGCCCCCAACAATCTGGGTCCTCATTTTATCCACCTCGGAAGGATGGAAGGCTGAGTCAACCTTGAGCCGATGAGATTTGAACTGCCGAACTGCAGCTAGCAGTCAGCTGAAGTAGCCTGCAGTGCTGCACTCTAACCACTGTGCCACCTCGGCTCTTCTAGATGAAGCACCTTTATTAAGCTCGGCTTCTGAAGTTCTTCCTTCAACTACAAAGGTGGCATCTGCATTCCAAAAGCTGCAGAGGGGAAGAAATCCACCTAAATGTCTTAGTTATTACAGGTAGTGTAGTCCTTGACTTACAACAGTTCACTTAGTGACTGTTCAAAGTTACAACCTCACTGAAAAAAGCGACTTATGAAAGTTTTTCACATTTACAACCATTGCAGCATCTCCATGGTCACGTGATCAAAATTCAGATGCTTGGCATTTGACTCGTATTTATGACGATTGCTGTGTATATGATCACCTTTTGCAACCTTCTGACAAAGTCAGTGGGGGGGGGGAAGTCAAGATTCACTTAACCATCATGTTACTAACTTAAGAACTGCAGTGATTCACTTAGTAACTGTGGCAAGAAAGGTCATAAAATGGGACAAAATTCACTTAACAACTGTTTCACTTAGCAACATAAATTTTGGGCTCGATTGTGGTTGTAAGTCGAGGACTACCTGTATTTGGATTGCATTGATGTGTATTTGTTGTTCAGAAACACAGCGGATTTGCTTAATAGCAATAGCACTTAGACATACTGTATACTGCTTCACAGCCCTCTCTAGGCGGTTTACAGAGTCAGCATATTGCTCCCAACAATCTGGGTCCTCATTTAACCGAACTCGGAAGGATGGAAGGCTGAGTCAACCTTAGGAAGGTGGGGGCTGTTAGGATCGAACTGCTGGAAGGAGCAGTGAGTCAGCCTGCAATACTGCCTTCTAACCACTGCGCCATCATGGCTCTTCTAGATGAAGCCCCTTTATTAAGCTCGGCTTCTGATTTCAGCAGTGCTGATTTTTAGATAAATTCTCCAGTAGTGTAAACTCATCAAAAAAAAAAAAACCACAAATGTTCTGAACTGTTTTTTAATGGCAATAAACGCCACGGAGGCATCTTTTTGTTGTGTCTTCTCAGGGTCCCAAATTCTTGGATCTTGACAAATTGAAAGAGAAATCCAAAGAATCTCTCTCAAGTGGAGAACATCTTCACCTGGCCTCGGAAGATAACCTGGCTTCCCTTTTGGAACAGGAGCACGACCTCTCTGTAGAGCCAACCCCATCACTCCGTAAGACCTACCTCCACCCAAATAGGCATCCATCCTTGCCCGATTCTCCCCTAAGCACGACAGGAATGTTGGGTCTCCATAGGCATGTCTCCGATCCTGGTCTTCCTGGGAAATGACCCTTTTGCATTCTTACATCACCTAAAATGTAAGTGCTTTTAATGTCTGGGGTTTTTCTCTTTTTTCTTTCTTCCTTTATTTTTTTTTCCCCTATCAAAATCTCAATACTTGACTCAGGGGCTACAAGGATATACCATTATATGCAAAAGTACTGTATATTTTCCTATCTTTGAAGCTTGTAAGGAAAGTTGATCAGTAACAATGTAAATATATAAATATATACATATATACATATATAAACAAACAAACGGTATGTTGCAAATATAAAACTGCCAGCATTCTCGAGGCACCTTCTATTTTTTAATTTTTTAAAAAGCACCTGCATGCTTGGAAATGATAATGGTTCTGTTGCATGGAGGTTCCTGTTTACTGTTTTCAATTAAAAACTATTTTATTGCGGACATGCCTTCAAAAAAAGATGATAATAACCCAAAAACAAAAATGACTTGCTTTTCTTGAACTTCTTTACCTTCAAACAATTTTCTCTTCTAGTTTTATCTTTTTTGGAAAACACAATTACCCTTGTAGTATTGAGCATTTTGCAGTCAAAGCAACCTCCTTTAGCTTTGAACATAAGGAAAACATAAATTTTTCTACAGAAACTTTGTAGTTTGGACATCATTCATGTAAAAACCCAATTAGCAAAACACAAATACATTTTGGAAAAAGGAAAAAAAAAAACCTGTAACTCGGCTGCGTAATGGAAAGCAACATTTGTGACTTCAGTTTACAATAGTTGAATCATTTAATGTTCTAATTTATTTTTCTTTACTGAAATTTCATCGTTGCTATAAGTTGCCACACTCAAAGGCAGCTAGCTGTCAAGACCCTCAAATACAAACAATGCAATAAACATAATTTCTACATAAACTAGAAAATGTTGTCTTTTTTCAGTTGAATAGAAGCATTAAAAAAAAAAACCTGAGTACTAAAAAAAAATTTCATTGTAATCCTTTGATATCTCTCTTGCTACCCTCTAGCCCCCAATATGCCTCAACACAGAGCTGCAAGCTTGAGCGCATTTCCAATATAAGTATACTATAGAATCTTTTCATATAACATTTCTGGTGTCTAAAATTATTTCAATAAGTAACATTAAACTGAAGGGGTTGATCAATTTTCTATGGTTGCCAGGTCTATTGACTACACATCATCCATGCACAGCAATCTGGGTCATTGCAGAAATAAGAAAATCCAGATATATCTGCCATATTTTACCTAGAGTTCTGAGGGGAGGCAGCATATACAGAATTGCAAATGAATATTAGCCAGCCAGCTTTCTGCTCGTAACGAAGGGTCCAGCAAAACAGAGTATGTAGACATTGATGGTAGGAAAAACAGATTTCTGTTAAGTGTATACTTCCTTCTTCCTAGAGGGGTCTGGTATCAGAATCTAAATTTGTAATTGGAAGATTTGTATCCAAAGCAGATTTTTTTCTCCTAAATTACCGTAATCCAGAAACATTGCAGCTCTTGAGAGAAGGGGGGTCCCTCAAACTGCACTGCTTGAGAATCAAGCAATGGAGTTGGGGGGGAGGGAGAAACTGTAAACATTTATGTTTGGGTAATGTTTAGATGATGGATGGATGGATGGATGGATGGATGGATGGATGGATGGATGGATGGATGGATGGATGGATGGATGGATGGATGGATGGATGGATGGATATACTGTAGATTAGATAGATGATAGAGAGAGATGATAGATTAGATATACAGTAGATGGATGATAGATAGATAGATAGATAGATAGATAGATAGATAGATAGATAGATAGATAGATAGATAGATAGATAGATAGATAGATAGATAGATAGATAGATAGATAGAGATAGGCAGGCAGGCAGGCAGGCAGGCAGGCAGATGGATGATAGAGGCAGGCAAGCAGGCAGAGAATATAGA
This sequence comes from Thermophis baileyi, assembly GCA_003457575.1. NCBI lineage: Eukaryota > Metazoa > Chordata > Lepidosauria > Squamata > Dipsadidae > Thermophis > Thermophis baileyi. The sequence continues at coordinate 1,938,299 of QLTV01004235.1, read as the reverse complement.
GTTCCCCCTCTAAATTCAAAACAACCTCCCTAATTCTGAGTGTTTGTATGGCTGTGGCTGTTTATATGCAAAGTGGGGGGGATTGAAACAACTGAATAGTAGAGTGACTAATGAAGCAAAAATAAAACGTTTTAAACTGAAACATTTGACTTTTGTTTTCTTCAGCTGCTCTGATGTCAATTAAAAAAAGATTTCTTCTTTCAAACTCTTTGAATTCTTCTATATCTAAAGACAACCTTTTGCTCAACTTGGGAGAATTTAAAAGATTCACTGTGTGATGGAAATGTCACCATAAAGAGATGACATTCTCCACACTGTTCTTCTGCGGTTACTTAGACACATATCACTGTGCCACATCATCTGACAATCAGGCCTGAGATTTATGAAAAACTGCAACAGAAAATTAACACCATAGTTCACAGAGTTGCTCTCAATTTCACAGATGGATGATGCTTTTATAATCACAAAAAAATTGCCCGTCAAAAGTGGTTGTACACATTCCCCAGGAGCAAAACCCCAAATCACTTTAGATTTTTAAAGGAGCCTGACAAGTAGGTCTTTTGTTTACACAGTTTAAACGTACGTTGATTTGAAAATTGTGCTCTGAAATCTTTAAATCTAAACAAACGTACCACTTCACTTGCATCACCATAAGAATCTGCCAGTCTCTTTCAAACAGCATCAGCAAAGGGTAAGGCTATCATCTGTATGACTCACTAGAGCAGGGGTGTCAAACTCGATTACATTGAGGGATGCATCAGGGTTGTTTGACCTTGGGGGGCTGGGGTGGGCGTGGCCAGCTCGACGTCACTTGTGTTGGGGGTGCCTGTAGGCCCAAGCGCTCTGCCAGCGAAAACAGGCTCCCGAGCTCTGTTTTCGGCCGCGACAGCCTCCTGCAACCCTCTGCCAGCGAAAACGGAGCTTGGGAGGGCTGCCTGCGGCCCTCCCAAACTCCGTTTTTGCTGGCAGAAGCACCGTGGGCCGGTCCTTTGCTGTTTCCAGGCCGGCCCCGCGGGCCAGATCTAAGCACCCCGTGGGCCGAATCTGGCCCCCGGGCCTTGAGTTTGACACCCCTGCACTAGAGTATCAAGGTGCTATCAAATGATATGACCATGTAGAAATGGGGACAATAGATACCGTCCCATTGCTTCCTCTATGTTCTTCTTCTGTGCCCCTTACAATATCAGATCCCCATTGCTTTCATGAATGGTTCTGCCTCAGGTCTCTTATCTCATGTATACTACTACATCTATTTTTTTCTAGGCTTCTTCCTCTTCATTCATGAGTTATTGCCAGTTTAATGCAGAACCACAGGTGAGTATCTGAGAAAATTCTGATCCAGGACTTTCTGGTATCATCAAAGCTATTCTAGCCCTGTACCTATTCGGTAGGAGGAACACAAGAAGCAATCTCATATTGAGTCAAGGGTGTGACTCACTTTGCTCAAATGGGAACATAGAAAGCCTTTGAAAGATCTTAAAGATTTTTAGGAGTTCTCTAAAACCCAACAAAAGATTTCCAGGAAATTGTGACTTGCTGTGATCTAAATCAGATTTTTAAATATGTGGCACTTAACCATATCAACTCTATTTAATGTAATTTTTAATTGAAGTGAAAAACAGGCACCTGGCTCCATCTCCTAATATATCACCTCAAAGGCCATATATATAATAATCAAGTGATTGTTAGCAGTTTCATCTCCAACCTCCAACTTATTCCAGCTTATATTGAACCCCACAGCCTTCCATTTTACTCTGGTTTTCCAATTATAATAGTTTTCTAGTTGAACAAAATAAATCTAACATTCCTTAATCCTCCCTTTCCCCTTTTAAATACCTTTTTGGCTAGCCTGTAGAAGTAGCCCCAACAATTATTCTAAAGCAAAGTAATGAACTTGATAGCAACCTATAGTTGGTGTTTACAATTATACTGTATCATCAGAGCCGCTTGGCTTACTAACTTGGTATTTTCCAGGAGACAGAAAATGGTGTAAGTAACCAGCAAACCAGCCACAGCCTTCATAAACGTATTGCCATGTGTATTCTTTCAGTACCATTTGTTACAAAGTAGGAGTGGCAGTCTTTTAGAGATTTCCTAATAAAGATGATAGATTGAAACTGGATGGGATGAATAACAGAATAACAGAGTTGGAAGGTACCCAGGAGGTCTTCTTGTCCAACCCCCCTGCTCAAGCAGGAAACCCTATACCATTTCAGAGAAATGGTTGTCCAATCTCCTTAAAAACCTCGTGTTGGAGCACCCACAACTTCTGGAGGCAAGTTGTTCCACTGATTGTTCTGTCAGGAAATTTCTTAGTTCTAGGTTGCTTCCCTCAATTAGTTTCCATCCATTGCTTCTTGTCCTGCCTTCAGGGGCTTTGGAGAACAGGTCAACCCCATCTTCCTTGTGGCAGCCCCTTAGATACTGGAACACTGCTATCATGTCACTCCTTGTCCTTTTCATTAAACTGGACATACCCAATTCTTGCAACCTTATTAAAGCAGAATGTTGCTTTGTCCAACAAAGTATTTCATTGCTGACATCGAGTCTCACTAACAACTCAGAAGTGTTTTAACTAGAAAAGTAAGCTGAACTTACTTTCATAATGATCTAGTGGTAGAATGACAAAGCTGACTAGTTTTTCTCCCTCTAAATGTGCCATTGTGTAAAAGCAGCTGTTTAAAAGAAGCTGTTTGGGGAAGCATAATTAGCTGAAGCTATTCAGACCTTGCAGCATGGGGTCAATTTGCTTTACGTGATACTATTGAGTCATAACAAAATCTAGATCATTGTTGCCAAGCGAATGGATGCATCCTGTTAACAATGGGATTCTTTATGATTTAAGCCTTCCCAATTTGAATTACAATACCATATCAGGAAATATTGTTTTATGAGGCCCTCTAATTTATACTTCTTCAAAGCTGTGTTTGCAACTCAAATTATTCAGCAGCTTTTAACAGTGCTTCTACAGAAAGTGCTGCAGGCTTCTCATCTATTTCTTAAGAGTTGATATTTAAACCTCCTTCTCTATCTAGTGAACAGAACTTAGACTTTGCTCCAAATGGCAATGAACATTGTGGATAGACTTTGTCAAGAATTACTATGCCCCTGAAAGACATGGAAAAAAGACTCCCTAAAGGTTTTGAGCTACAGCAGCCCCAACACTAAGAGACCAATTCTTGCCTTGCCAGAAACTTCCACCTTAGGTACCCTGCAGTTTGGATCAAGTTACCCAGATCCTGATTTGGGAATTAGGACACCCTTTGGGAAAAACACACTCCAAATACAAGGTCAGGAGATTGCACAATGCAGTGTTGCCATGACGTCTCAGATAGCTGTTAAGTCTTGGCAGGAGAGCAAATCGGCTGCTTGGAGTATTTAAACCAATTCTGCTTTGCTTTGTCCTGGTGATTGTCAATCCAGTAGGTCCTTAGTTTGTTATTTGACCATCCATTTAGTTTGGTGTGTTGTCTCAGCTTGTGATTTCTGTTGCACCCTGTGATTGATGTAACGGATCCTAAAACAAACATGAGTGATTCCCTCCTGTCAATTTCTTTATTCATCAGCTTGTCTCAATACAATATTTAGTTGAGTAATTAGCCTGGCAACATTAAGCAAACATCCTAACTCTGCTGCTATCAGCAACTCTTTGGCAACTCTACAGCATTAAATATACAGTATTCTTTAAAATGCAATAGGGTACCGCAGACCTTCCAAACATTGTTTTGTTAGAAACATCCAACCTGTGTGGCCTATGGTAAAGAATGCTTGAAGTTGTTGCAGTTCAGAAGCATTGGGATGTTAAGTTTAATCAACATGGTTTTAAAACATATGTGGTTATAGAAGAGTTGGCGATGGACAAGATACGTCATCTGAGGTACATTAGGAATCTAGGAAAAATTGTGGAACTCAATTGTGATCAGTCCCAGCAAGCATCTCTACTGTGAGGGATGGTGGGAGCTACAATTCAACAATATCTGAAGGTTGCACATGCATGTGCAATGTATCCTGCAATACCAAGAGTGGCCATTTAGAATATATTTGTAAAAAGTATCCCCACTTTAAACATTCCCACAATACTTTTTTTTTTTAATGGAGTTGTAAAGTTTTGACCTTTAAGTGGCCCATAACAGCAAAGGAGACTGACAGAGTTCATATTACCCTAAAGGAAAAAGTTTTAATTCTAGCTTATATGTTGAGTGAACCTCATCACTGTAGTGCACAGGTGGTCCCAATTTAAACCTAAGCATTGTAACTTATACACCAAACCTTAAATATATCAAACAGTGTGGCAGGTGGTACAGAGACACCAAGGGCACAAGAAAAGGCAGAACTGGCAAAGACAATCCTCCAGTGGCAAAACAACAGGAATCTGGGCTTAGCGTCAGCAGCTCTCCAAAAGTGCAAGGAAGCGATGGGGTTCATGTAATCACACTATCTCATACCCAGAATATCACACCCTCCCCAACTTACCCATTTTTAGCTTCTTTTTTTTTCCCCTTCTCACCCATAAATCCTCACTTTCAATCTTACACTATGTTGGATGGTTCGCAGCGTTGACTATTTAATCCTTACAATTGCCTCAGGAACTATAAATAGTTAGGTATACCGGATGGCCCCTGCTAAACCACCTTGCTTTTCACTGGGGGTAGACCTATTGTTAAAAGTTGCCTCAGTCATCAAGGCAGCATTACATTTAAGAGAAGAAATGTGAACATTTGTAACTAAGAATTGTGAGAAAGATGGCCCATTTTCTCTCTGCGTGTGTTAAAATTCTACACCCGTGGCTGGAAAGTGCAGGATTCAAAGAGCACTGGCACAGCAGGGTTTCTCTCACCCTTACAGAATCTATTGCACGCATCCACACCCACATCTCACCTTATAGGCTGGAATATTAAATACTGTAGAACCTGTAAAATTACTGTAGCACTCACAAATATAAGCTCATATGTACTTATTTTAGGAATGAAAAAAAATACAAAGCAAGCTCTAACTTTATTTTCAAACAATTGCCTGGAATGGCACTGAAAATAGAACGAGAACATTTTTACAGTTAGAACAGCATCCATTTCAAAAGGTACAAAATCTCTATAGAAGATTGCAAATAATCTACAGCTATTACTTGACAATGGTGAACACAAAACTTCCACGTGAATAGTGTCAATGATTTCAAAACTTTGATTTGATACCACCACTGTTACAGAAATTCAAAGATAACGCAAAAGCCATTTCAAAGGAGATAAATATAATGGCATAATTATAGAGGGAGGTGCAGGATGACACAAATAACTGAAATGTTTTACAGATGCATTGTTGACTCCAGGCTAAAAATTATCTTTCTTAGCAAGAGTACAGCTTACTGCAATATTCAACAAAATGACTTCTTACATTTTAGTTGTGAGACCAAACTCTGATGTGATGCAAATATATCCTCCTCTTACCAAGTGCTCAGGATCATACAGCTGCATCGTGCTATTCGATATACCAAGAAATGGCAACACGGGGAACTCTTGTAACAAATGCACCCACTCGCTAGGTTAATCGTGAAGCGCTACCCGGACTTAATTCTATTTCCTTTGGCAGCAGAACATATCCAACAGCTCACTATAAGCAAGGCTTTTATGATTCATCCACAATGTATGAGATGTCTACGCAGAAAGAAAATGTTTGTTTAAATCTGCAAAACATGGCAATAACCAAGCCGGTAAACCAAGACCATTATCTACAAATGCTAGCTAACCTTGACATTTCCTTGCAATGTACAAATTATAAATGGATAGAAAACAGCAGCCGCTGTATTTAAAAAGCATATAAAGGAATGGTTTGCCACAGGCCCTGTTTATCTAATACCACTTGCAGAGAGTTGGAGGAGAGCGAGAGATCTGCTGATGCTATTCAACTGGCATGTAATTATTACAATATGAGAAGCTGCTTCACTTTAACAGCTTCCCACCACATCTACGATTCTATTTTCAGGCAGTAACCACAGTGCAGTAAAGCAGAGGAAGCATCAACACAGGCATTTGTTTCTTGGATTCTTCACCTGCTCTTGGAATTCTAGGTGATAATAATGAGCCAGTTGCAAATGCCCCCCCCCCTCCTTTTACCTTTCTAGAAGATCTACGCTTCATCGGGGAAAATGTCAACTCCATAAAGTCACCTGTATTCTTTTGAAGATTACGTCAAGAGCAGCGGTCCCCAACCTTTCTGGGACCAGTTTCGTGGAAGTCAATTTTTCCACGGGCGGGGGGGGAGAGAACGGGAGGTTTCGCACACAATCTAGATCCCGCGCATGCGCAAATAAAGCTTCTCTCACTCACCCGCTTGCACGGACCGGTCCTTAACCAACCACGGACCAGTATGCCTGAGGGTTGGGGACCCCTAGTCAAGAGGATAAACCACTCGGAAGAGTATGTTTTATTACCATAGAGTATAATCTTTACTATGAACACATTCTTCTAGTTTGCATTCAAATTATTTATCAAACTTCAGAAGAAATATACAAATGTTTATACATACTTTTTGACAGCCACCAATTCATGGCTTCCTGGTTTCTTAGGCATTTACAATTTCACAAGATGCAGCCTGCCCTGTTTGTAATCATTACATGAAAGGTGATTGTTTCCTTTTATCCATCCTAAGACCGTAACCCCAAATAGAAAAAAAAAGACTATCATCCACATGTAAAAGAATGACACCTCTAACAATTACTGTACAACCTGTATACTTATTTATTTCAAACTACACATTAAAGGTCAAAAATGGTACATTAGCAGGCAGAAATATGGAAAATCAATGACAGCCTTGCTTTCACAGCAATTCTACGTAGGTGAAGTTAAGCATGGGACTGTTCATCCACAGCCGGCACTCAGATAGCCATGGTGCACTGCAAGAACTGAAAAACAAAAACAAATTTAATAGAGTTGGTGAGGGGTCCTTAGCGTCCTAACCCCCGCGCTCCTACTATTTGCATATGATCCAAAATGTACCTATCAAATAATTAAGAACTAAAAGAAATTCTGAAGCTTGTGCTAAATGTTTCAGAGAAAAAATAATTTTGTATATATGCAAGCTTTACTCATGACTATTTTGATTATGTTTCAATGTAAATTGCCATTGTCTAGAGTCCAGGGTTGTATTTTTTTTCCTGCTGGCTCTTTTCTGCAGGTTCTTCTTTGTTTTCAGCTGCCTCAGGCTCCTTCCTGGTTCTTCTCCTTGACCGTGGATTCGCCTGCCAAACCTGGAGAAACCACTCCCCATCCCATCACCCTTCTGTGGTTTCTTTTCTGCTTCTTTCTTTTGAAACCTATGGGCCAGCTCGCAGGTGATTCTACGGAGTTTTAAACTGTTTTTGCCTTTCTCTTAAAGTGCCTACAAGCTGGGAAGCTAACAGATCACTAAGGAGGGGGGGAAAAACTTTGATCTTGACAGTCACACGTAACGTTTTCTGTTTCAGTGCACTTTATCTTTCTACATAAGCCAAAGTCAGACTGAGAAAACAGAGCGGTTTCCATGAGATGGAAGTAGTTATAGGTTCAAAGTCTGTTGATTTTATCAAAAAGAACAAAAGAGACGCTCTAGATCCAAAGCAGTAGGCCTTTCATGATGCTTTATCAGCTGGTTACAGCAAAAAGGAATACCACCCAAGGCATGATTACGAGTTTCAGTTTGTAAACCTTTTAGTTTTACAATAGTGTGACCAGAGTGATCAGAGCTTCGTCTATGTTTTATTAATGGAAATCTGATTAAACAGCACACAAAACAATATAGTACAATATCTGTATTGTACATGCATTTAATAAAGACAGTAATTGTTAGCTGAAACTATGTAAAGCCTAGGATAACTAGTTCGCTTAAGAGTACCAGGCTGATGCTTCCCCTAAGAACAGACACACTGATTCCCACCACTGGAGTCTGCTCTTCATGACACAATTAGTGAAAGTGAATCATGCCCTGATTTAACAGATCTCTGCAGACAAGGCTACAAATCTGTTGCTAAGGGTTTTAGGGTCCATCAGTCCATGGACAGGCAGATGGTATATAAATGGAGAAAATCCAATTAACATTGCTACTCTTCCCAGAATCAATTGTCCAAAACAAATAAAATCAGCTGGAGCAAGGCATATAATTTTCCAAGAGGCACAAAGAACTCCTGGGTAACAGCAAATTCTTTGCAAACCACTACTACATTGTCTGAGTAAATGAAGGGAAAAGGCCATTAACGGGATAGCAGATATGTATGACCCTTCTGTCAACAGGGAGAATTTGATTGATTTCTCAAAGACAGGACAGTCATCAGATAATTTCTGGAACACATTAGGAGGAATGGAAGAAATGAGACAGCTAGTTTGCCACCTTTGAAAAGCTTCCTCCTGGAGAGTGGCCTGCCAACTAGAAGAATGATGGCAAAGCAAACAAACTGTGCTTATACCTAGTCAAGGGCTAGGTTTGCACCCACAAGTCTGGCATTCATCAAATGGGGCCTTTAGGATCAGAAAACCAAGCTAACAACTGCAAGTTAAGGAGATTAATAAGTAAAGGGGGAAAAAAACCTACCATGATAAAAGGAAAAAAACAGTCAAAGACGAATAATTTAATACTGTAGTGGTTGAAAACCAATGGAAAAATGAGATGGGAGTCACACCATGTTCTGTGGTACAAATGGGGAGGAACAGACCAAAACAATCTGTAAGCTCTGGAAGGTACCAAATGAAATCCTGCACAAGCAAATAAATAATGAAGATGAAAAATCAAGAGCCCAGTGAAGAATTAAAGGAACTGCCATCTGTTTGAGATCTTAAGAGGAGCTACAGCACTATCTTGAGATGTAATTTCCTAAAATATTCTCGAGTATAATGGGAGTGGGATTATAAAAGGAAATGTAAGAAACACAATTTTAGTTAAAAACATTTTTTTACTACCAATTAACAGTATTGTTACTTACATCATCATACAGAAGATTCACAATGCCCTGTTGCATGCTGTCTCTTCTTCTGAAGAAATCTTTAAAAAAAAATATTATTATGTTTTGGCAAATTTATATTATAAAAATCCTGAATTTGTCTAGATATACACACAAAATATCTATGTGGTATATTTTACAATAGTAAAGCACAACCACAATACATAATGTAATTTCTCTTTAAATTAACAATATTCCATTATCCATTTATTTCTACAGTCATCAGACAATAGCACATTCTATAAAATCACCGGCAATACAATTGAATTACACCAGACTCCAAATAAGGCCACAGATGCTTGCCACTCTATGTAAAATCTTTTGTCCTGTTCACTGCACTGTAAGGCTAAAGTAATCCAAAGAATAATGTTTGCCATCTTGTCAATAGTACAAGTCAAAGCATTGGGACTTTGAAATGAGGCTTGATTTTTAAGCTGACAATTATTTGAGGGTACTCCCACTTTCAGTATGAAAAAGCCTTTGGAATTACACATAATGGCTAAAGAAATTTGCTGTAAGAAGAAGAAAAAATAGAAGAAATTTTCAAAGGTTCTTCTAGGCAAATATGTTCTACTTATGCAAACTGGTCTATATCCAAGCAGTGAATGCTTGCTTTGTAAAATCAGAATATATTATACAAATCCAGCACTTACCTGTTAAAGCACGAAGCTTCACACAGCAAGCCACATAGTCATCAAAAGAAATTCTGCCATTCTTGCTGTAACGTTTTACAATAGCAATTAAAGTCTGTGGGCTTAGTCTGTATCCTAGATAAGTAATTAGAAAGAAAAACACACTTTCAGGACAGAAAGCTTAGGAGAATTTTTCCAATATTTGGGTATTCATAAATCATTTACAGTAATCATAACCAATCTGAGATAGCAGAAGTTCAACAGAGATACAGTGAATAAAATAGAGCAAGTTAAGATAATTTGTTAAGACTACCCCTTAAGAAGAGTACTATATTGCTCTATTGTGCAATTACAAAAGACTAACTTTCCCAGATGTAGGAAAAGGAATAGAATCCATAAATTTCTAACCTAAATTAGATAGCCAGCACTAGATTTAAATGCAGAAAACTCTGGCTTACCTGTGTAAATTAGATTTCTAAATCAGCAAAGCTTTACTTACCCATAGCTACAATAACTTGAGTCAGCACATGAAATTCCACAGTTCCACTTCGGTCTTGATCAACCAACATGAAATTGTGTTTCCAAGCACTGAGAGCTGTCCAAAGTTCTTTAAATTCATTATATCCCATTTTTCCAGTATTCTGTCTCTAGCGTTATGTGTTAAGAAGCATACCAGCTTGTGGACAGGTGATTAAAAGAATAAAAAAGATAAATGTTTTACTTGTATGGATTCTGTTACTGTTCTGCACACTTGTGCTCCAATTTTGCTCATGTTTTAAACAGATAAGTCATAAAAATCATTTAGCAAAAAACAAACAAACACCATTTTCTTCTTACTTTGCTCTTTTAGAAAACAATACCGTATCAATCTAAACCTTTTAACACTGGTATCTAAGCAATTTTCAAATTAAGCTTGACTTTGGTGACAATAGCAATACCTCTATCTAATTTTCTTAAGCAATATTGTGGAAGTAGTTTGCCACTGCCTTCCCTTAGGATGTATTTTTTAATTCCGGAATCTCACTTACAGTCCTAGGATTTTGTTACAGTCATGCATTTAAGTACTAACCATTCTTGAGAGCATCAAAGGATAGCTTACTGTTGCCACCTGCTGGGCATATACAAGATGTTACAGTACAGTACAAAAATTATTTGGGGCTCCTACTTGTACTTCAATTGATGACATATATAAGTCCTTCCTTTAAAAGAGGAATTGTAACAACAACAACACCGTGGGAATCTATCTATTATTTATGAGCTGGAAGCAATCTGAATTGGAAGAGAGCTTTCCTACATATTTATTTTAAAATCAATGTGAGGTAGCTCAGATTTCACATTTCACAAATGCAGAAATGTATTTTCTTATGTAACTTCAAAGCATTTTACAGAGTCCCTGAAAATCAGGATAGACAACTTATAGCTTTCAATGTGAACCTAAGCCCTTTTTGCAGCCTATTGCACACCCCAAAATTGTGCCACTGAAGTTTAGTTGGAAAAATGACTGAATGTGTAACATAATTTCCATTTGTTTTGATAAAATAAGAAAAACAAGTAAGCCCCCTGTGAACTTCATGCATCCACCTGGTAAAAGCCGTAGTCCCACAAAATTAGAAGGGGTCATAATCCTGCTGTCTAACAACACTCGCTGTCTAATCCTGCATCAGTTAACAGTGGTGTTCTGCAAGGCAGCGTCTTAGTTAGGTCCCACGCTTTTCTTGCTCTGTATCAACGATTTATGTGATCAACTTAAAAGCAATTGCGTCCTTTTTGCCGATGACGTAAAATTATTCAATACTACAGATAATCCTGTTGTTTTGCAAAATGATCTCGACTATGTGTCTGAATGGTCATCTATTTGGCAACTTCAAATTTCGATGAGTAAATGCTCTGTCTTACATATTGGTAAACGTAATCAGAATGTCAAGTATAAGCTAGGTGGCATTGATCTAGCTGATGACCCTCACTTTGTCAAGGACCTAGGTGTACTTATCTCTGACAATCTATGCTCCAAAGTTCACTGTAACAGCGTTGCTAAAAAAGCATTAAGAGTTGTAAATTTAATTTTGCGCAGTTTTTTTTCTGGAAATATTGTATTGCTAATTAGAGCTTATAAAACTTATGCTAGACCAATCTTAGAGTATTGTTCAACTGTTTGGAATCCCCCACCATATATCTGACATCAGTACAATTGAGCAGGTTCAGAAGTATTTCACGACAAAAGTCTTGCACTCTTCTGTACACAATAGAATTCCCTATGCTACTAGGCTCGAAATTCTCAGTTTGGATAACTTAGAACTGCGAGGCTTGCGGTTAGACCTAGGTATTGCATACAAAATTATATGTAGTAATGTTTTACCTGTAAATGACTTTTTTTGTTTTAATCGCAATAATACACGCGCTAACAACCACTTTAAACTTAATGTAAATTGTTCTAAACTTGACTGTAAAAATATGATTTCTGTAATAGAGTTGTCAAAGTCTGGAATGCTCTACCTGATTCAGTTGTTTCAGCTACAAATTTTCAGTTTCAGTCACAAATTGAGTTCCGTGGACCTTACTTCAAACTTCAGTGGTTAGTAGAGGGGGCGTGCATAAGTGCACTAACGTGCCTATCGTCCCTGTCACTGTATTTTTATTCTTTTATTCTTGTTCTAGTTTTTGTTTGACAAATACTAATAAATAAATAAATAAAATAATTTCCAGCCTGACGTCTCTGCGAGTATCACTGCATCATTAATGTGTAAAAACACTAAGACATTTTCCTACTTTGTTTAGCTCTTTTGATAACTGATAACTGTTTCATGATTGCACTGTAACATAGCAATAGCAATAGCACTTAGACTTATATACCGCTTTATAGTGCTTTACAGCCCTCTCTAAGCGGTTCAGAGTCAGCCTATTGCCCCCAACAATCTGGGTTCTCATTTTACCCACCTCAGAAGGATGGAAGGCTGAGTCAACCTTGAGCCGGTGAGATTTGAACCGCCGAACTGCAGCTAGCAGTCAGCTTGAAGTAGCCTGCAGTGCTGCACTCTAACCACTGCGCCACCTCGGCTCCTCATGACATGACATTCCTTCTAAGCTGTTTTCTGCATTGTTGTCAGTGGGCTGTAAATAAAAGACTGATTGTAGTCTAAAATGGGACAAGTACAAATCAATCTTTAATGGGACCAGTTAAGAATATATGCAACCAGAAAACCTAGTTGCGTATATTTTAATCATTAAATGAACCAATTAACCAATTCTTACTTGTTTACAGTCCTTAGTAAAATCAGACTGATCCTGCCATTTCTGTTCCTTTATGTACAAAAGTATAGTCTTCATCAGGTGACCTGCACCTCAGGCAACAAACAAAAATGTATCCTAAATTATTTAACCCAAAGTTATAGTTCTAAATTTTATGACACACTGCCCAACTTAGAACAACTCAATCTGAAGACTGGCATCAGACATACTTTGTCACCTGTAAATCTTGGTAAATTTCTAAAGCTGGCAATTGTGGTTCCAGCTAAGCAGGATGAAGACAAAGAAGAGACTGTGGAAGGAAGCCTGATGCTTGTTCCTCGTTTGATATACTGTAAAAGTTTGCACAAATTATTCCACTTGCTCTGTGATTCAAACTTTTTTAATACATACTCTCACCTGCATTACATATTGATGTTTTTCAAGAGACACTGACTATGGAACTGGAGAAATAAGCTCCATTAAATTCAGTGGAACTTACTTTAAAAAAAGACATCCAGAAACAGACAATTCAGCTACATATTTTTAAAAGGATACATCTAACATCGATATCATAATTCTGCAGGTCTCCAAGCTGAATGCTGAAATTGCAAACAAAGTATTAATTCTAAAGCACCACATCCATTTCAGTTGTAATCATTAGTGCTCAAAACAGGAACAGCAAATCTCATTTAAAGGATTACCATTCAAACTTACTGTAAGGTCCGCCTCTCCTCCTCATTCAAGAAAGTAAAGACTCTTGAAACTTAGCATTTCAAAAGGAACCTTTTATTGAACTGGAGTGATAGCAAGGCGAAAGAAAAGCAGGCTCTGAGGTCCCTCAGGCAATACAGTTAGAATATAGGAATTAGAAACCCCTCCCAACAGTCCAATGTGGATTCAGCCATTCCGCAGGTGTGAAGATGTTATTGTACCAGCCGCTCTGAGAACACGATAAGGGAACTTTCTCAGGGTCATCCTCTGCCGGCTTTCAAGCGATACAACCCACATGGCCCTCCCTCCCCTTACATTCCCCAAAAGGTGCGAAAATCCCAGGGCGCTTAGGCGCCAGGCAAAAGGTTATAAATCAATAGGATACAGGATATAGGATACATAGGGGAGAAAGCAATAAAGTAAATAATATGACCAAGGGCCCCCCCTTCCCCTGAAGAATGGCAGAACCACGAATCTGACACCTACTGAATGTAGCAATCAACTTGTGGAGAACAGACCACCAATTGAAATCTGATTTCTCAGCTGGACTTAAGGCTCTGTTCAGTTTTCCTAGGTGGAAGGGTAGTTAAGAGGTGATGGGTGACATTTGAAAGCCAAGTCAAGAATACTACTACAAGGAGGGCAAACGGTCAGTTACCCTTCATGTATTACACAAAGAGATTAAAATTCACTAGAAGTATTAACAGAGAGGTGAGGTATTCTGTTGCTCAAGAAATAACACTTGTAATGTCTGAATATGGCTTCTCTTTTCCCTCCGCTAGGCATCCCTCCTTCATCATATCGCACATAATCATCAGCCTAGTTTCTTTCTCTTCCCTGTTCCTTCCTATCACCCTATCTCTATCATGCTTTGCTTTGCTTTTCATTTGCTCTTTCTGCTTAAAGGAGTGGAGAAGGGATGTGTGTTTCCATGCATAAAAGTTGGTATATATCAGTGGTTCTCTACCTTCCTAATGCCGCGACCCCCGCCTTGCCGCCGCGACCCCCGCCCCGCGCATGCGCGTTGCCAGTCACCAAGATGGCGGGCTAGCGCGCGCTTAGGCGACCCCTGTGAAAGGGTCGTTCGACCCCCAAAGGGGTCGCGACCTACAGGTTGAGAACCGCTGGTATATATGATAGCATTTTTGGTATATGCAACTGGAAGATAAATTTTATATTAGTTTAAGGATCTTGTAATGTAATTACAGGAAAATGAATGTAAAGAAAATGTTTAATATTAATTGAATTAACCATGATTAAGTACTGCTGCCAAAGTCACTGGAAGTTGAGTAGCATAAAAATTTTGCTTTTGTTCTGGACCTTCCTTTTTTTTAAGAATGTGGCTTCTGACAGAGATAAACATTAACTTATACAGGTTGTTCTCGACTTACAACAGTTCATTTAGTGACCCTTCAAAGTTACAACGGCACTGAAAAAAGTGACTAATGACCATTTTTCACTCTTATGACTGTTGCCGCATTCCCATGGTCACGTGATCAAAATTCAGATGCTTGGCAACTGATTCATATTTATGACGGCTGGAGTGTCCTGTGGTCACGTGATCCCCTTTTGCGACCTTCTGATAAGCAAAGTCAAAGATAAGAAACCCAGATTCACTTAACAACCGTTACTATCCTAACAACTGCAGTGATTTTCACTTAACAACTGTGGCACGAAAGGTCGTAAAATGGGAGCAAAACTCACTTAACAACTGACTTGCTTAGCAATAGAAATTTTGGGCTCCATTGTGGTCATAAGTCAAGGGCTATCTATATAGATGCATGTGCACATATAAGTGTATCATATGACCTAATTAAGAGGCCATTTTGAAGACTAATTTCAATTATGGCAATCTTAGATTAGCAAAGGAACAAAACCAGTACTTTTGCTTGCTTGTTTTCCTTTTGATGGAGGAGATCAACTTGAATTTAGGGCCATCTTTCTTTTACTACATGCAGTAAGTAAACAACTAATGATCTAAAAAGCAATATGTAAAAATATGAGGAATGAGCAACTTGCAGATTACATAGAAAACTTAGGTTAATTTTTATACCTTTGAGAGGATCCTCCATCTGCATTTATAATTTTCAAAGCATACTAATTTATTTTCAACAGAGGTTAAAATTTGTGTGCACCTTCTCTCTTTAATGCACTTCAAAACTAGGGCGAAATTATTCAGCTATTTGTATCCTGCTTGACTTGGAGACATCATTGGGTTGTCACTGGCAAAATGTCTGAAGGTAAAAACTATCAACATCCCCCAAATGTGGTCTCTGGATACAAAAATTGAGTTCTCCCATTACAGATGAAAAAAGGATCACAAAACAATTACAGGTACATTATTATAAAACAGTCCAGAATAATAAATTGAATAACAATCTTACGAGAATATGTTCCACTGATTCCAGACTGTGTTAGACATCTCTGGAGTTCCTCCGCATCCACTTCACCATTCTGTAAAATGAATGCGTACAAATTTGAGGTTCAAGGGATTAGCAAAATTGATAATAGAAAATCAAGTATTCATGCATTCTATAGTTAACATACTGTTCTACTTAAATTCAAATAGTTTACTTCACAAATATACCTCAATTATATATTTGCTATACTAGTTATTTTACATAAGTAAATCGCAATGGACATGTTTTCAAAATCACAGAATAAACTATAACTTCCTCATTTGTGACATCTTACAATAGGAGAGATCATAAAAACTAGTTTTCACAAATGTTGAACTTAAAAAGAACTTTCATGTGCAAGCTTTGCAAATTATGAGACAAACCATTTAAAATAAACAAAAAAATTATCTCCCTATTTCTTCATTCCAGGCACATCCTACAGAGTTTCTCAGGTTAGTTCAAATCCAGCTCTATACAAAAATATACAAGACCAACAAATTCATAAGTTTAAAGTTATCCACATCCAATTATAAAATACAAACATAAAGCTCATCCAGACAAAATAAACTATATAATGAAAGCCTTTAAATTAATTTGTCAAGCTACCTCAATATCCATGTCAATTTGCTATCTGTTTGAGCAACTGCAAATTCTCACATGGGAGAATATTCATTCAAACAGACATGAAATGCAGCCTTTCAGCTACCGTACCATTGCATTATGTTGCATTATCTTGCGAAAATGACAAAAAAAGCTTATCTTAAAATATATAAAACATAAAAGTAAGCAACTTAAATATATCTTATTAACCTCCAAGTTAATTTTACAGCAATGATTAAAAAAAATAAATTGTGAGCTTTGCCAATGAAAGCATAAGGAATGGTGGATATTGAAAATCCTGTTGCTTGATTTGGCCTTAAGCAAAATTCCTTAATCTAACATGGGAATCATGTACAGACTTCTCAGAGGTTTCTCAGAAGTGTTTTTCCAAACTGAATGGGCATATCTTTTTCCTGGCTAGATTTAAAAAAATAGGATCATGCTGATATAAAGTTCTCCATAGAAAGAAAATATTAGTCATATTGACAAAAATTCGGTACGTATGGTATAGCTTTTCTACTAGCCCTATGTAATTGAGGGGATTGTTCATAATGATTGTACAAAACACAAACATACTTTTGCATTTACCACCAAAGCAAAAGGATTTTCACTGGATAAGTTCACAGGGCACAAGGAAAAGATTAAATGAATCTTGATTTTGACATTTCTGAGTCTCGTTGTCAGTTCATAATGCAAGAACACTCAGAAACTGTTTCACTGCCTTTCTTTACCCTCCCCTCCAAAAACAATGCCCATGTTACTGCAAGTTTCTACCTGATCAGTTCTTTTGAGTGTCAAAGGCCCACGCTTCCATCACCCCACTGGTCTTGCTATATGGCAGATGACATTGTGCTTATTTGACTGGTACTTCAGGAGTGAATGTTTATTCCTCCTATAAAAAACTAAATTTACTAAAATATTACAGTTGAGAATTAAGAAAAATATGGAAGTCAGCAACGACGATCCTATTTATGAAAAACTAAAAACACAGGAAAAACTCCCTGTTCCAGATAGCTACTTTAGAGCAGTGGTTTTCAAACTATGTTCTGGAAAACTCCTGAATTCCTTAGAAACTGATCATGTAGTCTTCAATATAATCAGTCACATTATTCCACCCACCCCACCCCCCAAAAATATAGGTTACTGTACTATTTATGCTATTAAAACTTCTCCTCTAGAACTGTAGAAGAAGTTGCAATAGAATGCCTGGGTTATTCTCTAGGCTATGCTCTGTTCAATTGTCAGCATTTTACATCTGAGGATGTTAGGCTACATTAAACAGATCTTGCAATTGTGCTTAGAATGCCAGCCCATTTATTCAAAACCATACAGGTTGATCCTGAGAACATGTTATTCCAGAACACACTGCACAATCCTTTGCTATGCAATTGAATTCTACAGCCGATATATAGCATGTTCTTTAACAAATGTCAGCAAAGAAAAACTTCTCTCGAGATACAGCTTGAAAACCCTGCTGTAAAGCTATGAAAAAAAATGAAAAAGCAATGGTATTTCATGTTTTCCTCACTTACAAATATGGATCACCTAGTACAGGTAGTCCTCGGCGTACAATCGTTCATTTAGCGACCGTTCAAAGTTACAACGGCACTGAAGAGTGACTTATGACCATTTTTCATAGTTACAACCTTTGCAGCATTCCCATGATCATGTGATCAAAATTCAGATGCTTGGCAACTGGTTCATACTTATGACGGTTGCAGTGTCCCGGGGTCATGTGATTGCCTTTTGCAACCTTCTGACAAGCAAAGTTAATGGGGAAGCCAGATTCCCTTAACCACCGTGTTACCAATTTAACAACTGCACCAATTCATTTAACAACTATGGCAAGAAAGTTTGTAAAATGGGGCAAAACTCACTTAACCAATGTCTCATTTAACAACAGAAACTTTGGGCTCATTTGTGGTCGTAAGTCGAGGATTACCTGTAGATTTTACTTGCAGTCAATATTTGAGATGAAATAGTACTAAATATAATTAAGAGCTCTGTGCACTACATAAACTGTTTTGTATCTATCTTTAGAGATCTATTTTTACAACTATTATTATACTACCTAGTATATGCCTACAGTAACTTATTTTGGGTAGTAGAAGGATCATTTGTTTATTTTTTAAAACACGTATATGCTTATATTATATGATATCCTTATAATTCCAAGACATTATACTGCTTGGAAAATAATCTTTTCCACCCAAAACCCTACTCTTCTTGGGGCCTTAGTAGCTCACACTATCAACTCCATTTTGGCTATTCTTTGCTAAGTCTGTCTTAACACTTCAAATGAAAGTCGAGAGATTGAATTTTGAACAGTGCCCAAAAGAGTTTAGTGGAATTTAGAGAAATGCTCAGAATGAGAACATTAAAAAAATTACTGCATTCCATTTACAACTATAACAAAGAAATCTGCTTTATGAAGTAGTTGGTCACCTTTCTAGACAAAATTTGGTTTATTCCCTGCCTGTAGAGAAAAGAAGCAATTAATTGACCCACACTTGTACTGGATACTATTTCAAGCAGTTGCTGCTCTAATGAAACAAATGTTGTTCTGAAATGCCTTTCCTGTTATTCCTGTCCTCTATCAGAAGACAGTCTACAGGGGAAGCAAATACTGTGCCACACTTTAACAGTTAAGACTCATTTCTTCTTCCATGGAAATGTTAGTAAGAACAGCATTTTACAATTGAAATTAGGCATTTCTCTGAGAATGAATATCCAATATGGCCATTCTTTTTATCTTTAGGCACTCAACAACAGAATCTATTTTTAGGTTAGAGGATGAGTTAGAGTATATTCTGGCATCTATTTCCGTTCACAATTTAATCACAAGTAAGAGAAAATACCAGCTTCCAAAAGCATCATACTCTTTAATTGTTGAACTGCATGTATTTTCCAGCTTTCCACAATTTAAATTTACTTTGCCAGCGTAAGCTTAGAATCACATTCACATAAGCGTAGCGACTTAAATAACTGTCACCATTCTGGCAATAAAATAACTTTTCCTCCCTAAGCTCCCTGACTATCAGAGAGCAAACAGAATTTAGCACTGGCTGAAATGAATGCTTACTGTTCTTGTCAATAAGCAAATAAAACGGATCAAAGAATATCCTACACACAAAAATCTATTTTAATAGAAACTACCATTAAATCCCTTCAAATTAGCTGAGTATCAAAAACTCTCTCTGTGGGTGATAAAATGTTCAGGGTCAAAGGATAGTATTTAAGAAGGCAGTTCTTACACTGTCCCTGCCTCAGGTCACAGGTAATTTCTTTCTCATCAACTCCTCCAATGGAATATAGCATCAAATGGGTTGTGCCAGAGATATGAATGCTTTTACTGCTAGAAATACCATATTACTATTGCTATTATTGTGGAGGCGCTAACTGATTTGTTAAGCAAATGCCTTACTACTACTGTAAGGCATTCTTTGTAAAGAGTATAAAAATTAAAATGCAAGCAGAAGAATAAATGTAAAGAAAAGCTACTCACCTGAAACTGGAGTTCTTCATGAATATTGCTTTTGCAGTTCCACTCTTGAGAGAATGCAAATTGGCATCAAAACTCCCAAAACGCTCTAGAGACCAATGACCTGTGGGGCCATGCATATGCCCTTTGTTGAATCTTTACTATAACCTTTTAACCAGTCCTTTCGCCCAGATTAGAGAGATATGGCTTCTGTATTTCTCAATACCTAGTCACATATAATGTACAGACCTCTTCCAAACTGAAACCGGATGGACATTCACTTAAACACCGATTCACTAAGTTTTTATTATATAAACCTTGATGTACTGTAGCTATTCTGTTGCCAGATAGCCCTACAAATAAAATTGGCTGAAGATCATAGTCCAATTAATGAGGTCAAAAATCAAATTTACAATAGCCCTCCCATTCCTCTTACACAGAAAGTACAAAATTTTAATTATTTAAAATGTTATCATAGGAAGGTAGCTTTATATTGCTTGCCTATATCTATATCTATATCTATATCTGATTATGGATTCCATGCAAACGAACAATTAGTTGAAGGTGAATTTCTCCATTCTTCCTCTCAGTCCAGCTGGATATTATGTTGGTCACAAATGGGGAAAAAAACTTATTTCATTTCCTTTTCTTCTATTGAGCTGTTTAATACCTATAAAACTTTAGAAACAAGCCTAAAAGGCTAGCAATCTACATGGTAGTAGCTGTAGATGAAAAGCTATCTTGTGCGCTATGGCCAGTCATATTAAAAAATTACAGACAAGCAATTTTATAGGGTCATTTATAAGGGTGCAATACCAATAATACTGTCAATATATCCATTGCCAAACAAAACCCTGAGATTATGGGATATTTCTAACAGTGATCAGCAGAAAAAAAGTGACTGTCTTTCAAAACTTCAGGAGAATTACTTAAACTGACCTACCTGTCCAGCAGTAGCACTGAAGAATGCCCACAAGGGATCAACAGCAGCACCAGCATAGGCACCAGAATAAACAGAATATCCAGTAGATCCATCATGGGCTACAGCAGTTTGTACCCCTCTAGGGACCGGTTGTCCCACTGCCATTTGCATTGGCATCTGACCATGGTAAGCACCATACTTTTAACAAAAAGAAGAGATATATTTTACTATGTTCATCAGCCTAGCACATAGCATGTATGCACACACACCCCAACTTTGGGAAAACACCTTCTCAAATATACCATAAAAATGTCAGTTTTTAAATATTCAAAATCCAGTGAAGCATGCTTGAAAGCTATGTTTCATTACTATGTAACTAATATATTATATTGGTTACATAATAATGAAATATAGCTTTCACAATAGTTAGTCCTCACTTAATGACAGCCCTGTTTATCAACCATTCTAAATTAGGACAACACTGACAAAGTAACTCTATGACCAGTCCAGGTACTTACAATCATTGCAAAATTTCTGCAGTCATGCGATTGTGATTTGAACATTTCACAACCAGCAGATATTTACAACTGTTGCAGTGTCCTATAGTCACATGATCACCTTTGTGTATTTCACAACCAACTTGCAACAAGCAAAGTCAATGGGGGAAGCTGGATTCATTTAACAGCTGCCTTGCTTAGCAATGGAAAATTTGAGCTCAGTTGTGGTCATAAGTCAAGTACTACCCATATTTGCCAATAGATAAAACCAAAGTCTCTTTATTCCATATCTTTTAAATATTAGAGAAGGTGTTAAGCTATTGAAAATGCTTATACTTGTCTTGATGACAGGGAGAGTGAATATCTCTATTTTTTTCTTTATATACAGTGTATTCGGAAAGTATTCAGACCCCCTTCACTTTTGTCAATTATGTTATGCTGCAGCCTGATTCTACAGTTGTTGAAATTCATTTTTTTCCTCATTAATCTACACTCAGTACCCCATAATGACAAAGTGAAAACAGAATTTTAGAAATCTCTGTAAATTTATCAAAAAGAAAAAGCTGAAATATCACATTGGCATAAATACAGCCTGTTTGCAACAACACTTGAAATTTAGCTCCGGTGCGTTGCAGTTCTCGTGATCGTTGTTGACATGTTTCTATACCTTGATTGGTAGTCTAGCTGTGGTAAATTAAATTGATTGGACATGATTTGGAAAGGCACACACATACCTCTCTATAGAAGGCCTCACAGCTGACGAAGACAGACTGTAGCAGAGCAAAAGCCATGAAGTCAAAGGAACTGCCTGCAGAGCTCAGAGACAGGATTATTGCAAGGCACAGATCTGGGGAAGGCTACAATAAAATTTCTGCTGCACTGAAGGGTTCCTAAGAGCACAGTGGCCTCCATAATTTTCAAATGGAAGAAGTTTGGCACAACCAGGACTCTTCCAAGAGCTGGTTGCCCTGTCAAATTGAGCAATTGGGGAGAAGGGCCTTAGTAAAAGAGGTGACCAAGAACCCGATGGTCACTCTGACTGAGCTCCAGAGATCCTGTGTGGAGATGAGACAGAGTTCCAGACGGACAACCATCACTGCAGCCCTCCACCAATCTGGGCTTTGGCAAAACACATGAAAGCAAACATGAAGTTTAAAAAAAAAAAAAAAAAGCACCTGCAGGACTCTCAGATTGTGAGGAACAAGATTCTCTGGTCTGATGAAACCAAGATTGAACTGTTTGGCCTCAATTCTAAATTTTATGTCTGGAGGAAACCTGGCACCACTCATCACCTGCCCAATATCATCCCAACATGGTGGTGAAGCATGGTAGTGGCAGCATCGTGCCATGGGGGCGTTTTTCAGCAGCAGGGACTGGGAGACTGGTCAGGGCTAAGGGAAAGCTGAATAGAGCAAAGTACAGGGATATCCTCAATGAAAACATGTTCTACAGCGCTCAGGACCTCAGACTGGGCTGAAGGTTCACTTTCCAACATGACAACGATCCTAAGCACACAGCCAAGATAACACAGGAGTGGCTTAGGGACAATTCTGTGAATGTGCCAGAGTGGTCCAGCCAGAGCCCTGACTTGAATCCTAGTGAACATATCTGGAGGGACCTGAAAATGGCTGTCCACCTATGGTCGCCATCCAACCTGACTGAGCTTGCAAGAATTTGCAAGGAATGGCAGAAAATCCCCCAATCCAGTTGTGCAAAGCTTGTCGCATCATATCCAAAAAGACTTGAGGCTGTAATTGCTGCCAAAGGTGCTTCTGAGTGAAGGGTCTGAATACTTATGCCAATGTGATATTTCAGTTTTTTTCTTTTTAATTTCAGAGATTTCTAAAATTCTGTTTTCACTTTGTCATTATGGGATAGTGAGTGTAGATTAATGAGAAAAAAATAATTTCAACAACTGTAGAATCAGGCTGCAGCATAACAAAACTGACAAAAGTGAAAGGGGTCTGAATACTTTCTGAATGCACTGTATTTTTCCCCTTTTGCCATCCTCTTTTTTTTCCTTTTTGCATTTTCTATTTTTTTCTTTTGTTTTGTTTATATTTTGTTTATATTTTGTATGTTTGTATTATTAAAAAAAATCTTAAACATTAAAACTCTTAAATGATCAGTGTAGCAGCAACAAATTTTCTTCCCATTTCAATGTAGGATAAAACATGAACTTAGCAGGAGTTTCCCTGTTTCAGGAAACAAGTCTTAATGTATTTTAATATATTAGCAATAGCACTTAGACTTATATACCGCTTCATAGTGCTTTTACAGCCCTCTCTAAGCGGTTCACAGAGTCAGCATATTGCCCCCAACAATCTGGGTCCTCATTTTACCCACCTCAGAAGGATGGAAGGCTGAGTCAACCTTGAGCCTGGTGGGATTTGAACCGCTGAACTGCAGCTAGCAGTCAGCTGAAGTAGCCTGCAGTGCTGCACTCTAACCACTGCGCCACCTCGGCTCTTAAGATTATTAATATTAATATTAAGAATAATATATTAAAATATGTTAAAAATATATAAATAAAGCTGTGCTAATGCTGTTCCTTCATTTAACGTTAGATCAAGACCCAGAGGATACAGCATGTGGCAGCAAATTACCAACATAAGTATTAAAAAAGCTGAACAGGGACATATCAAGTTAATGCTTGGATAGAAGACCACCCAGAAATCCCAGAGTTATAAGCTAGATTGGGAACTTGATAAAACATCTCAGAAAATAATAACTACAAATCCTATCTTTTTCCTGCCAAGAAAACTGCATGGATTTGTTACCTTGACTCAAAAATACTTCCATTGTTTTCCTTAGTATATAACCAGTTTCCTATAGGTTAAATTAAGAGTTTCATGCCACCAAATAATTTTGGTAAATGGCAAATTGCTTCCATATTGCTGGTGTCAAGGGAACAATACAGATATGTTGACGTTGTCACCAGAACTCAAAATGGGTTTGTTAGAAGCCCTAGAAATGAGGCAGGAAAATTGTCTGGAATATGGTGGAGTAGAAAGAAACACTTCACCTCACCTTCTCACCTTTCTACTTCTATTGGTATGTTAGGACTACCACTTTGTTGGTTATACAGGTAGTCCTTGACTTACGACCACAATTGAGCCCAAAATTGTTGTTAAGTGAAACATTTGTTAAGTCAGTTTTGCCCCATGTTATGACCTTTCTTGCCACAATTAAGTGAATCATTGCAGCTGTTAAGTTAATAACCTGGTTGTTAAATGAATCTGGCTTCCCCACTGACTTTGCTTGTGAGGTCACAAAAGGGGATCACATGGCCTTGGGACACAACAACGGTCATAAGTATGGACCAGTTGCCAAGCATCTGAATTTTGATCACATAATGATGGGGATGCCGCAAAGGTGGTAACTGTGAAAAATGGTTGTAAGTCACATTTTTCAGTGCTGTTGTAATTTTGAACAGTCACTAAACAAACTGTTGTAAGTTGAGGACTATCTGTATCTTAAGATTTATGATTTATCACTTTGTTGCTTGTATGTATACGGAAACTTACACTTTGGAGACAAATTCCTTGTGTGTCCACACTTGGCCAATAAAGAATATTCTAATAGGCACAGAAGCGTTTTTTAAAAGGTTATTTCCTCAGATAAAAATGAAGAGGCGCTCATACAGGTACTCAACTTATGACCACAATGGAGCTAAAAATTTATGTTGCCAAGTGAGAAATTTGTTAAGTGAGTTTTGCCCCATGTTACGACCTTTCTTGCCACAGTTGTTAAGTGAATCACCGCAGTTATTAAGTGAATCTGACTTCCCCGTCGACTTTGCTCGTCAGAAGTTTGCAAAAGACGATCTCACGTGACCCCGGAACGCTGCAACCGTCATAAATGTGAGTCAGTCGTCAAGCCTCCGAATGTAAATCACGTGACCATGGGGGTGCCGCAACCGTCAAATAAGTGTGAAAAACGGGTCATAAGTCACTTTTTTCCAGTGCCGTCGTAACTTCAAACGGTCACTAAATGAATTGTTAAGTCAAGGTACTACCCAGAGAACCCCTTTACTTGCTTGACTCCATTACCTTTACACTGTAATGGAGGAAGATGCACGTTTGAACATTCTTCATCGTTAAGTTTGGTCACTCAGCAAACCGTTATAAGTCGAGGACCACCTGTGCAGCCTATGTACTACGGTATCTGCAATTTATTCCCAACCTAGTCACCTTCTACAACCCTACTGGGTGGAAATAATATAAGTTCATTCCCTTTGTAGGCCGCCATAACATCTCCCAATCAAAGACAATGAGTTGGGGTGGGGGGAGGGGAGAAAAGAGGCACTGGTCGGGTTTGGGGGTAGAGGGAAGAAGAGAGAAGACATTTTATAGAACCTGAAGACTGAGGGCGAGGGAACCCAACCGAGGAGACCCACCAACAAAAGGCGACAAAGCGAAAATGTCTTTGAAAACCAAGACGGGGAACAAGCCTTCCAAACTAAGTGCGGAAAGAACCAGCAGCAGCTCGGCGGGCTCCGCGCCTTCCCGTTTTCCTTACTCACCGCTCCGAACGCCGGATACGTCATGCCGAATTTGCGAGAGACGAACCGTTAAAACGGTTATAGCCGACTTCGAAGCTCGGCGGGATTCTAAATCCGCCACAAACGCGTCTAAGTTTCCCCCAAAGGCCGCAGTCGCCGCCTTCTCTTTCCTTAAGTCGCTCTACGAAGAGGCGGGACTTCCTTTCCCCCACTCGCCCTCTTGTATCGCCTTCCTCTATTGGATAAGGCGGTCGTCCACTTCCGCTCGGGACCGCTTCGCAAGATGAGGAAGCGGGGAGAGCGGAAGAGGTATATGGTGGGGGGAAGGAGTTAAGAAGGAAGTCCCGCCTACTCCGGAAATGATCGTTGAGGAAAAAGAGGAAGGCGCGGTTGTAGTTTCGGAAAACAACGGAAGTCAGCGTGGCCGTATTCTCCTTAAAAGGCAGGGAAGCCGTGTGTGTTTCCTTGATAAAGAGATTATGCGAGAAAGTTAAGCCGGCTATCAGTGATACCAACGAAAGAGATGAATGATCGATGTCAGTTTTTTTGACAATAGTATTGCTTGGGCTGAGTACGACGTAACGTTAATCGTTCCTCTATTGGGGGAATAGTTTCCTTGCAGGAGTTTCCTGAATATTTTCTAGCTAAAAATGGATGGATCCTTTTTTTTTTTTAATGATGAACTCAAAATCCTCTTTACTTTCGGCCAACAAAGTATTACTGTCTTGATATCTCAAAATTGTTATCCTTCCATTTTGATTTGATTTTGTTACTTCAATTCCTGTAATACATGTATTTTTGAAAGCGAAACAAATACTGGGATGACATAGATCCTTGCCTAGTTTCTGCCTTTTTCTACCTTCTATTATGAACCACTGTTTCTCCACTTTTGGTTATTGCAGTAAGGACTTTGTTGTTGTTTACTGTGAAGATTCTTTTAAAAATCAGTGTACTTGCACACCGATTAGCTAGTTTGCATCATACAATCAAAGATTTTGTTGTATTCCACAAAACAAAGACCCTTAAGACTCACCATTATTAAAATCGTGTTACCCAGTCTCCACTGCCTTTCTGAAACTGGTTTCTGTATCATTTCTCATTCTTTGTATTTATGGCCGTGTACTGAAATGGCCATAACTTTGGGGACCGACATAAGTACTATTTGTTCAGTGCTGCTATAACTTGGAACAATTGCTGAATGGTTGTAACTCAAGGGCTACCTGAATATGGTTAATGTCCATCAGAGTGTTGGAGGCATATTTCCTCTCCCCCCCCCCTCCATTTCCTTTTCGTTGTTTATTATTTTAAGGGATAATTTTAATTTTTTTTCTGGATGCTACAAATATAAGATACAGTGGCTGTTGTACCTCTGAAAAAAAACTGAATAGTGGAGGTAATATTGTTTTCTACTTTATCCTGTAGGAAGGTAGCACCCACCCCTCTCCTAGAAAAATGAAATATCCTAGGAAAAATTTAAAAAAGGCAGAATATTATATAGAATATCCCTAGAGAAATTGAGAAACATGCTTTTAGAAAGGAAACAGACTCACTCTTAGTAGCCCCCACCTTTGTCAATGGGCCAGTGTCTTTTTCCCCACTTGGAACTGAACCCAGAAGGATATTCCTTACAACAATCCCATACCAACTTTCCCTGAGAAGCAAGCAGCCAGAGCACTGATAATGGCAGACTCACTACACAAGAAGAATATGCTGAGGACATATAATAATAAATTATAAAACTTGTATACTGCACAAATGTGAATGACTGGGCATTATATCTAATACAGTCTCTAGATATACTGTAGATCAGGGGTGTCAAACTCAAGGCCAGCGGGCCATATCTGGCCCGCAGGGTGCTTAGATCTGGCCCGTGGGGCTGACCTGGAAACAGGAAAGGACTGGCCCACGGTGCCTTTGCCAGCGAAAACGGAGCCCGGGTGGTCGCACACGCCCCCGAGCTCCATTTTTGCTGGCAGAGGGCTATCAAAATATTTCCCCTTTTGCATTTGAGCATGCAAGAAGGGACAGGAAAGGAGAAAGGGAAAGAGGAAAGAAAGAGAGATGGAAAGAGCAAGGAAGGAAAAATAAGGAAAGGGGAAGGAAAAAGAAAAGGAAGGAAGATTATAATGAGAGTGAGGGAGAGTCTCAGGGAAGTCCGGCCTTAGCAGAGGTGCCCCCCCACAGGAATCCCGTGTCACGCCCACCATGGCCATGCCCCCCAGCCCTCCCCCCCCAAGGTCAAACACAACCCTGATGCAGCCCTCAATGAAATCGAGTTTGACACCTTGCTGTAGATTGTTTTATCTATCCCTTCTTTTTTTTAGTTCTATTTCTTATTCCATTTCCTTTATTTTATTCACTATTGGGTTTTTAAATATCATATAGCCACTATTTTATTTTGTTGGTGGTAATGGCAGTGGTACCGTAGTTGTTTATATTTCACTAATAATAAAAATTATATCAAAATCTAAACCTGGAAATCTAGAATATTTTCTTGAGTGTTTCATCACTTCTTCCTAAACACATTTTCTATTTTTAAAGATGCTGTTGTAAGGAATATCCTTCTGGGTTCGGTTCCAAGTGGGGAAAAAGACACTGGAAGCATGGAGGCTGTTTGGAAAGATGGTTTTAATGGTGGACAGCAGTACCACATGGTTTGAGGTCCTGGGGAAAAGGGGGGATCATATGCTTCAAGATGGGTGAAGGAAAAGAGAGGGGGGAGATGCTGAGAGTGCCTGAGTTTTATACTCTCTGTTGGGCCTCACCTTAAGAGTTTCCTGTTCCTGTGTAAGTCAAAATTTCAGGGGGTGGGGGTCTTAGCTAACTCTGTAGGCTTTGTCTGTGTCCCAGGCTAGTTTGAGTGCTGGCTGATGCAATCTTCCCAGGTGCCATGTGGTGAGATGGGCAGAGGGCTAATCCTATCTTCGTTATGTAGAATAGACTGCCCATTGACAAAGGTGGGGGGCAATGTTCCCTGTAAGAGTAGAAAACGCCGCGCGGCAGTTAGAAACTACCGCGCGGCGCTCTCTTTTCAAGTGCGCGGGTGCGCAGGCGCGCAGGTTCTGCCATTAGAAAACGCCGCGCGGAAGTTGGAAACTACCACGCGGCGTTCTCTCGTTACGTGAGCGGCCGCGCGGCTGCACACCTTAGAGGGAACAGTGGTGGGGGGATGTGTGAGTTTCTCTGGTCTTAATGGTCCATTGACAAAGGTGGGGTCTATTAAGAGTTAGTCTATTTTCTGCCTAAAAAAACATTTCTCCATTTCTCAGCCAGGGAAATATAATATTCTACCTTTTTAAATATTTCCTAAAATTTTTCATTCCTCTGGGGGGGGGGTGCTAACTTCCTACAATGCCTTTCTCACAAAAATTTCTATTGATTTCCTTGGCTTAAAAAAAGTGTGGGGAGGGGAGGGAGGACATGAAATGAAACTATGAATCAAGAGGAAGCCAGTCAAAGACTGGCTACATCAGACTACACCAGAGAAAAGAAACTTAACCTACATTCCTAGGAATCCACTGGAATCGCTGTATCGCTGTCATAAAACTACCTGAATCTCTGCACAGCTGCAATTTCTTGGGTACAGTAGTTACTACTGACAAATTGGGATGTGTACTTACAACTGTAAGCAGTAGATATTTGGGTATATATGCTGCTGTAATCAACGAAGATTCCGGGTGGCTTACAAAACCCTCTCCAGTAGACTTAAAAAGATATAAAGAGTAATAAAAAAACCCAAGAAAACACAATTGCAATAAACTTCCTAAAGTAATCAAATGTCAAACATGATAGGCGGGTGGTTGCCTCTCTCATGATTTCAGTATTAAACGTCGTTCTGAGACTTGACTTACAAAATCAAATATATTGAGCAAAGTTTCCCACACCACTAGCCTCCAAGAGAATCGAACTACGTCTCCTAGATGATCCTGGCTGTGGATTCTGGGAAAAGTAAGACTAAAACATCTGATGGGGGCAATATTGGGAGTTATTGTTAACGAACTTGCCAGGACATGACCGCAGGAGGTAAAGTCCTCCGTGGCGGGCGAAACTAGAAAAAATTGCAACCACTCCCCCTTCAGAGCAAAGGGAAACGGTCGTCTGGAAACTAAGCTCCCACTGAGAATAGAAACCGAAAGTGCAGCCGGAGAATCGGTCCAGCTGGTTGACTTGACCGGCAAAGCGACAGAATCAGGATCCAAACAGCCGGCTGTGTTTCCCGGCGGGCGAAGTTGTAAGTTTGGGAAGCCGGACTCGGGATTGCTTTCCACGCGCGCGGAGACGCAATCGCTCTCTTTCCCAAGCGGTTCCCCGCCGGCGGCTCCAAAAGCAGCAGCAGCAGCAGCAGCAGCATGGAAGCGGCCGCCAGCCCATCCCGGGACGAGTGCATCCTCTACTTGATCTCTTGCTTTAGGACCAGGATCAAGACCAGCGTCCAAGTGAATCGAGTGCTGGATTTGATGCCGTCCCTCAGCCTCGACCAAAAACGTCAGCTCCGCGCCGTGGCTGGAGAAAAGGGGGACGTGGAAGCCGCGGAGAAGCTGCTCTCCGTGGTGGAGAAAGAGGCTTCCGACTCGCCGGGCTTATGCCAGGAGTTCTGCGAGGCGCTGGTGCGGGGAGGCTACGACGCCGCCAACTACCTGGATCCCAGCCTGAACGAACTGCCCTCGCCCTCTTTGGAAGCGGCCGGCGACCTGGGCAAGGCTCTGGTGAACCTGTTCTTCGATCGCCTCACCGACACGCTACAGGCCACTCAGGTGGCTTTCCAGTGTTTGGGAAAGGGGCTCTTGGATCTCGAAGACGTGGAGCGGGTAAGCTGGAACAAAGCAACGGCAACAGGAGGGAGCCAAGCCGGGTCCTCTCCCGAAACTAGGTGGGGGCAGGGGGTTGCAGCGAAATGGGGCGAGAGAGATCAGGAAAGAAGAGGGCTCTCCATGTATTTGGAATGAATCCCGGAATTCCTTATACTAGACCTGGATTTCTGAACCTCAACAACTTTAAAATGTGTGGGCTTGAACTCTCTGAATTCCCCACCCAGCGTAAGTTCACACACCTTAAAATTGTTGAGATTGAGAAAAAAACGGTATGGAAGGTCAAACCCATCCTAAATGTAAAATCTGATTTGCGGATTATTACCTTACAAATCAATTTTGTATCAAACATATATTTTTGGCCAAATGAATCTTGTCCACAATACCTGTTTTAGAGATCTCCCTCTCTCGCTCTCATCTATCTAATTTTTTAACCACCCAGCTCCCTCATAAGGGGCTCTGGGCAGGGTATTTGTTTATATTTCCTATTTCTTAACTGAGATGGTTAACCCTGTAGCTGACCGACCATCAATTATTCACAGAGGAGATTTTGAAGTAAACACCCATAAACATGAAGGCTCCTGTGACCATAGAATTCTGCTCCTAATCACCATGATGCCAAAACACTGAGTGCTTCATGACATTTTCATGCTTGGATCACAATGTTGCACATAGGATGTGGAGTCAATCACAATGCACAATTTGTCACTTGCCTTCTCCTACTGCGGTGTCCTGGGGTCATGTGATCACCTTTTGTGACCTGACAAGCAAAGAAGTCAAGAAGCCAGATTCGCCTTACAACCATGTTACTAACTTAACAACTGCAGTGATTCACTTAACTATGCAAGAAAGGTTGTGAAATGGGGCAAAACTCACTTAACTTTTTCCCTTAGCAACAGAAATTATGGGCTCACTTGTGGTTGTAAATTGAGGATTATCCCTGCATATCTTGCATAGTTAAGTGAATCACTGCAGTTCAGAGGTGGGTTGCTGCCGGTTCGGACCGGTTCTTTAGAACCGGTAGTGGAAATTTACCGCCGCTCGCCGAACCGGCAGCGATGACCGGCGGTCCACGCTCCCAAACTGGTCCTCCGGTCGCCGCGGCTTGGGAAAATACCCTCTGCGCATGTGCAAAGGCTTCTGCGCATGCACAGAGGGTCATTTCCGGGTCTTTTGCGCAATGTGACGGGGCGCAAGCGCAGCGGGCGGGCGCGTGTAAAACGCGCACTTCCGTCACGATCAGAACCAGTAGGGAAGGTAAGTAGAACCCACCCCTGCTGTAGTTGTTAAGTTAGTAACATGGTTGTAAGGCAAATCTGGCTTCTTGACTTTGCTTGTCGGGTTACAAACTTATCCTAATTTAAAAAGTGTAAGGGCAACTCAAGGCCTGGGGGATAGCATATTAATGAGACTGTACTGCTGTTCCCTAAGGGGCTGTTGATGTCTTCATAAAATGTGTACGCTGGAGCTTTATTGCTGCACTACTACTGCTTATTATATCTGAGTACAGTCCTGGTGGTGAAATGTAGTCTGGATTACCAGGAAGTGGGGTGGGTGGCTGCATTCCAGAGAAATAAGAGACAGCAAAGTTTAGATAGTTTGATTTGTAGGAAGAGAGTCTAGACCATGGGGTGCTTAAATCTGGCCCATGGGTCCAGCCTGGAAATACCAAAGGATCAGCCAGCGGTGCCTCTGCTGGCCAAAACAGGCCACGGGTGTGTGTGTGTGTTTTCAGCCTCCCTGGCCTCCAGCAGCACTCTGCTGGCCAAAAACGGGCCCGCGAGGCCTTCACACCAGTGGTGGGTTTCAGCAGGTTCTGACCAGTTCTGGAGAACCGGTAGCGGAAATTTTGAGTAGTTCGGAGAACCGGTAAATACCACCTCTGACTGGCCCTGCCCCCATCTATTCTCTGCCTCCCGAGTCCCAGCTGATCAGGAGGAAATGGGGATTTTGCAGTAACCTTCCCCTGGAGTCGGGTAGGAATGGAGATTTTACAGTATCCTTTCCCTGCCACACCCACCAAGCCACGCCCACCAAGCCAAGCCACGGCCACAGAACTGGTCTGGACGACCTCCTGCAACACTTTGCCGGCCAAAACGGCATGCGGGGGGGGAGGCTTTTGGTTGGCAAAGTGCTGCAGGAGGCAGCTCCTCCCCCCCCCCGCCGGCCCGCAGAGGAGAACTACAATGCTGATCTGGCCCAGGAAGAAATCCACTTTGACACCCCTGGTCTAGACTGCTCCTTCTTAGAAGTTCTCAGAGTATATCTTTAATGATGCAAGTAGTTTGCTTTAGTTGGGCACGATTTCTGTCTATCGGTGTGTAATCATAAAGGAAACTGCTTAGAAGAAACTCACCGTGTGTTTCTTGGATTTTGGAGCCAGAGAGTCCTAGCTCAGCAGTTCCTTGCAGCAACAATGAGAGAAATCAAAAAGAATGAAGTATTTCAAAATCAGGCTGCCGCTCTGGCGAGGAGTCTGCCTTGAATATTCTCAGACTTCTTTCTTTTAGTTCACCTAGCAGAGCTTGAGTTGACAAATGCTGCTCAGAAGAGAACTGGCAATTGTTTTAAGTATGACTCTTTGAAAACATAGGGAGTAGCATATAAAGGGACGCCCTCGTTTAACAATGGCCTGGCTTAGCAACTATTCACAGCTGATGGTGACGATGAAAAAGCAGCTTTGTGACAAATCCTGGCATTTACAACCTTTGAAGGTCTATAAAGCGAAGGACAGGTGAAGCAAGGTCACAGTTTCACTTAGTGACCACTTTATTTAATGACTGAGTTGCTGGTCCCAATTGTGAAGGCTAAACAAGCACTACTTAGAACTTGGACTTAGAATTTAGAATAGCTTTATTGTCACTTTGAATGTACAGTAATTGGCATACGTTAAAATGAAATTTCATTGCATACAGCTCTCAAAGGGTCTCCACCTCTAATATACGCTACATAAACATGACTAAATAAATAAATAAATAAATAAATATAAACATATAGTATATACCCACATATACTATATGACACGGAGAAACAACACAGTCTAGTTTGGATGTATACATGTACATGGCAAGAAAAATGAATTTTGCGAGTTTACCAGATGGATGGCATAGGGCAGGGGTGTCAAACTCAAGGCCCGCTGTTGTGGCCCGCCAGCGACGCGTGCAGCTGGTTGCGGACTCCGACAGCGAAGAGGCTGTTGTGGTGATGCGCCGGTGGCCTGTGCATCTGGTCCCCGAGTCAGACAGTGAGGAGGTTGGTGGGGACTCGGTGCCAGAGGCAGAGATGCAGCCAGGGCCTTCAGAACCTCCAGAAGCTCCCATCACTGACGAGGAAGAAGAGGAGGAGAGCCCGAGCGGGCCGCGTTTTAGTTCGCAGAGGGCTGCAGGAGGCCTCCGCGGCCGAAAACTGAGCCTCAACGAGTGATGTTGAGCTGGCCATGCCCATCCCGGCCCCCCGAGGTCAAATACAACCCTGATGCGGCCCTCAATGAAATTGAGTTTGACACCCCTGGCATAGGGAACAAAGCTGTTACAGAATCGGGTACTCCTGCTATAAATACTTCGAAACCTCCTCCCAGAAGGGAGCAACAGAAACAGACTATGAAGTGGGTGTGTGGGGTCCCTCAATGCTTTGAGCTCTAAACACATAGCGCTTATAAGCAGTATCCTGAATGACAGGAAGCGAGCTTCCTATAATCTCGGCTGTTGTTACCACTTTCTGAATGAACTTTCTCTCTGAGGCACTGCAGCAGGGGTGGGTTCCAACTTACCTCGCTGCCGGTTCGCTCCCTCCCGCGCCGCATGGGCGCGCCATGTGCATTAACAAAAAGTCAGAATTTTTTTCTGCGTGGGCGCGGGCGCGCTTGGCGTGCGTGTGCATGCACAGTACCCAAAACAAAACAATTTTTTTTTTAAAAAAAGCCAAAAAAAAGATGGTGACCGCATGCACAGTACCAGAAGTCGGCTTCTGCACATGCTCAGAAGGGGGAAAAATCGGGAAAAAAATAAAAAATAAATAAATAGATAACAATTCAAAAACAAGATGGCGGCCCCCACGGACCGACACCGACTTATCCGGTTCAGTGACATCATCGTGATGTCACCAGCGGGCCGCTACCGGTTTGGGAGAACCGGTCCGAACCGAGAGGAACCCACCCCTGCACTGCAGCCACCAAACCAAACAGTGATGCAGTTTGTTAAAACACTCTCAATCGTGGCTCTGTAAAAAGTGGCCAGGACAGAAGGAGAAAGATGTGCTCTCCTTATCCGAGCAGGAAATGCAAATGCTTCACTAAAGATAATGTATGGAGACCAAGTCAGATTGTTAGTTATCTGCACCCCCAGATACTTAATACTGTTGATCACCTCTACCGTTCATTCAGTGGCAGTTCAAAGTGAAATGGTGCTGGACAAAGTAACTTAACAACTATTGCAGCATCCACATGGTCATATGATCCGAATTTATTTTATTTATTTATTTGGACAATAGGACAGTAGGACAGGGACGGTAGGCACGCTGGTGCGCTTATGCACGCCCCGTACAGACCTCTTAGGAATGGGGTGAGGTCGACAGTAGACAGTCTAAGGTTAAAGTTTTTTGGGTTTGGGGAAGAAACTACAGAGTCAGGTAGTGAATTCCAGGCATTGATCACTCTGTTGCTGAAGTCGTATTTTCTGCAGTCGAGTTTGGAGCGGTTTACATTAAGTTTGTATCTATTGTGTGCTCGTGTATTGTTGTGGTTGAAGCTGAAGTAGTCATTGACAGGTAGGACATTGTGGCAGATAATTTTATGAACTACATTTAGATCGGTTCTAAGGCGACGTAGTTCTAAGTTGTCTAAGCCCCCAGCCAGCTTCCAACAAGAAAAGTTAATGGGGAAGCAGGATTCGGTAACAATCCTGTGATTCACTTAACAAACCCAGGATTCACTTGATGATGTGGCAAAACGGTCGTAAAATCGGGGATGACTCCATGTCCCCCCTCTCTTAGTGACAGATGTTCCGCTCCCAGTTGTAGTCATAAATCGCAGACTACCCGTATTTGACAATGAGAACAGACACTGATATGCATGGTGAAGCGTCTTACCAAAAATGTTTCTTTTGCCTCTTTGTTTTTCCTAAACAGGTAGTCGTCGAAAAGGATAAACAGGGGAATAAACCGGCAGTGAGAGAAATGCTTTATAGGATAATACAGAAGAAAGAATGGCTGTCACCCTTTCTAGAAGCCCTGGGTGAAGCGGGCCATGAAAACATGGCTGCTTACATAAGTGGGCACCCAAATGGTAATAATATAATTTCATGAGTTTCGGCGCATGTTCACGTTTTGATAAATGTTTGTCTGCTGATGGTGTTGCTTTCGCTGCTTGTCGCGTTAGGGAGGTTTGCTCCACAGGGCTGCTGTTTAAAAGGAAGAGTTCAGGATTGTGGTGAGAAGACAGAGGTGTAGTTGGGCCCGTGATTTTACAGACCCCTTGTAAAATTTGTAAGATGCGGACAACCATTTTGTAAGTAAACAAGAGTGATCAGACCAAACCCTTTTTAATTTCTACTGTGATTCAGAGTTAGCTAACTAGTCATCACAGAATAGAATACTCATTAAATAAACTATAGCAAGAAAAGGAGTCATTTTGCAAACGTTACGTAAACTTACGAGCATAACTATGTTTCAATTATAATCGGCTTAAATTTTCAACAGGAAAGGAATTGAGCAGTCTTGAATCAATGAACTGAATCGCTTCTGACCTATGCTTACAGATAGTCCTCAACTTACAACCATTTGTTTAGTGACCATTTGAAGTGACGATAGCCTTGAAAACAGTGACCTATGATTAGTGCTTGCAATTAGACTGTCATAGTGTCCCCGGAATCATATGATGAACGTTTGGACACTTGGCAACCAGCATGTATTTTATGATGGTTGCAGCATCCCAGTGTTAAATGATCATTTGATCTTCCTAGCCAGCTTCCAACAGGTACAATCAATGGAGGAAGCTGGATTGGCTTAATGACCGCAGGATTCGTTTTAACGACCATATGATTCACTTAATGATTGTGGCAGAAGAAGTAGTAAAGTTGGGCATGGCTTGCTTAGTGACGGCCTTGCTTAGCAACAGGAGTTCCAATCCCAATTATGATTGTAAGTTGAAGGCTACCTGTACTTCTATATATAGTAGAGACTGATAATATTGTGTTGGGAGATTATTATTTACCGTATTTTTTGGAGTATAAGACGCACTCCCCCCCCCCAAAAAAAAAGTGGGTGAAAATTTCGGTGCGTCTTATAGAGCGAATACGGGCCTGTTTTTGGGCTCCCGAACCCTCTGTGCGTCGCGTTTTTGCCCTTCCCAGCCCCCAGAAGCACTCTGCAGTGGCGAAAATGGGACATGCGGAGCACTGCAGAGTGCTTCTGGGGGCCGGGGAGGGCAAAAACGCAACGCGTGGAGGCCAAAAACTATTTTTTTTCTTGTTTTCCTCCTCTAAATCTAGGTGCGTCTTATAGTCTGAAAAATACGGTACTTTCTTTGTTTCTACGTTTACTTGGGAATAAGATACACTAAAAACAATGAAAGTTGTTTTTAAATAGACAACTTGTAGATCTATTCCTTACTGGCTACAAACTTATTTCAGTAGGACTTCATTTCTCTGAGTTGTCATGGTCTGTGGTCTCATTTCTGTTTTTCTCCTCATCTTTAAAGCTACACTTTAAAGCACAGGTATCAAACTCAATCGCGTCACGTGACGTATCGTGACTTTTTTGCCTTTGTGGAGCGTGGCCTGCACATGACTCATCCGGCCCGCGGGCTAACAGTTTGACAGGCCTGCTTTAAAGCTTCAAGCCTTCTGAAAATTCTCTACTTTCAAAAGTTGATTCTTGCTACTGTGCTTTGTAACCCTTAAGTTAAGGTTCCTTCATACCTGTTATTTGGGTGCATATACAAATAAGGACAGCCAGTGACAGATGGGAAGTTCTGATTATAAAACTCCCAAGATTTCTTTCAGTTTAGCCCTGAGTACATCCCGAATTGTATATTAGAAACTGAAGAGCCGAGGTGGCGCAGTGGTTAGAGTGCAGCACTGCAGGCTACTTCAGCTGACTGCTAGCTGCAGTTCAGCGGTTCAAATCCCACCAGGCTCAAGGTTGACTCAGCCTTCCATCCTTCTGAGGTGGGTAAAATGAGGACCCAGATTGTTGGGGGCAATATGCTGACTCTGAACCGCTTAGAGAGGGCTGTAAAAGCACTATGAAGCGGTATATAAGTCTAAGTGCTATTGCTATTGCTATTGCTAAGTCCATCAATTTCATATAGGTCATTAATTGAACGGTTATTTAAATGAATAAGCTTCGGTTATGGGTTGCAACTTTTTTTATTTTGGTTGAACAGAACAAGGCGTAAATGGAGCCTCTGATTCATCAAATGAAATGTATGAGGCACCAAGTTCTGAAGTTGTGGAGAATTTGCAGCCAAGAACTGAATTACAAGAAGCTGTGGAGGATGAGAAGAATGTATCAGAAAAATCATTTGAAGACCTCCCTGCAATTTCAGGTGATTTGTCAGCTACCAGTATTTTTATATATAATTTGTATAACTGATCAGTAATATTGTAAGTGGTAGATGCCATTACATATATGATACACTAGATGGCATTCAGGGTTCTCCAAGAATTTTTAATTAAAGAAGGCCAAAAAAAATAATGTTTTCTTCCAATTTAACATTTTGGGAGGATGGCATGCACAATATTATGTCAAATCTCTTCATGGTGTTTTCTATCTGAAAAGTTTGCTCTCCTCTAATATAATCAGTTTAACTAAATCAATGCCAAATCTCCCTCAAATTAAAGACATTGGGTCCTAAACTTTTCAAGAAGAAATGATGTTCACCATGAAAGCACTAACGATAGCTTTGTATTCTTCCTCTACTCTCCAAATGTAGAACAAAAGCGTCCTTCTTTTGCACCGAAACAGCTATAACTGTCTTTTCATGCGCCTGCCTTCCAAAACCTCATGAGAAGGCTGCACACAATTTAGACAAAGCCACGTGCAATTTGGACAAGGGGCGGGCACAGCTTCAGGAATAAGATTGACACAGCCATCACCTACTTCATGAAGGGCCAGTCTGGGGACACCTAGTCAGCAGTGGCAGAAAGAAGACTGTGAAAATCAGCTGTGGGTAGAAAAACTAGCAGAGCCAGCGAGTGAAAGACAGCCAAAGGGGCATAGATTTGGGGAGGCACGTGAGGGAAGTTGAAGCGCCCTGGAATTATAAGTGTGGGAGGCTGCCAACCATCCGAATTTTAATCACATGACTGTTGAGGCATTGCAAAAGCTGTAACTTCGGGGACCCGTCATAAGGCCCTTTGTTCAGCGGCGCTACACTTCAGTCACTAAATGAATGGTTGTAAGTCAAGGACTACCTGTATCTATTTTGCTTCATTCATATTCCTTATTTATATTTCTCTTTCATGCCAGTCAATAAATGGGTTCATAAGTATTGACTTTCACCACTCACCACGCTTAACAGATACTTTCACACAAAACTTTTCAGCAAGATAAAAAGTATTGGTTACCAACATTAGTCATACCCTGCTAATGATAAGGACAAAATGCTGGTTTTGTCATGTTTTTATCTCAACCAATAACCTGTTTTACCCAAAGAGTGCTCATAATATTCTATGAAAGCTAGGACCTCTGATCTAAAGACAATGTAGAAAGGACATTCATTGTAGTGCAGGGCTGTCAAACTCCCGCCCCACAGGCCGGATGCGTCACACACTGGCCACACCCACGTCTGGTTTAGCGAAGAGGGAAAAAGTCGTGATACGTCACGTGACGCCAACATGAGTTTGACACCCCTGTTGTAGTGGCACACTTAGAATTTTGGGTATGCTTTTTCAGCTTCCTAGCCTAACCAACAACCCTGGGATTCTCTAATCCAAGTGGTCTCTCATTCAAGTATTAAATAGGTCCAACCCTGCTTAACTTGCCCCATTCAACCAAGGTTAGCTAGGTGCTTCCAACTACTTGGGCTACAATATCTTACATGCATGCAATTTGCATTTTATTTGAGGACCAAAAAATAGGGTTGTATTCTCTCTACCTCCACCCCCACTCCAGCTGTTTATCAAGAGTGTTATGTTAGGATCCAGTTCAGGGGTGGGTTCTACTTACCTTCCCCACCAGTTCGCAGCGCGTCCCCTTTTGCAATTTTGCTTCAGTGCATGCTCAGTAGTAGAAAATCAACCCGAAACGCAGCTGAGGAGCTGATCAGCTGGGCTTCGGAAGAAGGAATAAAGGTCGATATAAACCCGGGGGTGGGAGGGAGGGCCCACTTTCAAGCAGCAGCACAGGAAAAAACTTTTAAAACGTAAAAAATTTAAAAAAAAAATCAAAAAAAAAGATGGCGGCGCCCATGGACTGCCACCGACCGATCCAGTTCAGTGACATCACCAGCGGGTCGCTACCGGTTCAGGCGATCCGGTCTGAACCGGGAGGAACCCACCTCTGATCCAGTTCTGATTGTGCTGTGCTACTTGCACTATGAAAATATTGGTATAAGGAAGGAAACAGGGGCATTGGTTCCCAGGAAATTGTCACTACACTGACCAGAATGCTTATCGGCCTAACTTGATATTATCTGCCCTGATTACCAATAGCTTTCAAAATCTGTGTGTGTCTCTTTCTTACTATGTCACAATCACCAAAAGGACAAAGATTGTTTTGGGGAGAAGGAGGATACAGAGCTAGAAGAAGCATACACATTCTTGGCTACATGTAGGAACTTTTAATTTTTTTCCCCCCAGAAACCTTGTTTCCCCTCCATTTCCCTCATCAGTCCTTCAACAGTTACAAAGAAAGTGCATTTACTAATGATTGTACAATTTTCACTCTGCTAGAATTAATTGGTGTGAACTTTCTCTGCCCATAGCACCTCCTAGCAGCTCCATTTGCTGAAAGAGAAGACATAACTTTGCTTTCCTCCCCATCCCCATTGGAAACAAAGTCATGACTCATTCCTGTTTCTTTTGTGATTCAATTACATCTGTCTGTCCAAGAAATGTATATAAATGGATTCTGAGCTTGTTTAAATAAGAAAGAGAAGACGCTCTGTTCTTAATTTAAATATGTTGTTCTCATCTCCAACTGTGCATTCAGTCCTTATTTCTAAAATAAGAAAGGGATTATATAAGTACTTAATTTTATAAGTAAGAAATTGAATGATTCTTTCCAGCCCAATGTTTTGCTGGTATCGACATTGTTTTAAGTGAATCCTTTTTTATTTGTATTTTCCCTCTCATATCTTCTGCTGTGTTGGAAGGGATGAATGAATTTCATCCTTATAAGGCCATTTGCTGAAATTGAACTTTGCAAATCAGACTTTTTTACCCCAGTTGTATTCTTTTGCTTAATTGGGGTAGAATGTCAAGAATCCTCTCCATTCGAACAGTATTCATCTTGATTCAAATACCTAGGGAATCGGTAGGTGGCACTCTATTCATCCTTGTTAGGAAGATCTGCTTCTTCTGCTGCATAATCTAGTTTTTAGCCACAAGAAATCCCATTGCATCTTGTGTTAAATGTGGGTTAGATAAAGCAAATGTAATGTCATGGTCTCAAGCAAAAGGTTTCTTTACACTGCCTACTTATGCACTACCTACCCTGTTTCCCCCAAAATAAGACATCCCCTGATAATAAGCCCAATCGGGCTTTTGAGTGCATGGCAATAAGGCCAAGCACTTATTTCAGGGTTCAAAAAAATATAAGACAGGGTCTTATTTTCGGGGAAACACGGGTAATATAAATCAGAAATAGCTAGTTTGGTGCAGTGATTAAGGCACCCGGCTAAAAATCAGGAGACTGTGAGTGATAGTCCTCACAAAGTGATAGTCCTTAGGTCACAAAAACCAGGTGGGTGACCTTGGACCAGACTTTCTCCTTTAGCTCTAGAAAAGAGAAGGTAAGGGCAAAAAAAATCTGAAATATAGAGGGAGGGAGGGAGAGACTGAGAGACAGAGAGAGTTGGATATGTGACCAGTGGTTAGAATGCAGTATTGCAGACTGACTGCCCACAGCCAGGAGTTCAATCCTGACTGGTTCAAGGTTAACTCAGTCTTCCATCCTTCCCAGGTCAGTAAAATGAGGACCCAGGTTGTTGGGGGCAATATGCTGACTCTAAACTGCTCAGAGACTCCTGTAAAA
The DNA here is from genome assembly GCA_003457575.1 of Thermophis baileyi. Classification (NCBI taxonomy): domain Eukaryota; kingdom Metazoa; phylum Chordata; class Lepidosauria; order Squamata; family Dipsadidae; genus Thermophis; species Thermophis baileyi. The sequence goes on along the minus strand of QLTV01004235.1, from coordinate 1,896,365 downwards.
CACCATGAAGTCTAAGTCTAAGTGCTATATAAGTTTTAAGTCAGTGGTGGGATTCAATTTTTTTACTACTGGTTCTGTGGGTGTGGCTTGGTGGGCGTGGCTTGGCTTGGTGGGCGTGGCAGGGAAGGATACTGCAAAATCTCCATTCCCTCCCCACTCCAGGGGAAGGTTACTGCAAAATCCCCATTTCTTCCCGATCAGCTGGGACTCAGGAGGCAGAGAATAGATGGGGGCGGGGCCAGTCAGAGGTGGTATTTACCGGTTCTCCAAACTACTCAAAATTTCCGCTACCGGTTCTCCAGAACTGGTCAGAACCTGCTGAAACCCACCTCTGGTCTAAGTGCTATTGCTAGTGCCAGGGTGGATTTGATTTAAATCAAGTCGATTTAAATCACGATTTAAATAACTAGTAAAAAGGCTTGATTTAAATCAAGTCGATTGAAATCATAATTTTTAAAGAGCAACTGTCATCTCTGTCCCGCAGCGGCTCCCCCTCTGACCCGCTGTTGACTCACCGACAGTCCCATTCACTTTAATGGGACGGCTGATGATGCGGCAGTGACACAACAAAGGTGAGGGATGTGGCGGGCTGCAGGTGAGTGGATGCCGCTAACAGGCGCTGCCATGATGGATCTGAAATGACAGGTGCTCTTTAAATGTAAGGAATCATTCTTCCTGGTAGTTAGAATCTTTAATATTATTTGCAAACAAAATGAAGGTTTCCTATTTAGCTTGCAGAACTTGGATTCATTGAATGAGTTTACCAAAAATGTAAATATTGCAGAATATACAGCCTCATGCTACATAACTAAGCTCCATTTCATGCTGAATAAACTAAATTATTCATGTATCTTAAATAGAAAACTATCTTTAGATAGATTTTTACTCCAAAAGCATTTTATTAAAATAAATTTGATATAAATAATAAATCCAATTTTTTTTAAAAAAAATCATCGGTTTTTATCCACCCCGGCTAGTGCTAATGCTATGGATATGGATATGGGCATATATAAATATACCTGCTTTAGACTTTGATTCCTCATATTTGATTCCTCATGAGAGATCCATATGCCTGAATATGATTCAAGTTTGTCTCCCAGGTGTCTGAACTAGTGAAACTCACAGAAAATATAAACAGAAAAAAAAACCCTTTTGAACATTCATACGTTTTCAGATGTGCTTTATACATTTCATAGCAGCTTCTGCATCTCTTATACTACCAGAAACACCTACTTATTTAATGAGATTAAGATTAAGGAGTTACATCAAACAGCAAAGTACAGTATGTTAAACGGAGACAGAAATAACAGTGCATTGTGACATTTACTCTTGTGCTTATATATTTAACCTGCCAGAATCTGATGTCAGTTTGCAAGAAACAAATGCCTGTGATGTGAATGCAAACTTTGGACAGATGAACCTTTACAGTGATGATTCAGGTAGGACTTTTTCCCCTTGTACTCTGGTAAGCATGAAATGAAATTAGAAGCATGTGCTCAGTCAACTTTTTCTTGCGATAGAAGCTTCGTATACGTGGCCAAATGGTACCAGCATCGGGGGACTGCTGGGTTCTTTAAATTATGTTACTGCTTCCTCTGCCTACAATGGAAGAGCAAAATAAAATAGTTACATAAAGTGTAAGTTGTCTGAACCATCTCTGTATGTAGCTCACAGACTCTTTCTGCCAAACTGTACATGCTTCAATTCTCCCATAATCCAAGTTGGTAACACTATGTGGTTTTTGCAGCCTGTAACTCTTGTTTTCTCGCTGACCACTTTGCCTTGTTGAGTTTAGGTGCAGGCTTGTTAGATAATCCATTCACAATGTTCCCCACAAAGACACCCAGTCCCATCTATGCTGCACATGCACTCTTCCGATCAGGGTTGAAATGCTCCCGGTTCGGGCGTGCCTGTCAGTTGTCGGAGAGCCGATAGCGACGGTAGCGCGAGGCATCACCCACCCGCCCGGACGCCGCCATTTGCATGCGCAGAGGATAAAAGAATCCAAATGGCGGTGTCCGGGCGGGTGGGCGACGCCTCACGCTACCGTCGCTATCGGCTCTCCGACGACCGACAGGCATGCCCGAACCTGGAGCATTTCACCCCTGCTTCCGATCATGTTCCGTGTGAACCTGCTCACAGAAATAGGAAATTTAAGATTAGATATAAAAAAGGAAAGTGGTCCAGCAAGAGGAAGAAATAAAAGTTCCTCCTGCTAGTTTCTTGTCATCTCTGTCACTCTTTTGACTGAGGTATAAATAGCCCTCAACTTACAACAGTTCATTTAGTGACCGTTCAAAGTTACAACAGCACTGGAAAAAAGTGACTTATGACCCTTTCTCAGACTTACGACCTTTGCAGCATCCCCATGATGATTTGATCAAAATTCAGATGCTTGGCAACTAGTTCATATTTATGACTGTTGCAGTGTCCCGGGGTCATGTGATCAGCTTCTGTGACCACCTGACAAGCAGTCAATGGGGAAGCCAGATTCACTTAATAACTGTGCTAACTTAACAACTGCCATGATTCACTTGACAACTGTGGCAAGAAAGGTCGTAAAATGGGGTAAAACTCACTTAACAAATGTCTCACTTAACAACAGAATCTTTGGACTCCATTGTGGTCGTAAGTTGAGGACTACCTGTACTCCTATATCTGGATCTACTGCAAATAGATATCCAGTATTGTATAGTCAGTTTCTTTGTCTATCTAAAAAAAATGAGGGAAATTAATTCTGGAATGGACAGAATTAGTATGATAAATAATATGAAATGATCTTGTGTGGCTACATGAGAAGCTGGCTTGATCCTAACAGAAATCATAGCATCTAAGTAAGATCATCATAGTTTTAGCATATACAGTATCAGTGCCCAAATCATCTGTGCAATGGTATGGATTACTCATATAGTGTGCCTGTGCACAATGGCAGGTTTCCATTGGATACAGCAGTTAAGAAGATAGGCAAGAATGTCATAGTTTCTTAAGTGAGAACAAAACATCAAAAGAAACTTTGGAATATTAAATTGTAAGTATCTGTAGACTGTTGTGGACTTTTGAGGTAGGTGAACCGTAAGCTTTAAAAAGAAAAAGAAAAAGGCATGTAGATCTTTGTCTCCAGCAAGGCTCTTAGAAAACTCTCAAGTTCTAGGGATTGATTCTACCAGCGCTAATAATAGTATTTTAGTCATATGAATTGCTAGTTCCTACTTACAGTTTACGTGGGAGTCATAACATTCAAAAGTAATAAATGCTTAAATAATAATTAAAAAGAAATGGGAAATAAAATACAGTAAGGGCATGCCTGTATCTGCCCATGGAGCAGCTATTTAATGTTAGACCCTGGACATTGCATAATCAGATATATTAAAAATAAAAATAATAAAATGAGCATGCCTGGCTGACTGGGCCTCTAATTATCAAAACAGAAGAAAAAGAATGCTGTGACCTGAGTAACCAAAGTACAAGCCAATGTAACCCGGATCATCTGCTCTTCTTTGAGTAGTCATGGTCATGATCCTTGCCCAAATTTATCCATCTCCTGTCTCTGCCTACTCTCAGAGGGCAATGGACTTTTCTTCTTAGCAAGCCTGTATAAGATTGAAGCCAAAGTATAGAAAAGGTTATGACTTTTGAGAGGGGAAAAAGAGAGACGGTGACAAATATTTAGATTACAGAATAACAGAGTTGGGAGGGTCTTTGGAGGTCTTCTAATCCAGCCCCCTGCCCAAGCAGGAGACTATATCATTCTGGACAAATGGCTGTCCTGTCTCTTAAAAACAGCTTCTGAAGGCAAGCCGTTCCACTAATTAATTGTTCTCACTGCCAGGAAATTTCTCCTTAGTTCTAGGTTGAATCTCTTTGATTCAACTTTTGGTAAGTTTCCATCTGTTACTTCTTATCTTGCCCTCAGATACTTTGGAGAACTCAACTATTGGAAAACTTCTATCATGTCATCCCTAGTCTTTCTCTTCATTAAAGTAGACTTACCTTTGTCTTTTTTCCCCCCAAATATTTTTTTTAAATCTTTCTGTAATTATCATATTTTCATTTCAATCTTTGGCATTCTTTTTCCTCACCTTTGTTTTTGCCTCTTTTATTGCTTGCTTTAAAAATACAAAAAAAAAAAAAAAGATTAGCAGTCAGTTAATATGGAAGAGTGATTAGGCCAGGGGTGAAATGCTCCCGGTCCGCTCTTACCTGTCGGTCGCCGTAGAGCCGGTTGCCAAGGTAGCATGAGGCGCCGCCCACCCACCCGGACGCCGCCATTTGAGTTCTTTTACCCTCTGCAAATGCACAGAACGCTTTGCGCATGCGCAGAAGGTAAAAGAACCTAAATGGCGGCGGGTGGGCGGCGCCTCGCGCTACCTTGGCGACCGGCTCTACGGCGACCGACAGGTAAGAGCGGACTGGGAGCATTTCACCCCTGGATTAGGCCTAGATGTATTTCCATGCTCACTTGATCAAGTTACTGTTCTTAAAATTAGATTATTTTACAGTACCAAATCGTGGATAGAAAAACAAGAACAATATATATTGAAGGGAAGAGCAGTAAATCTACCACACATCACATTAAGTGCTGTACACTGGCTGTCTAACCATTAAGCAATTGTGGTATCACATTCTGAACAGACAATTCTGTTCATTTCTGCACAGGTTCAATTTTGTTCACTTCTGCACGTTCTGAACATGAACAAACAATGTTGGTTAATTAGGAGATGGGATAAAACATTAAACCTGGGGATCATGATAGCATGTGCTTCTTTATCTTAAAATGGCCTTAACTAATGAAATATAGCTAAAGTATAGCTAAAATGTACACTGAAGTGTTTTCAGAAAACACTCTGCATTTATCTAGCTATCTCTATTCTTCATTCCAGGAATTGGGAACTTATAGCAGGAAACAGTTTACCGTATTTTTTGGAGTATAAGACACACTTCCCCCCCCCCAAAAGAGGGTGGAAATGTTGGTGCATCTTATACACCGAATACAGCCACTTTTGGCCTCCCGAAGCCCCGCCCCACGTGAAAACGGGTACGCAGAGGGTTTGGGAGGTCTGCAGAGTGCTCCTGGGGGCTGGGGGAGGGAAAAAACGCCCCCGTTTTGGGGGGAAACGGCCAAAAAATGGCCCATTTTTCACAAAAATGGGGTGCGCAGAGGGTTTGGGAGGTCTGCTGAGTGCTCCTGGGGGCTGGAGGAGGAAAAAAACGCCCCCATTTTTGGGAAAAATGGCCGAAAAACAGCCCATTTTTCACAAAAATGGGGTGCGCAGAGGGTTTGGGAGGTCTGCAGAGTGCTCCTGGGGGCTGGGGGAGGGAAAAAACACCCCCGTTTTTGGGAAAAACGGCTGAAAAATGGCCCGTTATTCACAAAAACGGGGTGCGCAGAGGGTTTGGGAGGTCTGCAGAGTGCTCCGGGGGCTGGGGGAGGGCAAAAACTTTTTTTTCTTACTTACCTCTTCGAAATCTTGGTGCGTCTTATACACCAGTGCGTCTTATAGTCCGAAAAATATGGTAGTTAAAACATTAGGGCATTAGACCAGCTGTGTTGCTATTTGAAACTTGTATTGTCTAACAAATATATCAGAACAATTCTAGAAAAAAAGAAAATCTATCACTAGTAGATATCATTCACTCAGAGTCCCTAATAATGTTGTGAATAACAGATTCACTTTGGATAGCTCCATATAAGTCATGCGTAGGAGATGCCACTATTTCTTGACAGCTGAAGCGTCATAATGGATTACACAGAACTCAATCTATAGTAGACCTTCTCCCCTCTCACATAAGTTATATAGGCACTACATGTCGTGGTGGCGCAGTGGTTAGAATGCAGTACTACAGGCTACCTCTGCTGATTGCCGGCTGCCTGCAATTTGGCAGTTCAAATCTCACCAGGCTCAAGGTTGACTCAGCCTTCCATCCTTCCGAGGTGGGTAAAATGAGGAACCAGATGGTTTGGGGGCAATATGCTGACTCTGTAAACCGCTTAGACTGTAAAGCACTGTGAAGCGGTATATAAGTCTAAGTGCTATTGCTATTGCTGTCTTGCAATAGTTAATGAGAAAGGCATGAACCAGTGTCAGTAACTCCTGCAGTAACTCCACCCCAAGAAAGTATGAACTTTTGGGCAATCCCAAGGCTATCACTTTTCAGAGAACGTGGCACCAATATCTCGGCCGTAGCACGTGGCAACCTGTGTAGCTTAGAGATTAGGGGGACATCTCTGTGTAAGGTTTCCTCCAGAAGAATGGTCTTCTCCAATTCAGGTTCACTAATTCCTCAGTCGGTGCTGATAATTTTCCATTTAACATATCTCTGTGAGAGAATAGCAATAGCATTTAGATTTATATACCGCTTTACAGTGCTTTACAGCCCTCTCTAAGCAGTTTAAAAAGTCAGCATATGGCCCCCAACAATCTGGTTGCTCATTTTACCAACCTCAGAAGGATGGAAGCCTGGGTCGACCTTCAGCCGGTGAGAATTCAACTGCTGGCAGTTGACGGAATTAGCCTGCAATCCTGCATTCTAACCACTGTGGCACCATGGCTTTCTAATAGCCAGAGAGGAGAATGGGGAGAAGGAACAAAGTGACCACAGTCACATTCCTAACATTGAGGCTGGGCCACAAATTGGACTATTTTTCCAACAGAAGTGCTGGTTATATAACTGCAGAAAAGATTTCTTGGATGATAATTTTCTGTAGCTCAAATAAAGCAAGCAGCTCTAGTTAGATGTCCATTAGGAAGTATTATGCAAGCTTCAGTAAGTTCTGTTAGCTTAGTTAGCTTTTAATGGAATTAGCTGTACAAAAAGGTATGACCGTTCCTTATCCTATCTATAAATACCTTTATGGTGATTTTCCTTATGATTGGCCTACATTGACAATTTTACCAGAAATAATATTTTTAAATATCAGATATTTTTCTGTTAATTTTTCTCTCATTCCAGTCTATTTCCTATATTCTGTCTATGTTTAGAATATGATAAATATTTTACACCTATGTTTTAAACCATAATTATAGTGTTAACCCTGAAGCTGGCTAGACGGTGGCCATCTTTCTATTCTACTGGGTGGGGGGTTCTTTTCTTCAAAGCTTCAGTGCTGACACAGACTGGAGATGAGGGATAGGGAGAGGGGTGTAGAGATAGCTGGGGTGCTATAACCAAAACAACATTCTTTCCCCTGGGAACCAAGGTCATGTGTGCAGGTGGTTGGGAGGTGGAGACGGGGATCATCCATCATCTGGACTGTATGCTGATTGGACTATGTGACTGATGCCTTGGGGGAAGTGACAAACTTTTACTTTTAATTAAGGGGAAAACCGGTGGGACTTTAGAGCTGGTTTTCACCAGCATTGTGCCAATATGACATGCCCTAATAAAATGTTCTTTGAGGAAATCTCAGGCCTTGGAGTTCTTTCATTCGGGGGGGGGTGTTAGTTGGAACCCTGGCATATAGGTTTTAAAGTTTTTAAACCATCATTATAGGTTTTAAAGTAAACAGAATAACAGAACTGGAAGGGACCCTGTAGGTCATCTAGTCCAACTCCTGCTCAACCAGGAAACCCTATACCCTTTCAGACAAATGGCTGTCCAATCTCTTCTTCAAAACCTCCAATGTTGGAGCACTTACTAGGAGAAATCATAATAATTTCTTTTTTATTATTATTATTATCAATGATTTGTACTTTCTTTTCATCTGCAGACCATGTTGAAAGTAGAGACCAAAGACCTTCCTCTGAAAAAGAGCTGAGTCTGAGAGACTATCAGATGGAAGTGGCCAAACCAGCTTTGGAAGGGAAAAATATTGTTATATGCCTTCCCACAGGCACTGGAAAGACTCGAGTTGCTGTTTACGTTGCCAAAGACCACTTAGATAAAAAAAGAAAAGCAAAAGAATGTGGAAAGGTTATAGTTCTTGTCAACAAGGTAAACCATCCGGTGATAAATTGTAACACCAGTTAGTGTTGTCCACGGTGACATCAAGATGGGAGTTCAGGGCTCTGGTTAGTAGAATGAATGGTGAAGTCCCAAAATGTAGTTTTACCACTAGACTTTCATCTCCCATGAGCAATATGGCCTACCTGGACCTCGTTTATATAATCAAATTTATTATGGCTGCCCACTCCAGAAGACTCTGAGCAGTGTCTTATAACATTTTACAAAGATCAACATCATTTCTGTGATTCATTAAATTATAAAATAATTGCAAGTTCTGAAAAGGCCAAATTCTATACTGATCTGAAGAGCCTCCACCTGTCTTCTTTTTGTGTATTTTCCAGACTGAACTTCAGTGTAAACAGCTAAGCAACTATTGCTTGGTTCTGTAATCCTAATGAGGTCTTAAGTGAAATCAAGGGCATAAATCACAGGTGTCAAACTCAATCGCGTCACGTATCGTGATGTATCATGACGTTTTTTTGCCTTTGCGGAGCTAGGGTGGGCTCGGCCTGCACGTGACGAGTTTGACACCCCTGGCATAAAGGAAGGATACAGCTGTTCATGCTGGCCTTTCCTCAAGGGAATGAAGGAAATTCTGCCTCTGTTTGCTTAACTATAACTAGAACTCTTTGGTTGATCTGGAAAAAATGCAGGCGTTCTGGTTGCATGAACTTTTTGTACTTGTGTTGATGTCCTGTTACTAGGCTTAATTATTGGATATGTATTGATTCACCAAATTTCTATCTCATTGCATTCGGCAGCATATGACAAAGTAAAACACAAGACATATAACCAAAAGACCAATTCCTACGCCTACTAACAATAATTAAATGAGATCACACTCCAAACACTCTCTGGAAGTGTCCTGTCTTTCTCTTCTCCTTGAAAATGAAAAACATCAGAGCTAAAGTAACCCCCAAAGGAAAGCCAGCCCTACAGTTGGAAAAAAAAAAGCTTTGGAACCCTTGACCTTCCCCAAATGGGAAACAACCAGCTGCTTTTCCCAGCACCATCATATTCTCCCGTGGAGAAAGGCAGTACTGCAAATAACTTGAGGCTGAGCCTCATGTTTTACATGTTTTAAATTTTAAAAAAGGCACTTTGAATTGGATTTGGAAGCTAATAAGGAGTCAGTGCAGGACCCCTCCGCATAGGGTGTTATATGATCCCACCAACTACTGCTGGTGAGCACTAGGCCGGTGCATATGGCACCTGTTGAAGAGTCCAGTCTGTATGGTAAAGGTAGCCTCACACAGAGTATGTTGCACTAATCTAAGCAACATACTGATACTCCAGGGCGTGAGCCACTGGAGTAAAGTCCTCAGGTCCCAGGTAAGGCCACAATTGGTGCACCAAGCCAGAGCTGGGCAAAGGTATTTCTGGCCACAGTTTCCATCTGTTGATCAACCAGGAGGCATAAGTAAATATTACAATAACCAAAGAACTTTATGTAAGCAGCCTTTCTCATAGTGGCTTCTTCTGGATAATTGGATTTCAGATCCTCTCCTCAAAGGCCATGCTTGCTGGAGAACTGAAGGGAGAAAATGTTGGTTTAAGCCACAGGTGTCAAACTCGATTGTGTCACGTGACATATAGAGACATATTGGGATGTTTTTTGCCTTTGCGGAACCAGGGTGGGCATGGCCTGCGCGTGATGCATCCGGCCCACGGGTGCCAGTTTGACACCCCTGGTCTAAGCCCACTGTCATGAACATCTGTTTAATTCATTCTCCCTCCTTCCCTCCCCCCCCTCTCATCTATCCGGAAAACAGGTGCCATTGGTGGAACAGCATTTAGAGAATGAATTTGGTCCCTATATGAAGCATTCGTACCGAACAATAGGACTGAGTGGGGCGTCTCAGCTGAAATTTTCATTCCCTGAACTAATTAGAGATTATGATGTGATTGTTTGTACAGCTAAGATCCTGGAGAATGCATTGGAGAAAGTGTATGAAGATGATGAAGAAGGAGTCCAGTTATCAGGCATGTATAGATAGCTCTGTAGATCTGAACACCAAATGTATTGCAGCAGGAGTAGGCAAACTGCAGTCAGTCCGCCTACAGAACCTCTTATTTGACCCTCCCCACAATAACCACCAACTCATGTCACCAACATTCATGTTGCATGATTTCTGCTTGGAGAACCACCAAAAAGGTGCAAGGTGCATCTATTAGTCTTCACAAGTGTTATGTTCCAACTGTTTAAACTGTGTTACATGGTTCCAACCAGGTCCAGCGTTTGAGCGGGAAAAAGCTCAAACGCTATTGGCTGGTCTGTCTGACAGCTCCCTATAAAAGGGCAAGCTGTCAGACTGCTCTTTGCTGGTTGCTTACACAAGAGCTGAAATAAAGAGCTGCTTTGGAAGTCTGTCTCCTGTCATCTCTACCCACTATCTAACAGTGGCGACGAGGGCTTGGGTTCAGGAGAACCATGACTGCTTCTTCAGCGATTCCAACCAGCCAGGCAGCTGCCTTTCTGCATACTCTC
>QLTV01004235.1:1870395-1882597 GCA_003457575.1 Thermophis baileyi | reverse complement strand
GGCAGCAGAGCAGCAGACCTGTCCGCACAGGCCGCTGCCTCACCACCAACTGAATTGCGCAGGTCTAGTAGGGCTCCAAGACGCCCCGCCTACCTGCGTGATTACGTATGCTGGACAGCTCCATCCAGGGGTGTTATGTGTGGAGGCCACACCCAGTACCTTCCAGGAGCTTCCATGCTCGAGCCCCGGAGCGGCAGCAGACCTGTCCGCACAGGCCGCTGCCTCACCACCAACTGAATTGCGCAGGTCTAGTAGGGCTCCAAGACGCCCCGCCTACCTGCGTGATTACGTATGCTGGACAGCTCCATCCAGGAGGGGAGGGGTGTTATGTTCCAACTGTTTAAACTGTGTTACATGGTTCCAACCAGGTCCAGCGTTTGAGCGGGAAAAAGCTCAAACGCTATTGGCTGGTCTGTCTGACAGCTCCCTATAAAAGGGCAAGCTGTCAGACTGCTCTTTGCTGGTTGCTTACACAAGAGCTGAAATAAAGAGCTGCTTTGGAAGTCTGTCTCCTGTCATCTCTACCCACTATCTAACAACAAGGTTTAATAATATCATTTGAGCATATAGGACTCCTCCCAGCAAATACATCTTTTAAAAATCAATCTCATTTCCAACAGTACAACTAGAATAATGATGCTTGCAGTTCATGGCGATTGAAAATAATACCAAAAATAGTATGGTCCTAGGTGAAAAGGAATCCACCCTGTATCCTTCAAAAGCACATTTGGTCCTATCTGCCTCTTATTTGTGAAGGACTGCCAAACCTGTGCATCAGTCTAGCAAATGTTTATAGCCTAAATTAGGGATCCATATCAGTTTCCTTCAGAAAATTTCCCCTCCATTTGTGGCTGTTTGTTCCTATGCAGTGCAAACAGTTGAGAAAGGAAGAAAATACTTCAGGCAGCCTTAGCATGGACCTAAGAGACTAAAGTGTATTCCAGGCAGTGAAACTGTAAGAAGCATATTCAGAATGAATATTTCATTCATTTTAATTGTGTTCACAATTTTTAGTTGTACAAAAATTAAAAGCATTGATTGCTCAGCCGGAGATTGGAAATCTGTGATTCTGCAGCATGGTAAATGACTGAGAGTGATACAAGGTTTCATTCCAGCCACATCTTGTAGGCTACAGATTCTGCAGTCTGCCATGGAAGTACAAATAGTCCTTGTTTAGCAACCACAATTGGAACTGGAAACCCAGTCATTAAGTGAAATAATCACTAAGTGAAACTTCAGCTTTCCTTTGCTTTACAGACCTGCAAAGTTTTTTATTTATTTATTTATTTATTACATTTATATGCCACCCATCTTGCTGTCATGCAACTCTTAACTGCGAACACTGCTCGCAGAGTTACTTCATTGCTGTTGTAACTGCAAACTGTTGCTGAATGAGGACTATATGTCAAACTTCTTAAAGCTCTACATGGCAGCATTAATGGATAGGTACTATATACCAGAGGCGGGCTGCTGCCGGTTCACACCGGTTCAGGCGAACCGGTAGTTAAGATTCTGCGCAGTTTGGCGAACCGGCAAATCCCACCACTGGCTGGCCCCGCCCCCGCTTGTTTTTGGCCTGTTTTCCGGCCAAAAAAATGGCCTGAAAACAGCCAAAAAAATGGCCAAAAAAGAGGCCGAAAAACAGGCAGGGGCAGAGCCAGCCAGTGGTGGGATTCGCCCCAACTGGCTGAATCCTACCTCTGCCTTTGAGACAAATGGCCAGGACACGGGGCTGGGTGTGATGAGTGACATCACCTACCCAGTCCCATGACCCACTGGCCACACCTACCCAGCCAGAGAACCGGTTGTTAAGTTATTCAAGTCCTACCACTGCTATATACTGAGAATTTGGCATGGTTTGGAAGACTCAGTCTCTCATTTATGTACATATGGATAGATGCTATAGCAAAAGAACTTTCCAGAAAATCCTTGCCTTGCCTAAAGCCATGTTGCTCTGTGAAATAATAGTTGCAGATTCAGCTAGGGTTTTTTTTTTTAAAGTTTTTTTCTGCAGATCATTCCTTGATGATCCACTTGCTCTTCTCTCCATCTTCCTTCAGCCAAAAGAATTGCTAGTTAAACAAAAACACAGAGGAGCAATCTTAAACATAATTTCCAGATGGCTTAAGTTTTTGCTGACTGAAACGTCTTTCCTGATGATACTGTCAAATATTTTTATATCATAAGTAATTGTTCAAGTCAATAGCCCTAATTGCATAGAGGAAAAATGTCCCAGCCTGCTAGGCTGTCTGTTAGATTTCAGTACAATCCGCCCCCGTCCCCCAAAGGTACTATATACACATTTGGATGAATATGGAGTTCCCTTGTAAAGGAAATATTCTAGTTGCAGGACTTCTAAGAGTCCGGCCAAACACATTTATAGACTCCTTTGCAGTTCTATGTACTAAATGTGCAAAGGGTCTGTAAATAAGCAGAGACCACATAGACTTTGAGAGGTTAATACTGGCTTGCCCATGATCTCTATCTGTTTAGTTCTGATATAGAAATAGCATCAAGCTATTATCTGTCTCTATATTTAGATGTATAATCCCACCTTTTGAATACACAGTGTAAAAGCAAGCAAGAAATGTTAAGAAAAGCAAGGAACTGATGTTACCAATAGAAGAAAATACCTGTAGCTCAGAGTTGAACTGTGGACTCCCTGATGCTCCCTGAGCTTGGCTGTTTGCTTGCAGATGTTTCATTATTACCTAACTAGATAACATCATCAGTGCTAATGAATGTGTGGTTTGCTCCCTGTTTGTATACAGTAGTCTGGTCTGCTAGTATTGATGGAGGTGTGGTTTTCTTCTTGGTAGTTTCTTGCTTAGAATATTGTTTTCTGCTTGATTGTTTGTCTCCTTAGTAGTTCCTTCACTAGGGTTTAGGGCAGGGATGTCAAACTCAAGGCCCAGGGGCCAGATCCGGCCCACGGGGTCCTTAGATCTGGCCCGCGGGGCCACCCTGGAAACAGCGAAGGACCGGCCCGCAGTGCCTCTGCCAGTGAAAACTGAGCCCAAGCTCCATTTTTGCTGGCAGTGCCTGTTGCAGGAGGCTGTTGCAGCTGAAAACGGAGCTTGGGAGCCCATTTTCGATGGCAGAGAGCTCGGCCACAGGCACTCCCAACACGAGCAACGTCAAGCTGGCCATGCCCACCCTGGCTACGCCCACCCCAGCCCTCCAAGGTCAAACACAACCCTGATGCGGCCCTCAATGCAATCGAGTTTGACACCCCTGGTTTAGGGTATTAGGATATAACAATACCCAATTCAAGTAACTTCTAAGGAGACAAAAGAAGCAGAAAACAATACCCTACCAGGAAGAATACCACACTCCCCCACCAGCACTGGCAGGTCAAGCTACTCTATTTAAACAGGAAGCAAACCACACACCCACTAGCACTGATGATGTTACCTAGTCGGGCAATGAAATGCCTGCAAGCAAACAATCACGTTCAAAGAGCACCAAGGAGCCCATAAGAAGCAGTCTGATCAAAAGCAAAGTAGTTTTGCTTTACTACAGTGCATACGAGCACAAGGACTCTATAACCAATTTGCACAACATGTCTTCTAGTGTTCTCCTTGATGATCATTGATGAATGCCATCATACCCAGAAAGGAGCTGTCTATAACAATATAATGCGTTACTACTTAAAAGAAAAAAGGGAAAATGAGAAGCGAAAGAAAGAAGGGAAACAACTGGTGGCTCAGCCTCAAATTCTGGGGCTGACGGCCTCACCCGGAGTGGGAGGTGCAACGAATCATTCAAAAGCAGAGGAACATATTCTAACAGTAAGTTATACATGACCATAGAACTGTGGCAAATATTTTGCAAGAGCAGACTTTTATCATTGCTGGTTACAAAGTATGAGATCTTGCTTGGAGCAGAGAATTTACTTTCACGTAGGAAATCTGTCAGCACCTTTAAGGAGTTATTACCAAAGCTGCTAAGAGTTTGCCTGGGTTTGAGTGGTCCTACTAGGAATAATATATGTAATTTTCTTTTGTTTATTAGACTGACATCCCAGTTTTCCTCCTGGACCTTAAGGATGTATGTATTGCAATTTTGGACTTGGCGGGATCTATGAGAGCCCAGCCATGGAAGTTTATAAATCATGATTCATAATTTGATGGGACACGTGAATGCAGACACTGTGGCTCATTTAAACTGTATAGTTAAATTAAACCAGGGCTTAGCGAGACATAACCCTAGCTATCGCTGTTCTAAATGCAAGCAAAATGGATAGGGATTTTAGAAATAATTTTAAATAACAGGTAGTCCTTGACTTACAACAGTTCGTTTAGCGACCGTTCAAAGTTACAACAGCACTAACAAAAATCACTTATGACCGTTTTTCACACTTACGACTATTGGAGCCTCCCCACAGTCACATAATCAAAATTCAGACGCTTGGCAACTGACTTGTATTTATGACAGTAGCAGTGTCCTGTAATCCACCTTTTCCGACCTTCTGACAAGCAAAGTCAATGGGGAAGCCCGATTCACTGAACAACCTTGTTACTAACTTAACAACTGCAGTGATTCACTTAACAACTGTGGCAAGAAAAGTCATAAAATGGGGCAAAACTCACTTAGCAAATGTCTCGCTTAACAAGAGACATTTTGGGCTCAGTTGTGGTCGTAAGCCGAGGACTACCTGTACCTACATTCTCCATGAGAGCAGAAAATGATACAGTACTTCATATGGTGTGCAGCAAAAGTCTGTCACTAAAAAAACCCCCAGCTTTGCATCTCTTGGACTGAAGAGTCCATTCTTATAAAGTCTCAAGGCATGATCTGAAGTGAGTGTATCTGGTTTAGAGTAAGTAATCGGGGAGAAGTCCCTCAGATAACCATGGCCTCATGACCATGAAGGGCTTTAAGGCCTGGATGCTACTGTCTCACTCAGATAAAGTTCTCTCAGACAGCCGTAGCAACATTATTCTCCGGCTTGCTTTGTTGTTAGGTGCAAGAGATTTGGCTGTAAATGTGTGCATTGGTCTGAAAATGATTTTTTTTACTACCATCGTATTTGCTAACCAAAGCATTCACTAAACGAGGAATGGATGTAGAGCTGTAAAAGTAATACAGGACAGTACAGTCCCGTATTGAGATCTGCATGTGCGCCACAGTTTAAGATCATTTCTCTTTCAGAAAGGAATGCAACTGGCTTTTCAGCCAGAGATAATACTGTATATGGTGCGATCTAGATGTTCTCTCTCTCTGGCAACAAAGAGAGAGATACAGATCCATCAAGACTCCCAAAGTGTATGCTTGCTACTTTGGAGAGAAGATCATTCCATGGAGAACAAGGAAGTCTGACATTTCTAACTGTGTTGTGACCCAGCACGGCAAGCCCCCAGGAAATGACACACACACACACTGTTTGCACAACAAATATTACTTTACTACTAATAATACGGCTTAGTAGTAAGTTTTATAAAGTTTTTCAACACAGCTCTTGTCGAGAGTCAGATAACACTTTGGCCAGGATTCAAAATACCAAAATGCAAGCAGGCCAGTTGTCTCTAGCAATCGGTTTCAGCTTTTCTGAAACCTTAAATAGTCTTAGGGCGGGGCCCATCAGCCTGCAGGTTTACAGGTGAGGAGGCCTCCTCCTGCAGAGCCACTCTTGCCTGCTAGCTGCCCTGCGTACCCTAGCATCAATCAGAGGCTCCTCCTCTCCACTTGAGTCACTCATCTCCTTCTGGGGAGGTGCAGAAGGCCCTGGTTGGTTATCGTCCTCTGGCACTGCGTTCTCCTCGGTCTCGGACTCAGGTGCCGGAGATACAGGATGATATTGCCACCCCATGGTCGGTTCTTGGTCTTCCGGATCCATGAGCAGCTGTGCGGGACTCGGGCAAGCCACAACAAACTGCAGCAACCGCACTTCATAGCAGCCAGCTCTACATCCTAACAACCTTCTTTAGGAGGACACTTCATAATAGGTTGCATTTTGAGGCATGATTGTCTCCAAGCAACAGTATCTGGAGTGTACTTGAGAGACAATGTAGAACTACAGCAAAGCCAGAGGTGAAATTCACTTACCTTCCCTACCGGCTCGCAAATTCTGCGCATACGCAGATGCTGAAAATGTCGCAAAAAAAGGGACGTCATGACGTCTGTGTGGGTGGGCGGGGCTTCGCGCAGTTGGCCCTACCGTATCGCGCGAGCCGGATAGAGCCGGCTGCATTTCACCCCTGAGCAAAGCCATTCACAATAGTCGGGATGATCCTTTGGGTGCGCCTGCTGCTGGAGATGTTACTGTCTAGGCTAACCTGCCTTAAATGCATCCCTTTCAAGAAACAAAGAGATTATTATTATTATTTATTAAATTTGTATGCCGCCCAACTCCCAAGGGACTCTGGACAGCTCACAACAATACAAAAAAACTATTAAAAGAAAACATAATAAAAACATTTAAAAACAGTTAAAAACTCATACATACCGTTTCATGGCCGGATCTCACCAATTACAGAGGCGAGATCAACGGCCCCAAGCCTGTCGGAAGAGCCAGGTCTTCACCACTTTCTGGAAGGCCAGCAGGGTGGGGGTGGTCGGGATCTCAGGAGGTAACTGGTTCCAGAGAGCTGGGGCAGCCACAGAGAAGGGCCTCCCCCGCGGGCCCGCCAGCCGGCACTGTTTAGCTGACGGGACCTGGAGGAGCCCAACCCTGTGGGATCTTACCGGTTGCTGGGAGCTATGTGGCAGGAGGCGGTCTCGAAGATTGTCACTGGGAGCTATGTGGTAGGAGGCCGTCTCGAAGATAACCTGGCCCTGAGCCATGTAGGGCTTTCAAGGTAATAACCAACACCTTGAATTGTGCCTGGAGACCAATAGGAAGCCAGTGCAGCTTGCAGAGTATAGGTGTAATATGGGTGTACCTAGGTGCACCCACGACAGCTCGCGCAGCTGCATTCTGGACCAATTGTAGTCTCCGAACACTCTTCAAGGGTAGCCCCATGTAGAGCGCGTTGCAATAGTCTAACCGTGAGGTGACAAGGGCATGGGTGACTGTGAGGAGAGCCTCTTGATCCAAGTAGGGTCGCAATTGGTGCACCAGGCAAACCTGTGCAAAGGTCCCCCTAGCTACAGCTACCACATGTTGCTCAAGGGAGGCTCCTCAGATGCCTCTGAACCGGCAGGCAATGAGAACTCACCTTTAAAGTTGTACCGCCAGTTGTTTCCAAAGCACTGCACAGACCTACCTAACCAATAACTTAAATCACTTTCCCTCCTCTAGATATGTGCCAACCTGGATGCAGATGAGATTGTGACTGTTCAAGAGCACAGTGTGCAACTGCAACATCAAGCAAAAGAACCTCTTAAGAAATTTGAGATTGCAGATGACAAAAAGAAGGTATGGATTTTTCTTGTCCTTTATGTCATCATGTAACTACAGCATCATGTATGGTTCCTTATTTGAAAAAAAAGAAAAGAAAAAAGACACACCTACAGATGTTAGCTTCCTCTTTCAGAAAAGAAAGTTCTCCTTTTCCTCATGGGAAGAACTAGAATCTTGGGGAAGATTCCAGCTTGGTTCTTTTTGCACCCCGTAGCCCATAAAAAGAAAAACGTATGTGACAGATTGCACATAGGAACATAGGGAGATAGCAGTAAATGGTCCTCCTCGAGCTGTGATGGCACAGTGGTTAGAATGCAGTATTGCAAGCTGACTCTGCCCACTGCCAGGAGTTTGATCCTGAAGGGCTCAAGGTTGGCGCAGCCTTCCATCCTTCCGAGGTTGTTAAAATGAGGACCCAGATTGTTGAGGGGCAAGATGCAGACTCTGTAAACTGCTTAGTGCTGTAAAGCAGGGGTTCCCAACCCCGGGGCTGCGGCACACTACTGGGCCATGAGCCGTTCGGGACTGGGCCACAAAAGCTGCGGGCGAGCGTGTGTGCGTGCGCATGCTCCAGTTGTGTGAGCAGTGGGCACATGTGCCCACCACTCATGCAAATGGACTGCGCGCCCGTGCACACACTTGCCAGTGGCTCACACAGAACTATCTCCTTTCCCCCTCCCCCTGCCAATCCGCAAAGCCGTAAAAATTGGGGAACTTTGCTGTTAAGCACCATGGAGCGGTATATAAGTTTAAATGCTATTGCTATTGCTATTGTAAAAATAATAAAGGTAGGATACAAATAAATAAAATTTAAAAAAAAACATTTCCCCACATTATTCACAAGAAAATATCCTATTGGGTCATTTCCTTCCTCCAGCCTCTTGTGTCTGACCGTATTCATATTGTTCAAATATTCAAATATTCATATTTGACTCTGAGACTGGAGACTGTTGCCCCACACACCTAGTTAAGATTTATTTTTAAGATTGATCCTCCTGAAATTTCCTTTCTCAAATTTCATTAGTTTTCATTATGTATGCATACAATTGATTGCTTCAGGGATCCCCAACCCCCAGGTCATGGCCCACTACTGGACCGTGAACTGTTCAGAACCGGGCTGTGGAAGCGGCAGGCGAGCACGCACATGCATGCGCGCATCCCCTCTTGCACGAGCACTTACTGGCCGTTCGCGTGGAACCATCCCCTCTCTCCCCCCCGCTGGTCCGCAAAGCCAGAAAGGTTGGGGGACTCTGGATTAATTGATCTGCTGTGATGCAATGTTTCTAGTATTTTCCTCCATTATAAACTAAAAAAAAAAGATTTACTGTGATTTTGGTTGAATATCTATTTAACTGGAGGTTTTTCTAACAAAAGTTAGACGTAAAGGGATGGTGTGATGATTTCTGCCGGGGGGTGGATGTTAGACTAGTTTTCCAAGCTGCTGAGCATCCCAGAGTCACTTGGGACAGCGAGATGGGCAGCATATAAATTTAATAAATAAATAAATAAATAAGATCCCTTCTAATCCTGTGATTGTTCACTAATGACATGCTTTACATTTTAGGATCCATTTAGAGAGAAACTCGTAAATATTATGACTGAGATTCAAGGCTATGGCCAATTCAGTCCAAACGCTGATTTTGGATCACAGGCCTATGAACAGTGGGTAATTCAGGAGGAAAAGAAAGGTAATGTTTACATTGGATTACTACATGGTTATAATACATTGCTAAACTAGATGGCCAGAGTTTTCTTTACACCTTTGCTTGCTTGTTTTCTCAATGCTTGTTCTTTTTTCTAGCTGCCAAGGAAGGGACTCGCAAAGAGCGGGTATGTGCAGAACACTTGAAGAAATACAATGATGCCTTGCTGATTAATGATACTACCCGAATGATTGATGCCTATAACCATCTGAAGAACTTTTATGAGGAAGAAAGGAGCAGAAAGATGGCAATGGATGAAGATAAGGAAGATGAACTCATAGCCTCACAACTAGATGAAACCGATACATGTCTTATAGAGTTGTTTTATGGTAAGCATGAGCCATCTGGGACTTCCTGTCTACACTTCTACAAATCAATGTACACTATTAAAATGAGAACCCACATTTCTTGCAGTTGGATCATTAAATAAGGCTGCTCTGTAACAAGTGGCTTACCGTAATCACATTTCACATGCATTTTTCATTCATGTTTATAAAATTTCTGGTTTTCATTAAAAATTGGGATATAAACTTCCCAATTTTCTCAACTTCTATTTTAGCTGAAACTCAGGGAGGAGTAATTTAGGATGTTCTTGCGGAGAGAGATTTAGGCCTTCTTATTCTCAAGGCTATTAGCCTAATTTAATCATAACTGTAAACCATGTGCTCCCAGTGCAAGCAGGTAGGAACCTAAGGGTTAGGTTCCCCATAGCTTACTTGTAGGTAAATCTACACTACTCCTGTTTGCTGTGAACATATCCAGACAACAGAGCCTGTTGTGTAAATTATATTAGTTCCCATTATGCTTCCAGGTGCGATTCAAGTCACTGGTTATTACCTATAAAGCTCTAACATGGCATAGAGCCTTGTTATTTGAAATCCTGTAGTTTCTGCCTTCTACTGTGTTTCCCTGAAAATAAGACCCAACCAGAAAATAAGCCCTAGCATGATTTTTCAAGATGCTCATAATATAAGCCCTACCACAAAAATAAGCCCCGGTTAAGATCATCAGCCCTGTGGGGGACATGGCGAGCGCGCGGTGGAGGATGGTGTTCAGCAGTTGCCACAGCCCGCTGGCTCCTTGGCCAGCACACTCTGGGGCTGCACAGCCCGCACAGCGCAGGTGAGTTTGAGCGATGCGACCGCCGGGCCAGCCCTCCAAGCAGCAGGCGGAGATAGAGGTGCAGGGGGAGGCATATGATCTGGCCCGCCAGGCAGCCACCCGCCCACTCCGTCCCATCATCTGTCTTTCCTTGCAAGCGGCCACAAATGTCTTTTTGAACATGATCTGCTAATGCTTTCAGATATTTTGAACTACAATCAATTTCAGCCAGCATGGCTCATAATAACATACTCTAAATTCTTTTAAAACATAATTACTGAAATATTGTATTCATTTACATTTGTTCCTAAAGACAAACAAAAAGAGCTGGAAGAGTTAGCTGAAAAACTAGAATATGAAAATGAAAAACTAACAAAGTTGCGCACAACTTTAATGCAACAATTCACAAAGAACAATGAACCCAGAGGAATTATTTTCTCAAAAACTCGTCAAAGTGCCTTTGCTATCTATCGGTGGATTAATGATAATCCCAAATTTGAAGAAGTTGGAGTGAAGGCTCACTACCTCATTGGTACAGGACATAATAGTGAATTTCAGCATATGACTCAGGTAAAACAAAAATGTAAAGTCTATTGCCAGATTTTCTTTACTTTTCAATTGTGTAGGGCAGAGGTCCCCAACCCCCTGTCACAGCCCCCAGGGCCTATTTGGAACTGGGCTATGTGTGTAGCTCCACCCGTGTGAGCGGCACTCCAAAGGCTTCTCTTTTGTGTGAGTGGAGTTGTGCTCGTGCGTGCTGGCCCACTGCTCACGCAGCCTGGTTCCCCTCTTCCCCCACCAGCTGGGCTGCCAAGCCCCCTGCTCCTGATGCTCCAAAAGCAGGGCAGTGAGAGCACAGGCTGAGTGAGACAAGTACGCCCTTCTCAGCTTCGTTGACTCACCAAGGCTACCTACCCAGGACACCCGATCCACTTTTGGAGCATCAGGCAGCCTCAGTGACTCTGAAGGAGCACAAGACCGTGCCCCTAAAGGCTTCTCTTCTCCATGCCAAAAGCTTTTGCAAATGGATGAAAGGCTTCGGGGGAACGATCTCCCGCTGCTTCGGGCCTTCCATCCCTTTGCAAAAACTTTTGGTATGGAGAAGCATGAAGGAGTACGAAACCACGCCCCAAAGGCTTCTCTCTTGCGTGAGTGGAGCTGTGCGCGCCAGCTCACTGCTAGCGCCGCCCTGTTCCCCTCTCCCCCCAGAGTTCTAAGCAGCAAGAAACAATCTGCTTTATAGCTCCAGAGAAAACATCATAAAACCATGTTTTCCGGTCCACATGGTAGGAGTAGTCACGTGTAGGTTAATCTTCCATCTGCCTGGAGACTGAGATTGTTTCAATTTTGGCTGGCCACTCCCCTTCGCTCGCCTGGGAAGTCCAGTTTTTTCAATCTCAGTCAGCCAAGGAGACGTTTTTCTCAAAGCTCCAAGCAGATTGCAGTTTTTCCCTTTCTTCCTTTTTCACCGGGGCAGCAGGCGATTTCTCTCGGGCAGGATTGCCTCGTTAATTTTCCTCATCCTCCTAGACCACCAGGTCCGGTGAGTAATGAGCCGTCCTGCTCTTTCGCAGCGATGGCTCCAACGGGGATTTCCCCTGCCGTCAGGGCTTTCCGGGTTCCCCCCGCTTGGATCCCGATGTGCCTCTGCTCCGCGGGCCGTGGGTGCTGTGTGCAGGTCCTTCCCGGTCCGCTGGGGCGACCGCCACCGCCTGTTATTTTCGGCCCGATTCCGGGGGCTCTCCCTCTTTTGGGAACCTCCGAAGCCTCGGAAGCTTCCCCTTCTTATTTCGGAGTGCGTGGGCGTTCAGCCTTCCCCCGATCAGCTGTAAGGTTTGCCGATGCCTGCATCGCTGTCTCCAGGCAGGCTCGGCTAGATCTGACGCCGGTGTGTGTGTTCGGAAGCTCCCTGGTTTAGCGGCCCTGGCAAGGAAGCCATTTGCCCATTTGGCGGTTTTTTCAGCAGCCGCATGGTGCGTTCTCCATTTCTCCGGCCGCATGGTGGGCCACGTGGCGCGGTCGCCATTTTATCGCTGCTCCGGCGGCCGCCAGC
>QLTV01004235.1:1851083-1866934 GCA_003457575.1 Thermophis baileyi | reverse complement strand
GGCGGCCCTGTCTGTGCGGGAAGACCTCTGCATCTTTCATCAGGACAGGGTCGTCCTGCGATTGGACCCCTCCTTTCTGCCCAAGGTCAACTCCTGGTTCCACCGGGCCCAGGAAGTTATTTTGCCAGACTTCTGTCCCGGGGCTTCGCACCCCCGGGAGAGATGTTGGCATACCTTGGATGTTAGGAGGGCCCTCCGCAGGTACATCAAACGCACCAAACCTTTCAGGCGGTCAGAGGCGCTTTTTGTTTCCTTCCTGCCATCCTCCTTGGGGAGGAAGGTGTCGTCCGCCACCATAGGCCGCTGGCTGAAGGCTTGCATTACGACCGCTTATAATCTGCGGGCTGTTTCGGTTCCCGGTCACGTTACAGCCCATTCCCCTAGGAGCGCTGCCACCTCAGCTGCCTGGTCCACCCAGGCCTCGATTTTGGACATTTGTAGGGCTGCCACCTGGTCTTCTCCTTCGCCCTTCGTTCGCCATTATAAGATCGATCAATATGCTTCGGCTGAAGCGTCCTTCGGACGGAGGGTCCTGCAAAGTGTAGTTGCCACCCCTGCCACTATGGGCCCTTCAGTTCCCCACCCCCTGGGGACTTAGCTTGGGTATGTCCCACACGTGACTACTCCTACCATGTGGACCGGAAAATGAACGTTGGTTCCTACCTGATACGTTCCTTTTCGGTCCTTGGTAGGAGTAGTCACTCCCGCCCGTTGTACAGGTCCGGGCCCAGTTCCGGGGTGGTGAATTCTTTTTTTCAGGTACTTTCCTTGGCCTTCTTCGTTGCAAAAACTGGACTTCCCAGGCGAGCGAAGGGGAGTGGCCAGCCAAAATTGAAACAATCTCAGTCTCCAGGCAGATGGAAGATTAACCTACACGTGACTACTCCTACCAAGGACCGAAAAGGAACGTATCAGGTAGGAACCAACGTTCATTCTCAGTGGTTCTTCTGAAGACATTTCTGAAACCCCCATGGCTCTGTGAGGACAAGGGCATGCACTGCCCTTGTATGTAAAAGATGCCAAAGTGTGGCACACCTGAACCATGCCAAACCTAGCACAGCCAATAGCTATGAGATGTCAAACATGAAATATGGGTGGCTTGCCAGAACCTTCATATGACCTACAGCAGGGGTGTCAAACTCACGTCATCACGGCAGCGTTACGTGACGTATCGGGACTTTTTTTCCTCTTCGCTAAACCGGGCGTGGCCAGCGCGTGACGCATCCGGCCCGTGGACCTTGAGTTTGACAGCCCTGACCTACAGTGTCTCACACACACACACACACACACTTTTCCTATCCAATTTCAGAAGTAGAGTGTTATTCATTAATAATCATTGTATCAAATGCTATATGTGAATATTACATGTGTTTCTGTGATTGACACTTTCTTGCTAAAAAGCTTAAGAGCTGACTTCCAGAAGCTAAGAAGTGTTATGGCTGTAACAGCCCACTGACATAGACCGAGGTCGTCAGATAGAATTTATATTTGTCAGAGCTACAACTCTACTGTATTTGGGTAATCTGGATATGTTGGAAATAGCACCTCTGAATGAACTGAATTTACTCTGTGGAGCCCTTGGTGCTCTCTTGCTGGTTTTCTTGCAGACATTTCATTACCCAGCTAGGTAACATCATCAGAGCTAGGAATTTCTTCTTTCTGCTTATGGTAGAAACCTGTGGCAGCTTTATATACAAGTTTTTTTTTTAAATGCTTTGTTCTTGCTTTAATTCAAAACATAATTTGTAATATTTGAGATATGAGAACAAATGCTTCATGACTTAACTCACATTGTGAGAGAAGTTTGTCGTGCTGTCATTCCATTTATGAATTTAACAACATGTTTCTACAGAATGAACAAAAAGATATCATTCAAAAGTTCCGTACTGGCAAAATCAACCTACTAATTGCTACTACCGTAGCAGAGGAAGGCCTGGATATCGCACAGTGCAACATTGTTATACGCTATGGTCTTGTTACCAATGAAATAGCGATGATGCAGGTAACGTTCCAGCCATCCCATTATTGCTTTTTCACCTGTACGTTTATCAGATACTGTAATCAGATTACCATCTTCTGCTTTAACCACAACACCGAAATGGCTCTCAACAGCAGCGTAAAAAGCATTTAAAATGTCATTCTATCAATAAGGCAGGTTGCTTATCTCAAGTGCCCAGATATAATATTTTTGGGCTTATGCTGTGTATCCCATGAAGATATGTGAACCTGTATATTTTTGTAACTAGGACAAATAAGTTGAGGGAGAGACATTGGTATGGCACAGGAGAAACAGGCAACTCTCTCCCTCCATTTTATCTGAATTCTCCTTCTACCCCATATTTCAACTGCTATTTAAATAAATTTTAAAATATATTTTAAATTGTATTGGCAACAGTAAAAAAAACCTGCCCTTTTTACGACCCTGTAGGGTTCTGATAGAGTCAAGGCAAGTGGATGGAGCTTAGCATTTACTGGCTGGATTCCCTTCCTGACGCCACACGGAGTTCGCAGTAGATATTTTCTCTTAGCACCCTAAGAGAGAAACATCTGCCGCTACCTAGATTGAACTCTCAACCTTCTGAGTGGGAGGCTAGAGTCTTCACCACTAGGCCGCTCCTCAAATTTTATTAGCAACAGTAACTAAATTTAATTAATTAGGATTCTATGTGCCAACTACTGGAAGACATTTTCTGTTGTCTTGATGGGTTGCTAGTTTCTGAAAGTACATGACAAATAAATATTGAAATCAAGATTCATATTCCAGCAAAGCTCTTTAACTCTTCCAGGAAAGGAGGGGAACACAACCTAACTCCTACATGTGAGTTCCTAGTATTTTATTTTAGTTTCTTGTTTCTTCCAGGCTCGGGGAAGAGCTCGAGCTGAGGAAAGCATCTATGTGCTTGTAGCTTCAGATGGATTGGGAGCTGCTGAACGTGAAAATGTTAATATGTTTCGTGAGAAAATGATGCATCAAGCAATTAAGCGCGTCCAAAAGATGCCACATGAAAAGTATTTGCATAAGGTAAGACCCACACCATGGGTGTGACCACTTTGGTTCTGAAAATACTTCTCTCTTCTTTTTTTCTTTCTTTTTTTTTTGCTTGCTATTACTTATTTTTGAAAAGCCTTGTTTTTTTTCAAAAGTGCTTATTTATTCAGAAGTAAACTTTGCTTTGCCTAACTCTTGTCCCCTCCCTTCCCCTGCAAAGCAGAGAGATTTCAAGAGAGTAAGCTCTTCTGCACATCAAAAGCAATGTGATCATGCTCACAAAGGAGAGATTGCCTGCAGAAGTCACTTGATTTCTCCCACCCTGTCACAGAGTGGAGATATTGGAGAGAAAGACATTTCAAGAGAGTACTGTCAACTGTTTGCATGGCACACGGTGGCATGATTGCATTGCTTTTCATGTGTACAAGACAGTAAGTAGGCACTGGAGCATTCCAAAAGATAAGGAAGTGGCTAGGAGGCAAAAATAAAATAAAAAGCCAAAGATGTGAAACTAAGTAGTCTTGTCTCTTCTTGGCTGGAAAGCACATGTACAGTCACATGATTTCCCATTTAGCCACTGCTTCACTTAGTGGCACAGTTAGGGTCATTAAACAAGGATGATCGATATTGTAATGTAATAAAGACATTCAGTATTTAGGCAATTACTTTAAGGCAGTGGTTCTCAACCTTTCTAATGGCACGACCCCCCCGCAACCCCCCTGCCGCCGCGGAGACTTCGCCCACCCACCCGGACGCCGCCATTTGGGTTCTTTTACCCTCTGCGCATGCGCAAAGCATTCTGCGCATGCGCAGAGGGTAGAAGAACCCAAATGGCGGCGTCCGGGCTACCAGCTGACGGCGACCCGCAGGCACGGCCGAACCGGGACCTTTTTACCCCTGCAGTGACGGTGGCACCAAGATGGCGGGCTAACGCGCGCGGCGACCCCTGTGAAATGGTCGTTCGACCCCCAAAGGGGTCGCGACCCACAGGTTGAGAACCGCTGCTTTAAGGCATGAAAAAGGAAAATTTTTTTTTTAATTATTCCAAATTTAAAATAATCCAACATGAATTTTCCTGGATGATATGAAATTTTGGTTGGGAGTTATTTCCCGGTTCTGTTCATTCCTTTGCTAGATCAAAGAGCTTCAGCTGCAAAGCTGCATGGAGATGAAAATGAAGGCAAAAAAAGAACAGTTTAAACAATGCAAGGAGAACCCCTCCCTGATCATGTTCCACTGCAAAAACTGCAAGGAGCCAAAATGCTCAGGAGGCGACATTCAAGTTATTTTAAATATGCATCATGTCAATGTTAAAAAGGAATTTGCGTAAGTCCACCTCTGTGTGTGTATGTGTTTGCGTTACCATCAGGGTGTCTTGTTCTCATTGAACATAGAACATCAGACTTGGAAGGGACCATAGAGGTCTTCTAGTCCAGGAGTCTCTAACCCCAGTCGGGCAACCATGTGAAACTACATTTGTACATGCACAGGAGCTAGGTTGCATGCACCAAACCATCTCCCCCACCACCACCATTGCTGCCAGTCTGTGGAGCCAGAAAGGTTGGGGACCACTATTCTAGTCCAACCCCCTGCTCAAGCAGGAGACCCATACCATTTCAGATAAACGGCTGTCCAGTCTCTTAAAAGCCTCCAGGGATGGAGCACCCACAACTTTTGAAGGCAGGCTGTTCCACTGGTTCCACTGATTGAATCAGTGCAATGGTTGCACTAATTGCTAATCCACTGATTGCCCCTGCTTAGAGTTCTTTTTCGAGCGAATCTCTCATTGATGCCAATAAAAACGGAAGCTGTAATCTTGCTCTGAAGTTACCCCTCTAGTTTGATTTGGCTTAATGATTTGGCAATGTACCCAATATATACTAAAAGGCCACCCTTTTTCTGACAGCCCGGAACAACATTCTTGTAATGCTATTCAGGAGTCCAGCCAATAAAGAAGTAAGAGGGCAGGGGATCCAGCCATCAAGGCAGGGAAAAGTAAGAGTGGTGTCCACGAGTAAATCCAGAGGTGGGATTCAGCAGGTTCTGACCAGTTCTGGAGAACCGGTAGCAGAAATTTTGAGTAGTTCAGAGAACCGATAGCGGAAATTTTGAGTAGTTCAGAGAACCAGTAAATACCACCTCTGACTGGCCCCGCCCCCATCTATTCTCTGCCTCCCGAGTCCCAGCT
Source organism: Thermophis baileyi (assembly GCA_003457575.1). Classification (NCBI taxonomy): domain Eukaryota; kingdom Metazoa; phylum Chordata; class Lepidosauria; order Squamata; family Dipsadidae; genus Thermophis; species Thermophis baileyi. The sequence goes on along the minus strand of QLTV01004235.1, from coordinate 1,861,757 downwards.
GATCGGGAGGAAATGGGGATTTTGCAGTAACCTTCCCCTGGAGTAGGGTGGGAATGGAGATTTTACAGTATCCTTCCCCTGCTATGCCCACCAAGCCACTCCTACAGAACCGGTAGTAAAAAAATTTGAATCCCACCACTGAGTAAATCCCTTGGTAGAGTTACTGAATACCAATAGCTTAACTGAAAATAAGCAAATCTCAGTTTCTGCCGTAGCTGCTCATGTGATCATTGATCAACTGTTAATTTGTGAAACAAGAGTATGAATTCTCTTTGATCTACTAGTCATACTGCCTACTTTGAGTAGGCAGAGATACCAACCACAGAAACCAAAGCAGATTGGTAGCAGTTTGGATATTCTAAACACAAGTACTATAGATGCAGGCTTGTGTTGTAATCCAGTGCTTTGACTTAGGAAATGTAGCGGGTATTGAACATCATTGCCCCCTCAGCCAGTTCATTTTTTTTTTCATAGCTCCCTTTTATATCTACATCTGACTAGCTCACCACAAAGCTAAATACCACAGTTGCAAAAGGGTGGGGATTTCTGGCCTGTAGACTTGGTGACTCATCCAGCAGATAGGGTTGAATCTACAGGCAGTATCAATGATGCTTATCTGGTGAGATGAACTCCTTCCTGCCTATATGAAAAACTAGTCACAACTTCTTCCTTTTTAAAAAAAAGTAAATTGTTGCATTTTTCACTTCAGAGACCTTTATATAGGGAAAATAAGACACTGCGAGCAAAAGAAGCAGATTATCAAACAAATGGGGACATTATCTGTAGAAATTGTGGCCAGGTGAGTGTCGGAATTGATTAATTTGGGTATCTTTGGGTTAGTCCTGGGTTGGATTCTCCAAATATTGCTGAGCCACTTCTCCCAAAGACCCTCACTTTGGATTATGATGATGGCTGGGAATGGGAGTTCAGCAACATCTGATTCTTGTATTGGTATATTCCTAATATGATTTTCTCACCTTTTTTTTTTCAGATTTGGGGAACTATGATGGTATACAAAGGTCTAGATCTTCCTTGTTTAAAAATCAAAAATTTTGTGGTGTATTTCAAAGATAAGAAATGCACCTCAAAGAACATATACAAAAAATGGAGAGAACTAGCCATTAATTTTCCAGCTTTCAATTATGCAGATCATTATATTTCTAGTGAAGAAGATTAAGAAGGCCAACTCTAAAGACAGATGGGAATTTTTTCTGCCTTCAGGTTTCCAAAGACAAGTTCAAAGAAACCTTTTTCTTCTGTCTGAATGACTGCAGATATTGTGCAAAAACTTTCCATTTTTTCCGTACCATTCAGGGTTCTGTATTTGTGAATAGAGACAGTTCAGATGTAAATCACTGTGTGAAAAGAAAAAAGTAGTTCCTGGGGTTACATTTCTAACCAGGATGTAAAATGATTCAGTGTGAAAATTTACTTTTTACTTTAATGGGATTTTCTGCAGTGGACAAAAAAGCCGTGCCAATATAGAATTATTTTATTAAACTGCATAAAAGATCAGAAAAAAATGTTTTATTTTAAAACATTTTAAATAAAATTGCCATTTTATTTTAAAAATGCCAATTCTTTTGTTACTTAATGTGCAGTCAATACAAGTAGTCCTCGACTTACAACAGTTCGCTTAGTCATCGTTCGAAGTTACAATGGCACTGAATTATGGTGACTTATGACCATTTTTCACACTTATGACCATCGTAGCATCCCCATGGTCATGTGATTTATATTTGGATGCTTGGTAACTGGTTCATATTTATGATGGTTGCAGTGTCCCCGGGTCATGTGATCAACTTTTGTGACCTTCTGACAAGCAAAGTCAATGGGGAAGCCAGATTCACTTAACAACCATGTTACTAATTTAACAACAGTGATTCACTTAAAAACTGTGGCAAGAAAGGTCATAAAATGGGGCAAAATCACTTAACAAATTTCTCACTTGGCAACATAAATTTTGGGCTCAATTGTGGTTGTAAGTTGAGGACTACGTACAGAAGTTAGTAACCCGGTTGTTAAGTGAATCTGGCTTCTCCATTGACTTTGCTTGTGAGAAAGTCGCAAAAGGTGATCACATGATGCTGGGACACAGCAACAATCATAGCAATAGCAATAGCACTTAGACTTATATACCGCTTTATAGTGCTTTACAGCCCTCTCTAAGCAGTTTACAGAGTCAACAATCTGGGTCCTCATTTTACCCACCTCGGAAAGATGGAAGGCTGAGTCAACCTTGAGCCGGTGAGATTTGAACCACTGAACTGCAGCTAGCAGTCAGCTGAAGTAGCCTGCAGTGCTGCACTCTAACCACTGCGCCACCTCGGCTCATAAATATGAACCAGTTGCCCAGCATCTGAATTTCAATCAAAGCATCATGGGGATGCTGCAAAGGTCGTAACAATGAAAAACAGTCATGTCATATTTTTCAGTACCGTTGTAACTTTAAACGGTCACTAAACAAAACTGTTGTAAGTCAAGGACTACCTGTAACTTTAGGAAAATTCTTAACAGAAATTTAAAAATACAATTCCTATGCCTGTTTTGGATCAAATTTATGCAAAAGGCTCTTATATTCTGGACTATAGACTATATTACAATATATTTGTATTTTACCTAGATGTGTCATTCTTTTAAGTACTCGGTAGTTTGAAGTTTAATTTCTATGCTAAATGAAAAGAAAAATCGTTAAACGAGTCTTTGGTTCTCTTTGGGTTTATGGTAGTTTGTTTTAGCTCCATCCCATTTCCTTGCTTTTCCTACATGACTATTTTACATGACTAAAATGACTACACTAAAAGTCTAATGCAATAAGTAACATTGTTCTTAACGATGCTTATAAAGAAGTGAGTTGAAAATACAAGTATTTGACGCGTTCGTGGATTCTGTTACAAATTTATGATGCTTCCATATTTGCCATTTTTATAAAGAATTCAAAAAACATTGCTGCCTCTTGTGTTTTCTCTGCTGTTTATTCTCTGATGTAGCTTTTATTGATTGATTTGTTTTTGTAGCGCTAACCCATTCACCAGGCAAATACGGATGAATAGAAAGCTTTGGATCCAAAGGCCAAAAAGGCTTTGGCTTCAGAACATGTTGGATGTGTGTGTGTGGTGTGTGGATATATTGTCTTTTCTGGCAGCTGCAAGTAGTTGTTGTGTCATCCTGGAAAAAGATGCAGTTGTTGCTCTAAGATGCTTCTATAGTAGTTGGATGCTACATTTCTTTCACTTCGGGTTGAGAAACACTTTTTTGGATCTGAAGCACTGCACAGTCCAGCTGATGAAGCTTGTGTCACTCATAAGTTTCTTTTTGCTGCTTCTTTTTTAAAGACCAGCTAACTATATTTCTTAGTCTAGGACTCTAGGACTATAGTCTAGTCCAGGAGCCACCGTGGCAAAGTGATTAGAATGCAGTATTGCAAGCTAATTCAGCTCACTGCCAAGTCCAGGAGATTGTTCCTCACCAGCTCAAGGTTGACTCAGCCTTCCATCCTTCCGAGGTGGGTAAAATGAGGACCCAGATTGTTGGGTGCAATAGGCTGACTCTGTAAACTGCTTAGAGAGGGCTGTAAAGCGGTATATAAGTCTTAAGTGTTATTGCTATTGCTTTCCGTTCACTTAATTCAGAGGTGTCAAACTGGAGGTCCGTGGGGCTGGATGTGTCATGTGCAGGCCACGCCCACCCAGCTCCGCGAAGGCAAAAAGTCATGATACGTCACGTGATGGCAACATGACGCAGCGAGTTTGACACCCGTGACTTAATTGAACTATATCTTTTCCAGAATTATTTCTTGATTAGTCTGTTTTGGTTCTCTATAATCAGGGTAGTGGAGTTACTATATGCTTCACAATTCCTTTTTTGCAGCCAAAGGAACTGTTTAGTAAGGAACTGTTTATTGATTTTTTTAATGCCGTTTTGCAGTTACCAAAATATATATATTCCATTTGTCTACCGCACAAACAATAGCAGGTATATTTTGTATGTGCCAGATCTTCCACTATGAAAAGAACTCTGTTCTCTACCCTTATCAGAGTCATTCTGTAATTACAGAGTCTTTATCCAGTATCTTATTGCTTCTGGACAGCTTGTTATCATCTGTATGCTTAGATTCATCTTCTAGGAAGACAACAATATTTATTTGGTTTCTATGCCATTCTAATCATAACTCATCTTGACCTGCCTACAGTCCAACAATTAATAGCATAATTAAAGCAGTATGTAACAATATCAAGATACATTTCCCAAAAGGAGGAATAACCCATAGGTAAAAGATATTCACCCACCATGAAGGAACAAAAATACAGCTAATCTGGTCTTAAAGAACCATTGAAAAAGCCAAATTTTAATGGGGCTGTAGAAAGCTAGATGACTTGCCGGCCTGTCTGATATCAGGGGAGGCGCTGCTCCACAGAAGGGGTGGGGGCATGACTAAGGAGGATTGGGTTTGAGATCTCTGCAGATGCCACTTCCTAAGGGTTAGGATTCAGACAGAACTTTCTCTCAGATCTTAATGGAAAGATGGTTAAGAGTAGGTAGTCCCATGGATACCTAGGTCCTGGAAGAGGCAAGGTTTTAAAAGTGACAAACAGCAACCCAGAAGCATAGTGGTAATAAGTGCAACTGTTGGAGCAAAGTGTCTATGGAGATTCTCAGTCATCCAGGTCATGGTTGTCCCAAAGGTGCTTTTTCAAGAGGCAACTGGACTTCCTGGTTTTTCTTTGAAGACATTTCGCTTCTCATCCAAGAAGCTCCTTCAGCACTGAAGAAGCTTCTTGGATGAGAAGTGAAACGTCTTCAAAGAAAAACCAGAAAGTCCATTTGCCGCTTGAAAAAGCATCTTTGGGACATGTTGAAGCAAAGGTATTACATAGGGAAACCAAGTGATGCCCATAACAATTTAAACTGCTGTTCTGGACCAACTGAGGTTTCCAAGCAGTTTTCAAAGTCAGCCCCATGGAGTGTGTACTGCAATAGTGTTCCAAACAAATAGTGAAACATACCGTTTTTTAAAATATGAAATAGCTGGCTCACTGCTTCCTTTGAAAAGTGTTTATACTTCTCAGAATTGAAACTAAGTCTAGTTTTTCCATTGTCTGATTTTGATGTTTGCTTCCAATATATATTGTTTTTGTTATATTTGATGCACTGTGAGCTGCCCAGAGTGTTTTGGAGTTGGGTGGCATCAAATCAGTCAGTAAAACTGAAACTTGGAACAAAAGGGCCATTTAATAATTGTTCAGAATTTGCAACCATAAAGACACCCAACCACTGCTCACTAGCGCTTCTGTCTGGGGAGAAGAGAGCTCTGATCATCATAAAACAGTTCACTTGATTTCTGTCAATGGTCATTTTCACAATTAACGTCTACTTGTACAAAGATAAAAATATACACCAGGTTACATATATTATACCAGATTAAGTATAATACGTTCTCATGAATTTCTAGAAATTTTTGATGATTTTGTTTACAAGTTGAAATCTCTTCAACATTTAACATATGTTTCTAGTTTCTGAGCATGTGGTTGTATTTAAGATAACACAGATTAATTATATGTATGTATTATATTCATTAGAGTATTATTAGAGCTGTGCATGAGGGAGAGTGAACATAACACCTTTCTGCAATTCTTTTAAAGCATTCTTGTCCCTGGATTGCAGAACTGTTTACGTAGCATTGCCACCTGATTTTAATCACAATTTTGAATAACTTACCCAGGAAGAAAAAGTTGGCCACTGAGTAATGGATTATCTAGATTCATTACTTTCATCTTTTGGGAATGATCTCATTATATGAAGTTGGGGTCACTCCTCATAGGACTTTGTAACCTTCTCAGCATACCTGAGCACCCCTGTCCTACAAGATGTGATAAAGAAATAAATGGAAAATTCCCCACTTCCAGATCTCTCACTTCCTGCCTAGTGGGGTGAAAAAGCTCCCTAAAATGAGCAACAGAGTGTTGGGCCAGTGACACCTTTAGAGAGACCCATGCAGTGGTGGGCTGCTGCCGGTTTGGACCGGTTCGCCTGAACCGGTAGTTCTGAGCACTGGCTGGCCCCGCCCACCCACCCCAATCTTCTTGTTCTGATTAATCCAGCACTTTCATTTATACCAATCTCCTTTGAATCCTTCATACAATACAATATTTCCAGTGGTGGGCTGCTGCCAGTTCGGACCGGTTCCGCCCACCCGCCCTGACACTATCCGGTCCTAGATATCTCACTTTCTGGCTCGCTTGCCCCACCCCACAGCCCAACTGATTTGCACGCCTCTCCCATTCTACTAACCGTTGCTGACCTCGCAGGTGTGCAGGAAGCTGCCCCCATAGAAAAAAGCCTTGTGTTGCACGCAAGTGCGGAAGGTGTGTGCACAGAGTGTGCGCGTGCAAAGCGGGCATGCGCATGTGCTCACATTTTCGGTGAACTGGTTGTTAAAGTATGTGCAGCCCACCTCTGGAACCATGGTTGTCATGGCAGCGATAAAAACTTCAACAGTTCAAGCAAGGCAATTCTATTAAAGATGTTGAGGTTCCTCAGAATTGCCCCCCCCCCGAGTCCTTAATACCAAGTCTGAAACTACCTCCATCAAACGAATAGAGTAGTGAGAAATCCTGTGTATTCTGAGTGCCTTTTAGAAAATACATCCTAGATTGGTACTTGCCTGGAGAGAGAAGCTGAATTCCTACATAGTACAGCAACTGCTCCTCCATAATTCTTCTCACTTGTTCTGGTGCTGTGCTAAGTATCTATGATAGAGTATGGAGAGATTAATACATACGCATACCAGCTCTCTGACTAGGCATTAGTAATATATGACAAATCAGCCCTTTAATTCACCATCAAATCGTGAGAGAGATCTTACTATTAATTGACCTGGCATTCAGCAATAACACCTCCAAGTCAGAGGGCAATCCAGTCTATCTACCATGATCCAGCTGGGCAAGAGAGTAACCAGAAGAGAGGCAGGCATATAATTCTTCTAACCTGACATCTTCCTCCGCCAAAGTCATGTTTCTTTTTAATGGTCTCAGTCTTCTGGTGTTTCTCCATGATGCTATTACAAGATTCTCCAGCTAAAAAAATAAAAAGAGGTACAAAATACAATGTACTTTTGAAGAGGCTCCAACCCTCAGCCTTCTCATTTGGTCTATTTCAGTTCCAGATGAAAGACCTTTCAGGTGGGTCATCTAGAAGCAAAGCAGGCTTCTGATGACAATGATATGCTGGAGCAAGAGTTCCTGCTGTTGTGGCAAAATTTCAACAACAATGAATGAGGATATTAAAGGCTGGTGCTTTGTTTTCCATCTAAGGTTATTTGAAGTGGAACAATATATTTAAAAAATAATACAAGGAACAAGTGGGAAATATGTAGGGACTGGGGTTTCTTATATGTAACCATGTGCTAAGGGAGGCTGATGGACATCATTAATCTTTCCATCTTTCTACTATGATGTCGGTGTGTAAAATAGAGCATGAACAAGTCTCAACAGAACTGTTGAGAAACCTCCTTGCCAATAGAGGGAGATAGAACAAAAGAGGAGTTTCTCATTTCTTGCTTTGCTTAGTATGATGATGAAGGAAAGGAGGTACGGTAGTCCTCTGTTTTATAACCTCTCTGGAAGCAGAGGATTCATAAAACTGTTCTTCAACAGCAGGAGGTAAGAAAATCAGGATGTAGGTAGTTGCTGATTGATTTGGAGCAGGACTCCAGTTTAGAAGTTTAAGCATAATTCCCAAGCCCCTAGCCCAGGGGTCAGCAACCCGTGGCTCTGGAGCCACATGTGGCTCTTTCATCCCTCTGCTGTGGCTCCCTGTCACTCAAAATATGCGTCACAACTGCCAATGTGCGACACCCATCGACGTGCAATTTATTAAGCTTTTCGACCCCCAGTAGGCCAACCATGGATAAATCCAAGAAAAGAAAAGTTTCAGAAGAAAACAGAATCTTTAATTCAACTATATATGCTAGTTTTGTGGCCGCTCAGGAAATAGTCAGGCACGGGAAGAGTTTTGTGGCTCCCGGTGTTTTCTTTTCTGTGGAAAACGGGTCCAAATGGCTCTCTAAGTGTTTAAAGTTGCTGACCCCTGCCCTAGCCATTCAAATGTTCAGAAAGGATTAATTTTAGAATTAGAAGAACAATTTAGAGCTTATGCACTAGAGACAAATTCCTTGTGTGTCCACCAATCACACTTTGCTGATATTCTATTCTATTCTATTCTATTCTATTCTATTCTATTCTATTCTATTCTATTCTATTCTATTCTATTCTATTCTATTCTATTCCTATTTCTATTTCTATTTCTATTTCTGTTATTCCTATTCCTGTTCCTATCTCCTGTTGCTACCCCAAAGAGTATCACTACTACATTATCCCAGTCTCTAATTAATCTCTCACAGTGAACGTTTTCTTTGCCCCAACTTTTTTTAATGGCTAAAACCAGCACAGCAGGAAAGCTGCTTCTCATTCTTGGCCACCCATTTGCAGAAAGGTTTGTGGGTAAGACTACTAGCCTAACATGTTGTGTTTCAGTAGAGTGGATTTGCTGTTTCTAAAGACCATTTCAGCCCGTGGACCTTCCCCCATCCCGCCTTGGAGAATTCTAGCACCAGATCAGTCCTGATAACCAATTGTATGCTGCAGTCTTTAATAAAGCTTTGCATGATCCATCCCTTTGTCAGACTTGAATGCAGTAATTACATTTTTGGACTATATCTTCTTTCCTGCTTGTTGCAACCCCACTCTCCCTCTTTTTGTGGCAATAATGGGGAGGAGGAACAACTTATCCTAATAAAATGTTTTTCTAAGATTTTTTTCTTAAACTAATTGTTATGAGGAGAGACACTTTATCCACTTGGTACATTGTGATCATATCTAAAAAGGCTGCTTCCTCGTGTGGCTGCCAGGAGAATTCTTTTCCCTCTAAAGTACACCTGTGAAAAGGAGGATTTCCAAGAAAATTGTAATAGATGAGACCCTACCCACCTTGTGTACTGTGGCATTCAAAAACCTTTCCCTCCTTGTCCAATTCAGGAGAGGGGGGGGACTAAGACTGCATGTAGGATATATTTTCAGTCAGAGAACAATTTGTTCATGCTCAAGGGAGTGTTTTCTTCTTTTAATATGTTTCCTCTGCTTCCTCTTAGAAATCTAAAATACTGCTCAGGAATTCTATATAAGTTAGATGGCCTGCTGCCCACAGCCATCAAAATACCTAAGGATACCTTCTTTGGAATTTAACAGAGTTCCTATCCAGGGGTGGGTTCTACTTATCTTCCCTACCGGTTCTGATCATGACGGAAGTGCGCGTTTTGCACGCGTGCATGAAGCGAGCGCACGCGCCCCCATCGCATCATGCAAAACACCCGGAAATGACCCTCTGCGCATGCGCAGAAGCCTTTGCACGTGAGCAGAGGGTTATTTTTCAAGCCGCGGCGACCGGAGGACCGGTTTGGGAGCGTGGACTGCCAGTCTTTGCTGCCGGTTCAGCGAGCGGTGGTAAATTTCCGCTACCAGTTCTAAAGAACCGGTCCGAACTGGCAGCAACCCATCTCTGTTCCTATCCTATCTGGACTTTGGGGTTTTTTTTAAGTGATTTTTGAATAAATTAAAAGGGAAGGGAAGATGAAGAGTTAGAGGGCCTCTTGGAAGCAAGGTACAATTGTACATAATACTACCAACTGTAGGAGATGACCAGGTGGAGCCCAAAGGCAAGGTCATATGTATCATCAGTTTGGAATCCTTACACAGCCACAAGATACCTAAGTCCAGCCCCCCCCCCATGATTTCCATTGACTCTTATCTAGTGTCAATTTGACTTGACTGTTAGTATATCAGATTGTTGTGTATAGGTAACATGGAATAAATGTTTAGTGCGTTGAACTCAATTCCTGTATTTGCTCCTGACACTAACTATTCTAAGAGCCTAGAGTTCAGAAGGCTTTTTGACAATGCTTATCACATCTGCTTATCCATACATGGCTGAGACACTTTTCTTGAGTCCACTCTTGTTGCAGTTTTCTTCTTTTAGTAGACAATCAGGGACAGCTTTTTAATTTATCTAAGTTATTAGCATTGGTTAATTAACCAAATAGGTCACTTAAAACGAAAGTTATCCTGTGAACAGTACTGAGGCTAAGCCTCATAAAATTACGCCTGCTATATATACCATGCGCATTCCTCCATCCAACGACCTTGGCAAAATCAAATTAAAATTTTATTGCAGCTAAAAGCCAGGAAGAAAAAAAAACAGTATACAAGCATAAGGATTGTTAGATAGTGGGTAGAGATGACAGGAGACAGACTTCCAAAGCAGCTCTTTATTTCAGCTCTTGTATCAGCAACCAGCAAAGAGCAGTCTGACAGCTTGCCCTTTTATAGGGAGCTGTCAGACAGACCAGCCAATAGCGTTCGAGCTTTTTCCCGCTCAAACGCTGGACCTGGTTGGAACCATGCAACACAGATTAAACAGCTAGAACATAACCAATAGCGTTTGAGCTTTTTCCCGCTCAAACGCTGGACCTGGTTGGAACCATGCAACATAGTTTAAACAGTTAGAACATAACACCCCTCCCCTCCTGGATGGAGCTGTCCAGCATACGTAATCACGCAGGTAGGCGGGGCGTTTTGAAGCACTACTAGACCTGCGCAATACAGATGGTGGTGAGGCAGC
>QLTV01004235.1:1810502-1838149 GCA_003457575.1 Thermophis baileyi | reverse complement strand
ATGGATTCACTTTGATTATGTTTATGATTATACCTATACCTGCTATCTTGTACATGTTTGACAAATAAATAAATAAAAATAAAAATAATAGATAGATAGATAGATAGATAGATAGATAGATAGATAGATAGATAGATAGATAGATAGATAGATAGATGATAGATAGATAGATAGATAGATAGATAGATAGATAGATAGATAGATAGATAGATAGATAGATAGATAGATAGATAGATAGATAGATAGATAGTTTTTCTTATCAGCTCCCTGATCCTTTTACCCGGGGAAGCCAGTGACGCTCTTCCCAAAGTATAAATCCCAAGTTTCTATATACAGACACCGAGACATATTCCACTCTATTTTTATATGTCAGCCAACAGATAAACGGATTTTCTTTGTCATTGTACTATGGATCTTAATTTAAATCTTATCTTCCTTATTTCCAAAACATGCTGTAAGTAGTACATGCTAAATTTGCTGCTGACTCATAAAATTCAGTAAATCTTTGGGTAAGCAGATTTGAGTTATGACACAGACCCTTTGCAGCCACCCCACAGTTCATTGCGGGGTTTAGAACGCCCTTAAAAATCTGTTTCCAATTGTATGGAAAACCTTTGAAATTTGGCATGGCTTATTAAAACACATTTAAAAAAAAAAAACCCACCGTCTCCTATTTGGACTGCAGCTGCAGCTGCTTTTCAAACTGCTTTGGGAGAGTTAGTGACCAACATTCAGAACAGCAAGAAGCAGTAGGACTTTTTAAGACAACAAGAAGCATGAAGGTCTGTAAAACAAAAAGAAAACTTGAGTATCGGAATCTGGGCAATTTAAACTGTGTCTGGTGCTCCGCTGTGGAGAAACGCTTGATGCGTAAACATGCTCAAGCACGGAAAGAAAAGTTGAAAGCAAACCTCAAGATTTCTGTAGTTGGCAGGACTTAACTAAAATTGTTGCAGAAATGCTGTCAGCATAGGAGGAAGGGAATGAACGATGTGAAAATTTGGGCTCGTTTCTTTCCTGCAGGTTCAGCTGAAAATCTTAGTTGGAGTGATCTCCTGCCTTTTACTCTCCTTGTTAATTCTGTGCATTGTGTTAATTCCTGCAAAAGGTATGTTAACTTTGGAAGGGAGGGATGGGGTGAGGAGAGAAATATTTCCTTCATTTTGCATCATTGGAAGTATTTGCAGAGAATTTTTTTGGGGGGGGGGATGGAATTTAGAATGTGTGCATGATAACCTATCTTATCAACACCCTAATTTGGACAGCATTTGTGTGCACACAACCTCATTTCCCCCCCCTTTAAGCTGCAGCTACTGTATTTAGTGATATTTGTGCAGACGTTTGTAACTCTGCAAAATTGTAACTTTGATAAAATTTAGAAATACTGGATAGACGTGTCTGTATCCAAGTAAAAGAGAAATGTTTGGAGCTATCAATGCGTAGCATCTTTTCAAATGATATATTTACCTGCATTTACTTTGCAGTGCATGGAAGCCAAGGTCTTTCAGTCAAGGTGCAAACCAGTGGTGAAATCCAATTTTTTTTACTACCGGTTCTGTGGGCGTGGCTTGGTGGGCGTGGTGTGGCTTGGTGGGCGTGGCTTGGTGGGCGTGGCAGGGGAAGGATACTGCAAAATCTCCATTCCCACCCCACTCCAGGGGAAGGATATTGCAAAATCTCCATTCCCACCCCACTCTGGGGCCAGCCAGAGGTGGTATTTGCCGGTTCTCCAAACTACTCAAAATTTCTGCTACCGGTTCTCCGGACTACTCAAAATTTCCGCTACCGGAACCTGCCAGAAGCTGCTGGATTTCACCCCTGGTGCAAACTCTATGCTAATCAACCTTGTTTCATGCATTGCTTTCGGTTGGGCACAGTAGACCTGTTATATAACTAGTCTTCGACTTACAACTACAATTGAGCCCCAAATTTCTGTTGCTAAGTCGTTAAGTGAGTTTTGCCCTATTTTACCCCCTTCCACAGTTGTTAAACATTAAGTGGGATCATTGCAGTTGTTCAGTTAGTAACAGGGTTCTCAAGTGAACATGGCTGTCCTTTTGACTTTGCTTGGCAGAAAATTGCAAAAGGTGAGCCCGGGATACTAAAACCGTTATCAATATGAACCCGTTGCCAAGCATCTGAATTTTGATCACGTGATCATAAGGATGCTGCAATGGTCGTTAAGCGTGAAAAACGGTCATAGGTCACTTTTTTCAGTGCCGTTGTAACTTTGAATGGTCGCTAAACAAAGGATTGCAAGTCGAGAATTACCTGCAATATGCAGGTACTAGAGTGTTAATTATAGCTCACCTTTCTTACCCACCATTTTACTTCACATACACCTCAGGTTGCCTTCCTCGTACAGATTTGAGCCATATCATTGGGGACCTCAGATCATCCCTCTTTTTAAAAAAGTTCAGAAAACAGTTCATTTCTCTCATGAAGACTTGAGAGCCTTAAAAAAAATTGAAGATAAAACAACTTACTAAGGAAGAATGCATGTACATACACACCCATATACAGCTGCATTTTTCATTAGCCTACTATTTAAAATTATGCTATATTGTTATAAGCAGTATACAGTCAGTAGTAGGGGGGGAAACCCTCTTCTGGTAGTTCTATATTTATATATAATATAGAGACCTTAAACCTCCTCAGCTATCCTGGTGTCTGTTTGAGCAAAATTAATGTTGTCTGAGAAGAAGCATTAAGTGCTACTTTGAACACTTCTATAAGATTCCACTTAATCTTTTCTCGTGGCCAAGAGGCTCCATGGGTGAAACTCTTAAGTGATGATTCTGGAATCTGGAACCTTTGGCAGGCATGCAAAGCCTGTCTGCCAACTCACTACATATTTCATTGCTGAAACTGAGCTAAGAAGTATTTAAGTGTTAACAATTGTGCATGCGGTCTCTTTCTGTTAATTGCAGACAGTTGTAAAATACTAATATTTCAATCCTGTAGTAGCTAGAACCAAAAATGACTGAATCTCATCAGTGGTTTTAGGACTTGAATCTTTTTTTAGTCTCATTGTTTAATCCTGGAACTCATGATAAGAGAAGACAAAGGTAACATCTGAGCAGGTTGAAAATACATTTTTTCTTACAGCTTCCTCTTTCATTTATACGAAACATGGAGAACGAGGAAGTAGAGCAGAGGACCAAGTCAAGAGGTTTTGATTTAGCTTTTTCCTTTAGTTGTGCTGGCCAATTATTCCCACTGACATAGTGGCAGGAAATTCAGGAGTGTGTCATTTCCGTTCATCTGCGGAGCACCAATTCAGGGAAGGCTGTTCTAACTGAAGTTTACAAAAACGTAAGCCAATGTGAAGCTTTTCTTAGCCAAGCTGACAAATAAAACTGAGTGATAGTAAACAGATCTAGTTTCAAGATTCAGGCACGGTCCACAGTACTATGGTAGATACTAGAGGCTGCTGCCAAAATCATCACAATTTCTTCGCTGTGTTACAATACAGTTTATTTTCAATATAGAACATATTGTAAACATGCAATTTACGTGACACCTGTCTGACATAAGAGCTAGCTAAATGGATACCAGAAATACACCATTCACCTTTTGCCTATGATGGACTTAGGTTACAGCAAAATGAAATAATTTCAAGTAATGAGCACAAGCCTTACTTGAATATATATTTCATAGAACTGCTGAAGACTGCATAGACAAGTCATACAACGTTGATTAAAGGTTAATACAAAACATGCAATTAACAGATGTTTTATGTTTAAAGATGTTATACGAACACATAATTAATGAGGGAATTTCTTTGTATGGAGCATGTACAGCAAATGAAGAACTGATAACAAATCCATAATTTTATGCAATGGAAATGTCTTTTTAAAAAAAACCAAATGTACTATATAAGTTTTTAATTCTAATTTTTTAAAGTCATTGGACATCTAATGGGGGAAGTATCTTTTTAAAAACCTTCATCTTCTACATTTCCTGCCAGCTCAGTATTTGAACATAGAACATAGAATAACAGAGTTGGAAGGGACCTTGGAGGTCTTCTAGTCCAACCCCCTGCTCAAGACCCTATACCACTTCAGACAAATGGCTGTCCAGTCTCTTCTTAAAAACCTCCAGTGTTGGAGCACCCACAACTTCTGAAGGCAAGCCATTCCACTGGTTAATTGGATATGTCTAGTCTAGTAAAAAGAAAGACTAAGTTAGGAAATTCCTCCTTAGTTCTAGGTTGCTTCTCTCCTTGATTAGTTTCTATACATTGTTTCTTGCCTTGCCTTCTGGTGCTTTGGAAAATAGGTCGACCCCCTCTTCTTTGTGGCAGCCCTTCAAATATTGAAACACTGCTACCATGTCTCCCCTGGTCCTTCTTTTCACTAGACTTGAGATACCCAATTCCTGCAACTGTTCTTCATATGTTTTAGCTTCCAGACCCATAATCATCTTTGTTGCTCTTCTCAACATCTTTATTTATATTGTGGTAAACAAAACTGGATACAGTATTCCAAGTGTGGTTTTCCCAAGGCTTTATAAAGCAATACTAATACTTCATATGATCTTGATTCTGTCCCTCTATTAATGTAGCCTAAAATTGCATTAGCTTTTTTGGCTGTTATAGCACACTGTTGGCTCATATTTAAATGATTGTCCACTAAGACTCCAAGATCTCTCTCATAGTTACTACTGTTGATCTATTTTATACCTGCATATTTGGTTTTTCTTGCCTAAATGCTAAATGTAAAACCTTACTTTTCTCTAAATTGAATTTCATTTTGTTAGATAGGGCCCAGTTTTCAAGTCTGTTGAGATTCATCTATACCTTAAGCCTATCTTCTGGAGTGTTGGCTATTTCTACCAGTTTAGTGTCACCTGCAAGTTTGATGAGTTCTCCTTCTATTCCTTCATCTAGATCATTTAGTAAGATATTAAAGAGTATTGGACCTAAAATGGAAAGTTGAGGTACCCCACTTCTTACGCCCTTCCATGTGGATGTAGTTACATTAAGGACTACATGTTGAGTCTGGTTTGTCAGCCAGTTACAAATCCATCTGGTGTTGGTGCTGTCTGTCCCACATTTTTCTAGCTTACCACGAAGTAGATTGTGGTCTACTTTGTCAAATGCTTTACTGAAATTCAAGTATGCTATGTCCACAGCATGTTGCTGGTCCACTAATTTAGTCACTTTGTCAAAGAATGAAATAAGATTTGTTTGGCATGATCTGTTTTTGGTTATAACTTTGCTTGCTTCTAGGTGTTTACAGATTTGTTGATTGATTATCTTTTCCAGGATCTTTCCAGGTATTGATGCCAGGCTGATTGGTCTGTAGTTTCCTGGATCTGTTTTCCCCCCTCTTTTTGAAGATGGGGACCACATCAGCACTTTTCCAGTCCTCAGGTAGTTCCCCGGTGTTCCGAGAACTTTGAAAGATATGGTTCAATGGTTCCAAAATCACGTCTGCCAGTTCCTTTGGAACTCTGGGATGTAATCTGTCAGGACCTCTGATCTGAATCCATCTAGAGAAGACAGGTGTTCTCTTACCTTTTTCTTGATTATTTTAATTTGCATTCTTAGTCTTTCTTTTACAGTTCTGTTTTTGGTAAGTTGAGTTGTGTTTTCTTTTTGGGTGAAGACAGATGCAAAAAATGAATTAAGCAGTTCTGCTTTCTCTCTAGTGCCTATTATTTCCATGGCATCTTCTCCCATTAGCTGACCAATTGTTTCCTTGACCTTTTTCTTGTTTTTTATGTGATGAAAGAAACTTTTTTAAAAATTATTTTTGACATTTGTTGCAAGTCTTACTTCATTCTGAACCTTAGCTTTCCTGACTTCATCTTTGCAGGTTCAGGCTATTTGTTGGTATTCTGCCTTAGTTATGTGTCCCTCTTTCCATTTTTTGTGAGTATCTGTTTTCTCGTTCAGTTTGTCAGGGAGTTCTTTGTGTAACCATGCTGGTTTCTGATTTCTTGTTTTTCTTTTCAGTGGTATTGAGCTGGACTGGGCTTTTATAATCATATTTTTCAGAGTTTCCCAAGCTTTTTGAGTTGTTTTCCCTTTTAAGATTTTCATCCATGGGATCTTTCCCAAACTCTCTCTGAGTTTATTAAAATCAGCTCTTTTAAAGTTTAAGACACTGATTTGATTATGTTCTATGTGTCTTATATTGACAAGCATCAATATAATGCTTGTGTCTGCATTATATTGAATTCTAATATGACATGATCACCCCCCCCCAAGTTCCTGCAATTTCAATCCCCTCTATCGCTTCTTCTCTGTTAGTAAGAATTAGGTCCAGTATAGCTGTCCCTCTAGTTCCCTCCTCTTACCTTTTGGATGACAAAGTTGTCAGCTAGGTTGGTCAGGAACTTGTTCAATTTCCCACTTGATGCAGAGTTTGTCTCCCAGTTGATGTCAGGGTAGTTAAAGTCCCCCATTACTACTGTGGTGTGTTTCCTACATACATTTGTTAACTGTTTAGCAAAATGTTCATTTATTTCTTCTGCTTGGTTGGGTGGCCCGTAGTATACACCTATGAAAATCTCGTTCTTTTCTCCTTTTATGTTGACCCATATGCATTTTAGGAGGCATTCATCCTTGGTTTTGTGCATCTCTGTAGAAAGGAAGTGATCCCTTACATATAATGCAACTCCACCCCCTCTTCTGTTAGATCGGTTTGTTTTGAATAGTTTGTATCCTTCTAGTAGTACATTCCAATCATGGGTTTCATCCCACCAAATTTCGGTAATGTCAACTATATCATACCTGCCCTCATGCAGTAGTAACTTCAAATTCACCATGTTTGTTCCCTAAACTTTTAGTGTTAGTATATAGACATCTGAATCCTTTATGGCTGACCTTGGGTGTGCTTTCCTATATCTCCTACTTTGCATCTGCATTTTTTTTCCTTCCCTTCACTCCCTACCTCCTGGTTTGATTGGTTGTGTATGTTTTTTTTTGCTCGGAATTAGATCCTAATATTCCTAAAGATTGGTCACCAGCCCCCCTTAACTTTAGTTTAAAGCCCTTCTGATAAGTTGAGCCAGTTATTTTCCGAATATATTCTTCCCAGTTCTTATAAGGTGCAGCCCATCTGTTTTGATATGATAGTGTACCTATATTCCCTGTTGTGTTTATTTGTCTTGACAGTTTTCTTCTGCATTAGTGCTGGTGAGGAGCTGTGTCAACAATGGAAGTGACATGTTTATTCTATAGTAACTAATAGTTATTTATTTCAGGAGGAAGAATCCAAAGCATTACCATTTACAAAACATAGATATGCTTCACACACCTGTTAAAATAAAGATGTTTTTGTATTGCAAAGGGCAACAGTCATCAAACCAGAAAGGTGTGAAGGAGCTAATAGTTAAAAGTGATTGTAGAGAGTGGAGAGGCTGTAGGAGAAGTTTAGATCTATATTAAGTGGAATTATGGATACCTTCTTCTCTTCAGCGAACCTTATGTTATGTTTGGGAAGAAGCCCTAATTTAATTCCAAAAGAGAATACTATATATTCAAGAGTAAAAAATAATAAAACAAGCACCAGTAACAAGTGCCCCCAGAGTGTGGGGTCACAAAGTCAAGATGCTGGCCGCAGCCACACAATAGAAGCCTACCCTTTTTACAGTCATCACACACATGCAATGCATGTTAAAAGGGAGGCAGGTTTTGATTGTGTAATCATGGTTGCCATCTTGGTTTTTTTTTTTAACCATATCCCTCCTGGAATATCCTGATTTATAATAGTTGTTAGCAGTTTCAATTGCTTCATGATATATAAAGGCAAGATATTAATCAAGGATCTAATGAGGTTTGTCACTCCATAACTTTTTAGATTTGCAGCATATGGCAGTACAAATTCAAGTGGAATTTGCCCATGATCAATATCTCTTACATTTGAATTGTACTTTTTCAGGAAGAAATGAGATCAGGAGAAGACAGTTCCACAAAACTTGGGGGGAGAGGGAAATCACCTGTTCATTCCACTTGGCCTCTGATCTAGAAGGAGTGTCAGTGCACAGCCATAAGCTGACATATGCTTTCCTTGCATGGAATAACCACAAGAAGAAGCTACAGATTCTTCTTTCTTCGTTGCATCTTGGGTAGACTTAAAGAACCTCCAGTTGAGGTGGGTTCCTGCCCCTAAGGCTACTTAGTATTCATGTTGAGTTTTCAAAGATAGGCATGAATGGAACTCCTTCAAGAGGTGATGGTGCTTGATAACCCGATAGCGCTGGTAATTTGTTTTCCATGTTTCTCCTAAGGTGTGCCAATACACTGCATATCCTTCTTATATGGTAGGGAGATGTAGGTAGCAGAATATTGGCTTGCAATATAGTCTTTTGATTGAGAAAAAGTATAAAACAGCTTGAGCATGCTTAGGATAAGTCAGTACCAATATGTTCAAAGTGATTGATATTGTACTTCCCATTAAGCAAGGAAAGCTACATAGGGCAGCTAGGACTGGTAATAAAAAGTATTATGTGAAAACTTTGAATAACAAAGTCATGATAGGCGCCTGGAGGATAGAGCTGATGGACTCAACTGGTGTTGAGCATATGGAGGATTGTTTTGGAATGGAAGTATACTAAATAGCATGAATTAACAAACAAATGGAAAAACATAGCAATAGCAATAGCACTTAGACCAGTGGTTCTCAACCTTTCTAATGCCGTGACACCCCTGCGACCCCCCCCGCCGCTGCCGCAACACCCCCGCCACTGCGACCCCCTGTGAAATGGTTGTTCGACCCCCAAAGGGGTTGCGACCCACAAGTTGAGAACCTCTGACTTAGACTTAAATACCATTTCATAGTGCTTTACAGCCCTCTCTAAGCAGTTTTCAGAGTCAACATATTGTCCCCAACAATCTGGGTCTTCATTTTACCGACCTCAGAAGGAGGGAAGGCTGAGTCAACCTTGAGCCGGTCAGGATCAAACTCCTGGCAGTGAGCAGTGAGTTAACCTGCAATACTGCATTCTAACCACTGTGCCACCACGCCAAAAACATAGATTTGTTATCTGCAAAACTAAAGGGAAAAGGAAGGCTGTGTAGAGCTAAACTACGGTTTTTGATCCTTTGAAGTGCAGTTGATGAGTGCATGTGAGGAAGTGAAGGTATAGATTTCATTATGAAAGAAAAAGCTCAAATATATGTCAGAATATATGAATGCTTGAGAGTTGTTGAGGGTGGGTATGAAAGGATGAATCCATAGGTTGGCAGTAATTGCATGTTATGCTCCAGGAATGAAAGAATCAAAGATGAATTATGGGAGAAATTGTGCAGTGTTCAGAATCAACATAGTCCATAGATCAGTGGTTCTCAACCTTCCTAATGCCGCGACCCCCTCCCCGCCGCCGTGACCCCCTCCCCACACGTGCGCATTGCCAGGCGAGAAGCGATGAGGTGACAAAGGGGGTGTGGCACCAAGATGGCGGGCTAGCGTGCACGGCCCTTCCGTTGGTGCCTGCGCATTCGAGGGCCGCCCGTGCATCGCACTGTCCCCGGGTACTCGTATGTGGACGGATAGAGGAGCAGTGTCTCGGTTCCTAAGACCATCGGAAATATGTGTTTTCCGATGGTCTTAGGCGACCCCTGTGAAAGGCCCAAAGGGGTCATGACCCACAGGTTGAGAACCGCTGCCATAGATGAAACATTGCTAAGTGATATGAAATATCAATGGGATTAAGAATAGAGAGAACAGAAAAGTTATTGTATCATTTAAGGACCCAAGAATGAATGAGAATGGTGACTCTTTGGAGAGTATCTGTTCACATTCAAAAAAGTTTGTTTTGAATATTGATATAAGCATCAGTTAATTCAAAGAAATGACTATAACTTTAAAAGATTATTGATTTGGTTGTATATTATGAAAATTTGAGAAATTCAGTGAAAGATACCAGAGTGGTGACTGATACTGAATGTAGACATTTTTTGAGTGGATTTTATGGGAAATTGACATGGGAGACAAGAAAATAAATTGGACTAAAACCACTGGAATAGAAAATATGAATTCTATATGACAAACTTATAGGAGAAGATAATTTTTCCAATAGAACAAATGGGAAGTGGATATAGAAAAGAAGGATGTGAAAGCTGCTTTGGAATTTAGTGAAAAGAATAATATTACAGCATGCCAGAAAATGTTGGGTGAATTTTTTTTTATTAAAGATGGGGAAATGAATAGGGATATTTTAAGATAGGTAAATGCTGATAGAAAGTTAGTTTACGGTTTGTTTCAAGAACTGAATCCTTTTCA
This sequence comes from Thermophis baileyi, assembly GCA_003457575.1. Lineage (NCBI taxonomy): Eukaryota > Metazoa > Chordata > Lepidosauria > Squamata > Dipsadidae > Thermophis > Thermophis baileyi. The sequence continues at coordinate 1,827,914 of QLTV01004235.1, read as the reverse complement.
AAAAAAAGCAAAATTAGCTATGAATAATAATGTACCACCTTTTTATATAGAAGTGAGAATCAGATTTGCTAGGAGAAACAAAAGTAAGTTAAAAGCCATGAAAATGGGAAATTGAAGAAGTGTGTGTGTAAAATAAGAAAAAGCAGTGTCAAGAATAAATTGGTGATGCATGAATGAATATGAATAAATTCAGGAGCGCTTAGAACAAAAGAAATAAGTTGAGGTGCTTGGTCATATATATTTTTCTTTGAATACATTTGAGGTGATTAGTCATATTTGATTGGTTGTCATATTTGTTTTTGTTTGAGTACATTTGTTTTATAATCTGATCGTTGTTCAGATTTGTTTTTTTTATATTAAAAAGTGAAACTTTGTATGGAGGTGAGAGTTTGCAAGGATAGAAAAGATTGGAGAAGTACAAATTATGAAATGTATTGGTGTATTCTTTTTCTTATGCCATGCCTTTAATTTCTTTGGCTGGCTATTTCTCCTACTGCTTCTCCAAGCTCTGCATAATATTCTTACTGAAAAGGAATAGCATGATGGATGTGTCTGTGTGTACGTGTGCAGTTGCACCATCCATATACGGTACTGTTGCATCAAATTGTACACAGTCCCTTTATGTTTTGTCTTCCGAACCACTGGTTTTTTGGTTTTTTTGTTTTGTAAACATGATGAATTCCCTCAGCTATCTGAATCATCTGTCACATGAGGGGCAAGAAACAGAAATTTCCACAAATAAGCATAAAATAGGAATTTATGCAGGTCAATAAATTATTCAGAGCTTAAGGATAATAACATGTATTAGCAAGTGACCCTGTGATTATAAAAGAAAGACTGACGCACAGGACCATTGAAAGAGAATGTGAGTCTAATTTATGACCGTTTTCCTTCCAGAGCTCCTAGTGAAATGGCTGATGTATCAAATTACGTGATTTATTGCGGGAAATTGTAAGAATTTCAGAATCTGTTCCCTAGAATCTATTTCTTAATAGACAGTTTCTTAGTGTTCTTAGTGAGTTACTGCTTTGCGTATTTAGTCTGGTTAATTTCAAGTTAAACATGCATCTTTCTGAAACTAGGTTAGAGGGTCGCTGTCCAATGTTTATCTTCCACTCCCACCCACCCCCCAACCCTCACAAGAGTTTGCTTCTTTATGAAAATGACTGACGGTTTTTGCAAAAAAGTGAAAATGAGGAACCCCAAAGCATAGCTATATGCCATCATTGTATCAGTTAAATACAACAATCTACTGTATATCGTACAATTTTGATTGAGTAAACCAAGGACAATCATGGCAAAACTGCAAGAATTGCAAATACTGGATTTCTGGCTATTCAACCATACTGTTCATTAGTGACTTTCCTCCTTTCTTATATATATATTTACAGTATAGCAAATGTATTCCACAAAGAAAAACAAAAATGGAATTCCATTTGGCTTTCTAATACTCACACGTGCCAAAACAATGTCATGATTTTCCCATAATATTTTGAACACCTGGAATCTATTGGGTGCTGATGTTAACACATCTGTGAGTCTCAGAGTACCCAAGCTGATATCCAAAACGTGCATTTCTCCACTATTTGAAATGCACGAGCCAAAGTTTCATCTTGCTAGTGGCATGCACATTGTAAAAATTTCATACTATTAGCCTTGAGTCATTGCCATTCACATGCTAAAAAAATGATCTTTCCCAAATGTTGGAAATGCATTTTCTAACACTAAGTATTCATCATTACTCAACTTACAGAAATAGCATTCCAGAAATAATTTAAAGTCTGCCTCACTCCAAAGATCTCTGGGTGGCTTACCCTTTAAAAATAAGAAAACAATAAAATTTAAGAAACAGATCATGGACATCCAGAACAGAAAATTATACATACTGTACCAAGAAGGGGCTCAGCACCACTCTGCCCCAAGGCCCGGGTGACCAGCCAACTTTCCAGAGATTTATGAAGATAAATCCAAGTGGATCTCTGGCAGAATGCTATTCCATAGGGAAGGTATAACAACAAAGGATTCATGCTTCCATTCATGGTTCTGATAAAAGACATTATTTAATTAAGGCAAGCTGGAGCACACATCTTACTGGCCTAATCTTACTGGCCAAAACCAACCAACGATAAGTGGTCCTCAAATAACCAGGCTTATTTTTCAGATGAGTTGAGGATGGCACATCTTGCATCATTTCGATCTGACACACTTTTCCCATTTGATTTCTTTTGAACTATAACCTCCATGAACCTGAAATTGCCCCCTATTCAAAAAAAATGAAAACTATAGCATTCTAGATGCAATTTCTCTATATTGTGTGAACTGTTGTTAATCTGAAATCTCTCTCTTGCTTCTGAAGATAAACACAAACGAAATAATCCCAGACCACTTACACTGGATGAGTATTTGGATGGAGATTTTAATTACAAAACCTTTTCTCCATACTGGGTTTCAGGTACGTGAAATTAATTTGGAATGATGGGATAATATGGGGCAGTGATGGAACATGGAATGCTTTTTTTAATCTGCTAAATTTAAGGGTTATGTTTTTATTTTTTTGTGGGATTGTTTGGGTTTCAATTGTGGTTTCTTACCCTCAGTAGTGACAGTGCAGGGACAGGGTGTATGGTATCTCAAACAATTGACTAAATCAATAAGCCTATTTAAAATGCGCAGAGAATTGAAAGACTTGAGATAATCAGCAGTGATATTAAGAATCATTGAGGATCCAAGATCTGTAAGATTTGCTTCCAAGGTAATTGTAGATAAAACCATTGCAACATATGTGTATAAAACCCAAAAGTTCTTTGTGAGAAACAGTTTACATGTGATAGGAAGATGATGGTGATGACGATCTTGCTTCCCTAGATAATCATGGTTCTTGTATAAATGTATACAGCTAAGAAGTGTTACAAGGGACCAGAACTGCTAAATCTGCCATTCCCTGGAGTATTTTATTTGAAACCACTTGGTCAGAACCTAAATAATTAGTCTAAAAACTAAATTCCTAATTCGGTATTTCATAATCTCTGGGGCTTTTAAAGCGATAAACATCATTTGCATGTTTTTTAAAATTATTATTATTTTTTGGGGGTGCAGGCAAATTGGCTGATACTACGGAATTATTTTTTCCTTGCTTATTTTTATAAATCAGTTACATTATAGAAGACAAAAATAGGGATGATGTGTCAATTTATGTTCTGTTTTATTTTTGTGAATGCATGAAGTTCAATTGTCAAATATGAGCTTTGGTTTTAAGCATTTGGAATGTATTTTGATGGACTTGCAATTTAGATGAGTTTTTAGTTTTTAAAAATCCCAATATAAAATGTATACATTGTTTTCATGAGTATATGCATTTTTGTGTAGAATATATATACATATATATATATATTAAAGAAGAATTACAATGCAAAATGTTGCAGAAGCATTAATAATAATAATCAAATACTTGCCCTAGTAGGAAAGTGGGATATAAATCAAATTTTAAAAGTTTAGGTATTAGAGCAACAATGCAAAATTTACCTTCAATTGTGAGTTCCATCAATTTATTCCTCATCTCTACCAAGAACATTTGAGATTTTTTTTAAATCTCTGCATATATTTGATTTTTCTCAGCTTTGATGTCATTTTTGCCTATTCAGAATTACAAGATCAAAGCACCATTTTTTAACCTTTACCTTTCCGCCCGTAGCTCCTTTATTTACTTACATGAAAATTCCTTGCCTGTGGTTTTGAAGTAAGCAATTAAATGCCTGATTGGCTCAGAAATGCAACAAGATAGCATTTCCATGAAACTTATTGACCAATCCCATTTCTCTTTCCATTGAAGGAAATGAATATCTTCATCAGTCTAAAGATAATGTCATCCTTCACAATGTCGAATCAGGGAAGTCGACCGCTATCTTGACAAATAGCACCCTTGTATGTATGGCTGCTGTTTCAAAATTATGAGTTTAATTTATCTAAGAGATGGTTACGTGTTGGCTACTATTTGATGCTTTAATCTTTCAGAAAGAAGTGAATGCCACAAATTATGCAATGTCCGCAGATCAGAAGTTTATACTATTGGAAAGCAACTATTCTAAGGTATTATTTTTTTTAAAGTTGGGATTGGTATTCTATTACTTTCAGGGCATTAACGAAAATTCATCGAAGGAATTCCTTGGGAAAGGAAGTTGAAGCAAGGCCTTAGTTTATTCCTTCATTATCCTTCCTATCTTAGCCTCCATAGCAAAACAATCATTACTGCAAAGTAGGCGGTAGGCATTTGTCATATTTTGCTTTGGATAAACAACCAGCCCTTCATCCCTGCCAGACTGGCTCTTGTGCACTGACTTCTAATCTTGAGGAGATTTCCTAAGGCCTGAGGGCCCCATGTAGATAATCTCTTAAGGAAAGGGCTGAATGGAGAGGAAAATTAAACCCTTGGCTCAGTCACTAGTTTGGTAAGAAAATGAATTAATTTTACTAGAAACCCTGACTTACTCTTTGGTCCCCTTGCAGGTTATGCACCCAGAAAGCAGCCATTGTAGAAATTAAACACAATTATGTGTATCACCCAGAAGGTGCATTGGCTTTGTGCAAGCATTTACTTGGGATAGTGAGATGGACAGCATAAAAAATTAATAAATAAATATTTTTCAAAATAAATAACTTCAGCTTGGCTAAAGGGCAGGGAGAAAGGGCCAAAGTGCAAACATTCATGTACAAACATGGACAAAACCTTGCTTCCGAGGTCCTATCCCTACCCCACATTCATGCCATATTAACAGAGAAGATATAAAGAGCACTTCTTTATGTCAATAAAGCAGATTTCTGATTGCACTTGGATTTGTGTTCTCTTCCTCTCAGATAGGATGTGGTCATGGTGCTGAGAGGGATGGCACATTGAAAATAGCTCTTATGTGCATGTGTTCACTTTTATTCTTTTAGCACTTGCATGGGTACTTGCACAGGATCATTAAACATTAGAATGTACAGTATGTCAGGCATGAATGATCAGGTCCACACAAGAAGTTCCAATTTAATCGATTTACTGCTAATCGTGCTTATGCACAGGAATTTTCTTAACTAATGGTTAGCACCTGCTTGGAGTTAAATGAAGGTCAATGTAATTCAAGGGAGGTTGGACTTGGTTTGGCTGTAGCTACATAGGGATTCTAGGCTGATCCCTCTTTTGACTCCACCCCCAGAGTCTGCCACTCCTCTTACAAGCATCTTATTATATTCCACATTTGGGAAACCTTCCAAATAGTTACAAAGCTCCATGGCAGCCACACAACTTGTAAGAATATACATACATACATACATACATACATCTCTCTCTCTCACTCCCTCTCCCCTGCTCGCGCTCCCTCTCTCTCTCTCTCTCTCTCTCTCTCTCTCTCTCTCTCTCTCTCTCTCTCTCTCTCTCTCTCTCTCTCTCTCTCTCTCTCTCTCTCTCGTGGGATCACCGTTCCATATCATAATGCTGATCAATGTCTAAATCACAAAGTGAGAAATTGGTTCCTTTTTTTGGAAATAGTATTTACATCAGTAAAAAGCATTTTGAAAAGCTTCTTCATGACTGAAAAATAGTGATGACTGCTCCTAAGGTAGTACCACTATGGATACTCACAGAGCTTTACATGAACATTGCTTAAAGGTAAAGTTTCCCCTCGCACATATGTGCTAGTCATTCCTGACTCTAGGCAGCGGTGCTCATCTCTGTTTCAAAGCGAAGAGCCTTGAAGACGTCTCCGTGGTCATGTGGCCAGCATGATTAAATGCCGAAGGCGCATGGAACGCTGTTACCTTCCCACCAAGGTGGTCCCTATTTTTCTACTTGCATTTTTATATGCTTTCGAACTGCTAGGTTGGCAGAAGCTGGGGCAAGTAACGGGAGCTCACTCTGTTAAGCGGCACTAGGGATTCGAACCGCCGAACTGCCAACCTTTCTGATCGACAAGCTCAGCGTCTTAGCCACTGAGTCACCTCGTCCCGAACAGTGCTTACCTGATTGCATTGTCTTTAATAAAACAGAGATAATGAGTGGAACAAAGACCTCAAGAGAAAGCATTATGAAGATTAGATAACCTGTTTTACATTTAGCAAAAATAATGTTTTTTCTCTCTCCATTGTAACCTTTTCAGCTTTGGAGGTATTCTTACACAGCATCCTATCACATTTATGATCTTATATTAAGGTAAGACAGATTTATTTTCCTGTTGACTAAAACATTAGCAATGTTTAAGTTTATGCAATGCTCTTTTTTGAGACCCATTAAGTCATTTAAAAAAATAAATTTCAAACGGAGTTGTTATCTCTAGTGATATTCCCAAACATGTACTGGAATGCTTCATTTTGTTCTCTGTTAATTGTATTAAACTCCATTTAAACTATTTATCAGTCACTTATAAACAGTCTTCATTGGGCTGGACCTAGCACTGTTGTCAGAATTCAGAACTAATGAACCAATGGTTTGGAAAGGGCTTCTCACTAGCACTGATGATGTTACCTAGTTTGAGTAATGAAATGTCTGCAGGAAAACAACCAAGCTCAAAGAAGACCAAGAACCCCTGATATAAATTTTCTTAAATAAATAAAATAAATAAATGTATGGTTATCAATAGCAGTAACTGGGAAATGTCTACTGAATGTGTCATTGTACTTGCGTCTTGCTTGTGCGCTTCTTATAGCACCTTTTATTTCCTTTGTGGTTTCCTACTAAGTAGGATAATAATCCCAAAGTATATTGGATATCAAAAAGTTCAGATACTAAGAGTCAGTATTAACATCGCCGAAATATCATTGTGAACAGATACGCTCACCAATAAAGAATGAACATAGTTTGGGGGAGCATTCATCAACTGTCCTAAAAGTACAGGTTCTAAATTTCATGTAAGCACTGAATAATTAATTAGAAATGTGAATTAAGAAAACACTATGTCATTCCATGATTTTTTTCCCCCATTGTAGCGTTTTTGTCAAAGAATACGAGCTACCACATAATATTCAACATATCTCCTGGTCACCTGTTGGACACAAATTGGTCAGTAATTAATACTGTGTCACAATAATGTTCCTTCTGGTTGAGTTTGATGTGCCTCTGATGTTTTTTCAGGCATCACTTATTTCTGTTTATCAAGTATGCTCAAGAATTTTAAATGTTGACAATAACACTATTTGTAGACAGAGCTAGATGGTGTGTTGGAACTGTGGTTTAAGATAAAGTATACACTTCAGCATGGACCTGTTATTGTTTGTTCTAGGGCAGGGGTGTCAAACTCAAGGCCTCTGGGCCGGATCTGGCCTGCAGGGTGCTTAGATCTGGCCCGCGGGGCCGCCCTGGAAACAGTGAAGGACTGACCTGCAGTGCCTCTGCCAGCGAAAACAGAGCTCCGTTTTCTTCTGAGCTCCATTTTTGTTGGCAGAGGGCTGCAAGAGGCCGTCGCAGCTGAAAACAGAGCTCGCGAGGGCCATGTGAGGCATTCCCGAGCTCCATTTTCGCTGGCAGAAGGTTGCAGGAGGCCATCGCAGCCAAAAACGGAACTCACGAGCCCGTTTGTGCTGGCAGAGTGCTCGGGCCACCACAAGCGCCCCTGACACGAGTGATGTTGAGCTGGCCATGCCTACCCTGGCCACGCCTACCCTGGCCACGCCTACCCTGGCCACGCCTACCCTGGCCCCCCGAGGTCAAACACAACACTGATACGGCCCTCAATGAAATTGAGTTTGACACTCCTGTTCTAGGGTGACACACTTTTGCTTGTTTCAAGTTAGATATACCAAATACAGAAACCCAGAAGCTGGACTTCTGACTATGTTCCTGTAAAATAAATCCTCTCCATATTCTCTCCATCTAGCAGACCTTAAGTCATGATTCTTAAGTTAGTCCATCTAGACAAGGTCAAATGGGCTGCAAATAGTTGGGACTATGATAACAACTGATTGCCCTCAATAAGTAGAAACCATAGCTTAACACAGCACGAAATTAAATTAAGACTTAAATTATTAAATTAAGACTGTAAGAGAAATGAGAAAGAAAGAAATTGGAAAAAAATGTGCCTTCTACTCTTCTTCCTATTGAATATTATTTTATTATTATAGACACAAAAATGTGAAATCACACCTGCCAGTTCTTTAGCTGCTGTTGGTCTTCACACATATCGAGTTCTTTATTACTTTAAATCTATCAGCCCGCCAACTCCAGTGGATGCTGTAATTGTCATCTTAATTTCCCCCCCCAGCCTTTTCATCTTATTTTTAATCCTTAAATCCCTCAGTCATAAATCCATTTTTCCTTCTTTCAGCAAAAGTCCATTTAAGGGTTCCTTTTTAAAAGAAGTCACTGTTATTTTTTCTCTGACCAAACAGATCAGCTTCACCATTTCTGCAAGTTCAATTAATTTTATGATTCAGTCTTTCGTTGTAGGCATTTCATTGCTTTTCCAACTTTTTGCATACATCTGCAAGGGGAATTCTAAAGTAGATAAGAGCAGGAGATAACATATGGTTATCTCCTTTTATTCATATAACAAATTTAGCTTGTAAAATATGACTTCCCTACAGCTTCAGAATTTAGCAAGAGCTTAAGCCAGGCATCTCTTATCTAAGGGCAACCTTATGTATGCTAACACAAAATACTCCTGTGGCATAGCCAGTTTTCTCCAGCCTCATGCTCTCTGCATGTGTTGGACTACAACTTTATCATACTACATACTACTATCCCTCATAAGGTTTTTGGTTATGATGGCTAAGGTGATAGGAGTTGTAGTCTAACATGTTTGGAAAGCGGAAGGCTTATCAAGTAATGCATTACTGTATTATGGGATGGACATGAACATATATAACACACACGCAAAGCATTACTAATCTCATAGGAGGCTGTTAGAGTTCACTCAAGATACCAGCCTGTACCTCCCTATTTTTCATTGCATGATTCTCCAGAAATTCTTCTCTGTGGCCTGGAAAATAAAATTGGAACACTTTCCTTCTGCAAAGATAAATGTTTGTAAGGAATGATTTTGAAGTGAGTGAGTCCCGTATTTAGCTGTGCTATATAGTATTTTGGGATTGCATAAATCATTTGTACCTTCTACAGATAAAGAAATTGATTCTTTCCCTCCTTCTAGGCTTATGTTTACCAGAACAATATCTATTTCAAACAAGATCCCAGAGAAGCTGCTATTCAAATAACCACAAATGGTTACTGGAATGAAATATTTAATGGAATTCCTGACTGGGTTTACGAAGGTAAATTGCATTTTAAAAGCAGTGTTATGACTTAGCATGATAAGACTTGAGCAATAAAATAATGCAGTGCCCCCAAACAACAGTCAAAATGTGTTCTTTATAACTTATTGTTGCGTTAATATTTTCCACAAAGTCTACAGTTGCTCAACATCCTGTCTCTTCAATTTTTCATATTTTCCCCTCATACCATTCTTCCTCTTTATGGCAAAAAAATAATAATACTTTGTCTCAAAATAGGTTTCATCAGATGTTGTTGTAAAATTATTTATTGTACTTAGTTTAAGAGCCTATTGTATCTTGTGTATCTGCATTATTAGGAGAAAGTTTGTTGTAGTTTTCTTTCTAAAAGACCATGCCAATCAAGGAGAATATAATAAAAAGGCGCAGTTATGAACTAAATGCAAAATTGTATTAGAAAGATGAGGAGTAAGTTCTGCAAACCTGGAGAAATCAGTGGAATGGCTCCAGACTTGAAGTAGGTAGAAGAACTCTATTAATTGCTTGCTTCTATTTTTGGAAGGGGAGAGGAGATGATTTCTTTTTCATGGCTCCTTCATGGCAAAAAGTATCCTCTTTTGAGGCAAGAAGGTCCCTGGAACAATCCCATTATAGACATGAGGGAGCATTGAAGGTATGAGTGAAACACACCACCATTCCTTCCTTCAAAGAGAATCCCTGCTTGACCTCATTCCTTTTGAGTCTATGTAGGGCCACGGGTTGATCCTACTCAGTGTGTTTTGAATGTTAACATGTTAGATTACTGATCAAAGTAACTGTTTTAGAGATTAGCAACTAGTGGCCTTGGACCAAGCCTAATCTCTAAGAATTTCCAGGAATGGAGATTGGAGATCTAGATTTAGACATGAGGAAAGCTTAACTTGGTTGGAAAATTTTAAATTAAAAGAGTCTGAATGAAAATTCATACACTCTGTGTGTGTGTGTGTGTGTGTGTGTGTGTGTGTATCAAGATATTTTTGTTCCATATTACATATTAGTTTGGAAAGTGTTAAGTTAAGTTTTGATCATGTATAAAACCAATGAATGTCTCCCCTTCTCCCCACCCCTCAATATCTGGGTGCAAAGGTGGAGGTAAGATGTGACATATTTAGTGAATTCATATAAATTCAACATGAAATTGGAGAGATGAAGAATTATGTTCTTAACGTCTTTCCCCAGAATATCTGACAATAAAGATCAAAATAAATAAATAAATAACCCTTAGTGAAACTAGGATAAAATCTACACTTCCATCAACAAGGCACCTCATGGTGATAGCTATTCAGAATAATGTTATTGCTCATTGAACTCATGAGAATGAATATGTGCATTATCTATGGCACTTGTAACACAATCATGAGCTGCAAACACTGAGAAGGAAAGAGAGATATTTTGCCATTTATAGCCCTCTGCAAAGTGTGATTATAACCAAGGCACTTTTGTGCTGTTTATTCCCCCTGTGAGCATTCACTGGATGCCAGCCTTCATTTCTGTGAAGTAGTTCAGTGAAATCATTTAATTCTGGGTTATTTGCATCTTTAGATCATTATTCACCTGGACTAGAAGACAGGAAAAAAAATGAAAAACTGCTCACTTCTTGCCCTCAAATCTGTCCAACCATTCTAGGGCAACTCTTAAGTTTTGGCTTTTGACCAGTTTTCCCACAAATGAGCTGATAGTTCTCTGCTATGATTTTCCTCCCCTCTCAGCAATTTCATGGTTACTTCTCGGCGATTCTGCTTTCTCTTCCTCGGTTACCCCAAAACTGTCTGGTGATCTGTCAGATTAATGATCTTACAGGTATGGAGGTAGATCAAGATACTGGCATGGTTTTAAAGATAGCACTACATCAATCAACAAATGCTCAGTTTTACACATTGGCAAAAATAATCAGAACACAAAATACAAACTATATGATCATGACCTTGTTGATGATCCTTACTCAGTAAAGGACCTTGGAGTACTCATCTCTAATGATCTAAGTGCCAGAGCCCACTGCAACAGCATAGCTAAGAAGGCATTAAGAGTGGTTAACCTAATCTTGCGTAGCTTCTTCTCTGGTAACATTGTCCTCTTAACCAGAGCATACAAAACATTTGCTAGACCAATTCTTGAATACAGCTCATCTGTCTGGAACCCACACTACATATCAGACATTAACACAATTGAGAATGTCCAGAGATATTTCACTAGAAGAGTATTACATTCTTCTGTTCGCAACCGAATACCTTATGCAACCAGACTTGAAATGTTGGACTAGAAAACTTAGAACTACGCCGCCTTCGATCTGACCTAAGTGTAGCCCACAAAATTATCTTCTACAATGTCCTACCTGTCAATGACCACTACAGCTTCAACCGCAACAATACACGAGCTCACAATAAATACAAACTTAATTTAAACCGCTCCAAACTTGATTGCAAAAAATTCAACTTCAACAACAGAGTGGTCAATGCCTGGAATACATTACCTGACCCAGTTGTTTCTTCCCCAAACCCCAAAAACTTTAACCTTAGATTATCTATCATCGACCTCACCCCATTCTAAGAGGTCTGTAAGGGGCGTGCATAAGCGCACCAGTGTCCTAATGTCCCCATATATTCATACTTCTTGTACTCATAATCATGCTTGTACTATTATATATATATATATACAATCATGTTTATACTTTGTCTATACTTTGCTTGTAATCATATATGCTTGACAAATAAAAAATAATTAATAATTAAAAAATAATAATATAGTACATTGTACAATCTTGCAACCAGAACAACAATGTCTTTTAACCTGGTTTCTTTTAGAAGAAATGCTTGCGACAAAATATGCCCTGTGGTGGTCAACAAATGGCAAGAACATAGCATACTTAGAGTTCAATGATACTGAAATACCAGTTATTGAATACTCATATTATGGCGAGAATCAATATCCTAGAAAAATAACTCTTCCCTATCCAAAGGTAGATGTGCTTTGTTTGTTTATTTTTCTTTTAGCATTAAGCTCGGCTCTGTTGTAGATTTGAATGTTAAATAGCTACACCCCAATGTAACCACTGACTTTTTAAAAACCCTGCTAAGTAGTATAATTGAGAGGTTTTTGAAAGGGAGTAGTGTCCTGAAGCCTAAGAGCCTCAATCCTATAGCTTCCCCCACCCAAGATCACATGCCTGAAGTAGGACAGCCAGCCAGCCAGCCAATTGCAAAATGTGACCCTTGCTGGTTTTCTGCAGAAAATGAAATAAAACAGGTGCATTACCTTCGCAGTTAGTTTAATGCACCTATAAAACATAACCCCCTACCCCTCCAAAATGAAAACAGAATGGGAAGAGCTCCCTTTGGTGCTGTCATAATATCATGAGTCTCTGCTTGTAGCTTTTGGTGGGGGAAAATAAAAATCTAAAATAAATGCAACCTTTAGGATAGTGTTGCTTATGCCTATTCTAAATGGAAATCCAGCTTGTGTATCCTGTATTATTAAAATATAGTGGTACCTCGGTACTCATCATTAATTGGTTCTGGAAGATGTGATGAGTACCAAAAACAATGAGTACCAAACAAATTTTTCCCATCAGAAATACGATAGTGAGTCACAAGGCAGCCAACACCAATAAGTTCTAGCTTGTACATTGAGTACCAAACAAACGATGAGTACTGAGACAAATTTTATGTCAAAATGCATTAATTATTTATTATTATTATTATTATTATTATTATTATTATTATTATTATTATTATTATTATTATTATTATTATTATTTAAATTTGTATGCCGCCCAACTCCCAAGGGACTCTGGGCGGCTCACAACAATATAAAAAACCATTAAAAGAAATCATAATAAAAACAATTAAAAACAGTTAAAAACTCATACATACCGTTTCATGGCCAGACCTCACCAATTACAGAGGCGAGATCAACAGCCCCAAGCCTGCCGGAAGAGCCAGGTCTTCACCGCTTTCTGGAAGGCCAGCGGAAGGCCAGCATTAAGTACCAAATTCAATGAGTTTCAAAGCAGTTGAGTACCAAGGTACCACTGTAACATTTTGAAAGACCTAATCAATTCCCTTCACATATAACCCCTATTGAAAATACTTAGTAATAGTAATGTTCAAGGTGGCAGCTGACCTAGAAGGAAGGGCATGGAATCTGAAGTAGCAGATGTTAGACATCCTCTGTTATCTTTGAAGACAACAGGGCAGAAGACTTCTACCATGAGATTATAATCTTTATATTATTTGCTTACTGTTTATAACTGGCTTGGTTAATGACGTCAGTCTACTGTGAACTTCTCAGAATAAATTTCTAGCTATGACACATTTTCAACAGGATCCAAAATTGTCTGGAAATGGAAAAGCACCCTATTTGTGCCTGAAATGGATAAAATAACTTTATAGAACGTTACTTAGTTCTTTTATTTAAATATTGTAATTAAAGTAATTAGAATTTAGTTTAATCAATTTGTTCCTACTTTTCCTTGAAGGCTGGAGCTAAAAATCCAACTGTTAGAGTGTTGATTATAGATACTACAAATCCTAGAGATTTTGGACCGAAGGAAATACTTGCACCACCAGTCATAGCATCAAGGTAATATTTTCTTTAAATCCTCAGTTCCTGTTTTTCCCCTTAGAAGATTAGCAATTGTTTGACTTGGGAGTTTTTCCCCCTGAAATTTTCTTTCTATGTTAAACTTGTAATATAGCCTCTGGATCAAGGACTGCTATAAAGGAAAACTTAAGGCATAATTCTCATTAATGATAGAAACCATTTCAGCCCCTTGATTATAGCAATACAAGAGTGCTGATGCTAAGGAGCTTGGCCCACTTGTTCAAAGAATTTGGGTGGTGCTTTAATAACCTTTAAATTTTAAACTTTTAAAACTCAGATATGGTATTAAACTGGCCTATCATATCTATTGTCAGCGTTCCGAGTAATGCACCCATTGAAAGCAGAACTCAGAGGCAGGTAGAGTCTTCAAAGAACATGTTTATTGGATACATCATATCGGCACAGCTGGTGAAAACCAACTCTAAACGTTCCCTCAGTTTTCACCTAATTAAAAGAGTAAAGGTTCCCCCTCCCAGATGTCACCGGTCACATTGTCCAATGAAAGTAGCTGGCAGGCTGCTTGGTCACTCCTCTCCTCCTTTCACAGCCACCTGTTAAGTTGACCTTGGTTCCCACAGGAAAACTTTTTCTCTATCTACTTCCCCCCTCCCTTCCCCCTCTCAGGGTCGGTGGCAACTATGAGGCAGAAAAAGATGGCTTCAGCCAGGTTTGCTTCAGAGTTGACATCTATATTATTAATCTGGTCTACCTATCATAGATATGTTATTAATGTAATAGTATGTTTCCTTCTTGTCTTCTCCCTGTATTCACTGACTCCCTTCTTTTTCCCTTTTTCTTTAGCGATCACTATGTCACTTGGATTACCTGGGTAACAGATGACAGAATCTGTGTGCAGTGGTTGAAAAGGATCCAGAACTTCTCCCTGTCAGCAATCTGTGACTACAATTATCACTCCAGATCTTGGGATTGCCCAGAGGTAGTATTTTCCCATCAAGCTAAGATTTAAAGCAAAAACTCTATCACTGAACAATTTGATAAATGTTCATCGTAACTGGATAGTTACTGTGCAAAAGGAAGGGGGAAAGGTTGTTTCCAAATTAAAGTGGGATCCTAAATTGTCTCAGAAAGAATATTGCTAGCACCTATTAATGGTGACAATAGGGAGCTGGTTTTTACTCATCCCTATTACAGCCTTTTCTCCTCTGTTTCATTTTGATCTTTGACCGAGGGTCTGCTGATCTTTAGTGGCCTGGTTTATAAACATATTATTGGCTACAAACTACAAAGAGTATGGTCACATCAAATTCAAATCAACCATATTAAGTTGTATCATGATATGCAAATAAGTATTAGAGTTCAAGTTGCTGTATGGAAAAACTATAAGGCCAATATTTCATCTTAAGATTGTCCCTCTGAAAAGTTGTGATTAGATAGAGAACCAAAATGATCAGCAACTTTGTCCTGGAAGATCCAAAATGCAGTAAAAATTGCATGCCTCAGCATGTTCTTACCGAAGGAAAGATGTGGATAAAACCACTATTATCTTCTGTTTATAAAGTGCTTTTACCGTATCACTCTGCACACCAATGGTTAGTTAACAAGAGTGCGAACAGATGGGAGAACTCCATTAAGCTGTGTTTGCTGAAAAGATCTCAGGGGAATAAATTTCCATTTCATACTTTGTTTTCCGATTAAACCGGAAGTAATAAGGCGTAAACAATGTGGACTCTCTCATATACTAGGAGATAATAAAGCTGCAGTGGGCAAATAACGATAAGAAATACTTTTCTGCAAATCCAGAGAGGATTCTAAACTTCATACTAAAAAAAATCAGCAAAAAGCAAATATACCCAATAAATAAAAATTGAACACAAGTTTAAATAGTCACCCTGCTCAAGGCCACCATATCTGGGTTACAAATTCTGCATGACCACTCAATGGCAGCAAAGTTGGAGTTTTTTTGCTGCCATCTAATGCTCATCCAGATTCTTGCAGCCTTGATAAACCGTGCTACACTTCCTCAAGTTTCTAAACAAGCTTCTGAACAATCTTACAGAAACCTACAAAAGTTTGTGTATCTATCATTTGAGTTTATTGAATTGAGTTGAATTGAATACTTTATTTGGCCAAGGGTGATTAAACACACAAGGAATTTGTCTCTGGTACAGAAGCACACAGTATACAACAACAACAACAACAACAACAACAACAACAACAACAACAACAATAATGGAAGAACTAAAACAGCGTGTAATAGCAACAGAAAATAGAGAGATACGAAGGACGAATAAAACAATATCGTGAAAATGTCCAGTTCAGAAGAAATCAACACCTCTTCTACCGGTCACTTGATGAAAATCGAGTCCATACTAATGTTCACCCATGTAAAGAAAAAACTTTGAAGTTTTGGAAAGAACTGTGAGAAAACCCAGTGGAACAGAATAAAACTGCCTCCTGGATCAAAGATATTCAAAAACAAGCAACATGAAACAGAATGGAGAATATTGTAATAACAACTGATATGGTTGCAAAACAAGTAAAGAAGGTCAAGAACTGAAGCGTACCTGGCCTGGACGAATTGCATGGATACTGGCTAAAACACATGACCAGCCTCCATCACCGCATGGCCACTCAATTTGACAAAATTCTTCAAAATGCAACAAGCGGAGAATGGTTAACAGCTGGTCGAACATACTTGATAATGAAAGATCCAGAAAATAGCACAGAACCATGCAACTACCGCCCAATTACTTGTCTGCCAACAATGTTCAAACTTTTTACAAGAATACTGGAAAATTCAGTATTCAGTCATCTGATGGAAAACAGTTTGTATCCAGTAGAACAAAAAGGAAATTATAAAAAATCAAGAGGAACAAAAGATCAGCTGCTCATTGACAAAATGGTACTAAAAAATGCAAAATGAAGAAAAACAAATTTAAATATGGCATGGATCGATTACAAGAAGGCATTTGACTCACTACACCACAACTGGATTAACTCCTGTCTGGAAAACTTTGGAATTAGAAAATATTTGTAAAGTTTTGAAAGCAAATATGCAAAAATGGAAAACAGTTCTAACAGCAAATGGAGAGAACATAGGTAAAGTCAACATCAGACGAGGAATCTTCCAGGGGGACTCACTTTCACCACTACTGTTCAACATCGCATTAATTCCATTGACAATAATCCTACAAAACACAAAATTGGGATACCAAATCTCAAGCCAACATGGCAAGATAAACCATCTACTATACATGGATGACTTAAAAATGTATGCGAAAAGCCCCACTGAACTTAAATCAATACTCAACATAGTTCAACTGTTCAGCAGCGACATCAAAATGAACTTTGGACTTAATATGTGCTATATTATCCATGCAGCGAGGAAAAATGGAAAAAATAGAAGGAATAGAACTGGGAAATGGAAACATAGTGAAAGCATTAGCAAAGGATGACGGTTGCAAATACCTAGGCATAGTGGAAGCAGATAACATCTTGAATGGAAAAGTCATAGAGTCAACGCAAAAGGAATACATCAGGAGGGTCCGCAAAATATTAAAATCAAAGCTGAATGCTGGAAACAGAATTAAAACCATTAATACATGGGCAGGTCCAGTGAGA
>QLTV01004235.1:1776599-1806105 GCA_003457575.1 Thermophis baileyi | reverse complement strand
AATAATAATAATAATAATAATAATAATAATAATAATAATAATAATAATAATAATAATTCTTACAGTGTCTGTTTCCTAACCTAGTCTACTTCAAAGGGCTGGCAAATCCAAAGTTTTACAAGAAAACAAAAGAATTGGGCAGGAAAGTAAATCAAACCTCAGTTAGTAGACATAAATGGCTAATGCTTTGGGGAAAACAAGAATCTAGAAAGAAGGGGAATTTCCTGGCTGACTGGAACTGTTCATGTTGTTTGAGCATTTTCTTACGAATCTTCATAATAAGTAATATTTTATAATTTCATTCCATAGTGAATGCATAATTTATTTGCTAATGGATGTTGCCTTCCAGATTTTATTCAAGCAATGAATTTGAGGGTTACCCAGGAAGAAGAAACATTTACAAGTAAGTTGCTATCAAAACTTCTGCAATAGAAACCTTACTATTAAGTGTAAAAAAGTAAAGAGTACTTCAGGTTAGTGAGTACAATTCACAACTTCATCAAAACTATGTAGTTTCTTTGGTTCATAGATTGCAAGGAATAATCACTATCTCATATTTCTTATACACAAAGAGAATTAAGTTGGACCTAATATAATACTGTAATATTAGACATAATGGAGGCCAGTACTCCAAACAAAGTAATTATATTTTAATTAAAAAACAGCTTTTAACATACTACCCATGTTTTCCCAAAAATAAGACCCTGTCTTATATTTTTGCCACCAAAAAGGCACCAGGTCTTATTTTCGGGGGGGGGGGTTGTCTTCCACCTCACTTGCGTGCGTCGCCCCCAGCCTCCTTTTCGCTGTCAGAGGCCTTCAGGAACTTCTACTGCAGCCGGCAAGGCCGGCAAGGCTTTCCTGAAGGCCTCTGCAGCCGATAACAGAGCTCTGGATCGATCCAGAGCTCTGTTATCAGCTGCAGAGGCCTTCAGGAAAGCCTTGCCAGGCTTGCCGGCTACAGAAGAAATGGGCCGCCAAGGCAGGTGTTGGGGTGTGCAAGGTCTGGCTGCAACTGTCCGAAGGTAAGCAGTAGGGCAGCTCCACCCCCCCTCCCCACCCTAGCTTAATTTTTACCCATGCACCCTGGAGTGGGAAGGGTCTTAATTAGGGCTTATTTTGGAGGTAGGACTTGTATTGGGCGCACATGTAAAAATCAAGGTAGGACTTACTTTCGAGTAGGTCATATTTTCAGGAAAAAATACTAGTCCACATGAACATCTTATCCAAAATCCACACCCTCCTATAGTAAGGAAACATCGGAAAAGATTGATAGAGATTGGGAACATCTTTCTATATATAGACTGATTTTTTTTCTAAATCTGCCTTTTTTACAGAATTGGAAGAAATCCTGTAACAAAGCAGTGCATGACTTGTAATTTACGAAAAGAAAGATGCCAGTATTATGCAGCAAGATTCAGTGATAACGCCAACTATTATGCACTAATCTGTTATGGTATGTCAAATCTGTGGGTAAATAAAATCCTAATAGCTATTTCAAGTCACAATTCACTATTTCTACTTCAGAACACCTTAATAGCAGTAAATGAATGTGTACAATATTAGGTACACTTATCTGGGAGTAAGCCCCAGTGAATATCATGATGTTTACCTTATACATGTGGATACAGAAAGTACCATCCAGATGTTACAGTAGCTGGGTGTGGTGAGGGTGGGATTTGTTTACAATTGGCTTGTTGCCGATGAATGATTTTCCCCCTTCATGATAGATGGTTTATTATTTGGAATCCTGTATATGGAGTTGGATTCCCTCTCTGGATTGGGCCTGGTGGATAGAGTAGTACACATACATACATACATACATACATACATACATACATACATACATACATACATCTTTTACAAAATAAAATAATGCCATTCAGTTTTCTATTATAAAGGTAATTTAATGTATAGTCTAATCATCTGGAAAATTAGGATAGTGCATTTAAGGATTATAAATCATCTATATTGCTTTCTAGTTATGAAATCGCAAAGACTGTCAGGGTTCCAAGTAACACCTGACAAGATGGCCTCCAGGGCTGACAAAGACTCAAAGAATTTGACCCGGCAGCATAATCTTTCATCCTTTGAAACAAACTGTAAGACAAATTAAGGCCACAACCATTGATTATGTGAATGAGTCGTTTTTGACATGAGGGAGCTCAAAGCTGATATGAACAAGTTTTAGAATGTAGGAAACTGTCTTATGCCATCAGAATGTGGAACCATCAAATCATGAGGACGAGAAAGAGAGGCAACATCTATCCATGGTTTCAGCCAGGGGCTTTTCTCCACTGCTCTGGAACTTGAACTCCTAGAAATTGAACCTAGAACATTTTTCACCCTGTACAAGGATTCTGCAATCTCAGTTTATGGAATCAGGAAAGGCTCTGTCAGACCAATGCTCTGGCTTAGTTTCCTAAAATAAACGTTTAAAAGTAGTTTCTTTGCTCCTATCCCATCTGTGCAGAGACACCATTTAAGTCGTTTCTGGGTTGAAAGGATTAACCGGTGATATCACCATTGCCCAGGGGATGAGTTTCTATCCAAACCAAAGTAAAAATAAAATAAATTATAAAATAAAATGTAGATTACATTTAAA
Source organism: Thermophis baileyi (assembly GCA_003457575.1). Classification (NCBI taxonomy): domain Eukaryota; kingdom Metazoa; phylum Chordata; class Lepidosauria; order Squamata; family Dipsadidae; genus Thermophis; species Thermophis baileyi. The sequence goes on along the minus strand of QLTV01004235.1, from coordinate 1,803,500 downwards.
GAGAGAAATCTGGGTGTAGCCATATTGGTAAATTAGTACGGATGAATGAAACTGATGTTTGGATAGCAATGTACATTTTCCTCAGGTCATATTAGGGAGAAAATAGTTGCCGTACAGTTTTTATCATATATTTATGCTTTGTACAAGGTGTGCAAGCATTGCAAATGATGACTATGTCACTAGCAAAATTGCAAACATAACTAAATAAGCACTTCCATTATTCATCTGTGCCAAAACTGTGTCACACAGGGAATGTGCTCACCTTGAGAAATGAGTTAAGACAACTTATCCAGACTCTTTTGTGCATGGTTAATTCTGTGCTCAAGTTATGTAACCATTTAGGTATCTTTTCATCTGGGTGAGTGAAGAGAACTGTATAGAATGCAAAGGTTAACTTTTTACCTTATTCTCAGCAACACTGTTGGTACACACACACACACACAGAGAGAGAGAGAGAGAGAGAGAGAGAGAGAGAGACAGAGACAGAGACAGAGAGAGAGAGAGACAGAGAGAGAGAGAGACAGACAGACAGACAGACAGACAGACAGAGACAGAGACAGAGACAGAGACAGAGACAGAGACAGAGACAGACAGACAGAGACAGACAGAGAGATTGCTACAGATGCCCATACACAGAGAGAGAAGTAAATATCTCAATGCTAATAAGAAAAAGGAACTGTTTGAATTGCTGATGTGGGTGTATGTGACTGGCACAGAGGTGGGTTCCTCGTGGTTTGGACCAGTTCTGTGGAACCGGTAGTAACTTGGCGGCCTGGGTCGCTAGAACCAGCAGTGACCCAGGCCTGCCACGCCCCCGAACCAGCTCTCTCAGTGGCGCTGTAGGCACCGCCATCTTGTTTTTTGCTTCTGAGCATGCGCATAAGCTGTGTTTTGCTTCTGCGCATGCGCAGAAGCTGGTTTTTTAGCACTGCGCATGCATGTGCGCACCCGCGCAAGGTGTACCCGCGTGGCGCAGCAAGGAGCGAACTGGCAGCGAAGAAATTCAGAACCCACCCCTGGTCTGGCAAGAGTGACCTGGTAATCACATAGAGTGGTGGAGTACAGATGCTCCAGAGAGAACAGAATTGAAAAGGGCAGTGGAAGTTATTGGGCAAAGGAGGCTTTGGAAAGATTTACATAATGATGGGAAAAGAGATATGATGGGAGAGTTTGGGGTGGATGTTGCAGGGGAAGAGAGAGATGGGCATTTTGATGCCAGTCCTCACTTCTACCCCTAACCCCTTGACCTGTGAGTTTTGATGCTAAATTGCTGGAAGCCTTTAGCTGCTATTAAAATGTAAAATGCTCTCTCTGTAACAAGACCTCTTTATTGAAGATAACCTTGAAGGTGAACAGGATGTCCTGCTCCATGTGTATTTCAAGCTAGGCATTAAGGACAAGTTAGGGCTACTGCTTTTGAAGTACTCACAATACTGTCCAAACTGGAGGCTGAGTCTCCTGGGTGAATGCTGTTGAGGGATTTCAATCTCCATGAATTACAGGCCAGGTAAGGAGTGGTTCAATATTTAATGGCCTTGTCTCAGGACATCTCTTGACTCATACAAACATGCATATATTGGACCTTGAAGTAATTAGTCTGTGAATTGAATATGGAAGACATTTTTTGTGAGATTTTTGTCATAGACAGTTTACTGTTTGGTCATCCTAAAACTTGCCACCATTGCTAATCTCAGCAGGGAGAGAGGATTAATTAGGATGTCTGCCCCAGGAGTCTTGAGTCATGGATTTCCAGAAAGCTCTTGCAGAATTTCTTAGCTACTAGATAAGCAGTTCCACACAGCTTTCAAAAAGATTTTTTTTTTCCAATTGGCCCCTATTTGTGCACCAGTCCTGATTAATGGAGGAACTTTAAGAATGAAGCAATAGTAAAGCATCAATGGCAGAAAAAAAAATTAATATGTATGAACATGGGTATAAACCCAATTTAAGGCCTAAACCATGACAGTGTTGGAAGAAATATCCATCTGGTTCAGTTCCAAGCCGGGAGAAAGACACTGGAAACATGGAGGCTGCTTGGAAAGATGGTTTAATGATGAAGCAGAACTACCAAGCACGTGTGATTCTGGGTAGCTGACCACATGGAGTTGAGAGTGGGGGGTATTTATACCTTCTCTTGGGCTTTGCACTTGAACTTCCTGTTCCTGTGCAAGAACATGTACTCTATTGGCTGTTGTCAGGCTCCCATGGTGCCATGTACAAATCCTAGGAGTTTGTCTGAGCTAAGCTTGGTTGAAGTTTGGCTGATGCAATGAAGGGGCTTGTTGGGAAATTCCTATTGTGGCTGAGGGCTAATCCTACCTTTGTTCAGACCTTGCTGCAGGAAATTTGCTTATGAATAGAGCTAGCGATCTCTTTATCTCTTAAATGCTGACATCTACTGAGGGCTATTAAGAAAGGTGGGGGCTACTTTCCAAGAGCATGTTTCTCCATTTCTCATCCAGGGAAATATAATATTCTGCCTTTTTAATGTTTCTCAAAATATTTCATTCTTCTAGGAGAGGGGTGGGTGCTAACTTTCTACAGCAGTAAGAGTGACAAAATGGCATTACTTTTCAGGTTTTACTGCATCTTACTGCCATGAAGTATTATCAGAGATGTTTTTGTACCTGTGGAATCCCAGAAACTGGATAGTGTTCTCTATAATATAAATGCAGACATTTGTAGGTTGAATCCTGCACTCCCACTATCCATTGTAAAGGAGCCTCAAGTAGGGCACTTTGTAGAAACATTGAGGAAGTTACTTCCAGTGTAAATGCAGGTCTCTATACATCTTCTGTCATTCTAACATCCAACTGGGCTTTGCAGTTTGCTCAAATTAAAATGTTAAGCTTATGGGGGGTGGGGACTGTGAGTGATGAACAAATGGGAATATGCAAGTAGCTAAGCAATGAAATGATTTTCAGTAGTGATAATATGTTTCAGATATTTTGTTTTAATGGAGATTCACTTTTTATTCTAATCAATACTGCAGGCCCAGGCATCCCCATTTCTACTATATATGATAACAGATATAACAAAGGTAAGGTTGTAAGGACTTGCCTCTCCTCTCTGCTCAAGAAAGTAGAACTCTTGAAGCACTTAGCATTTCAAAAGGAAACTTTTATTGAAAGGAAAGTGATAGCAAGACAAAGAAAGCAGGATCTGAGGATTCCCCGAGCAATTATGTTAGGTTAAAGCAGTTAGAAACCCCTCCCCTCAGCCCGGTGTTGAATAGGCCAATCCACAGGTGCGAAGTTGTTTTGAGAATCGCAGGCTGAGAAGGTGATAAGAAGTTGTTCTCAGGTGTTGCTTGCTGGAGGCTCCGGAGCTGAGACAAAAGAGATGGCCCTCCCCACCTTACATTCCAAGAAGGTAAATCAAAGTACAGGATAGATAGGCACCAGGAAAAAGGCTATAAACTAAAGAATGCACCCAGGCCCCCTCCCCACCAGAATGGCAGCATCCTGATCTATGGGACCTGACAAAGGATGTCAAAGCCTAACCAGTTTTACACACTTTGAGGCTAATCTTAGCTGCTGTGGGCATAAGGAGAAAAATCATACTTCAAAACTAGTACAGCAAAGACCAGCTTCAACCTGACACATCAGGATGAGAAGAGATAAAGGCCCTGTCATGGGCCACTGTGGAAAAAAAAATGTCAGAGCATGTTTGTGCTGTGGTTAAGCACAAGCGAGGAAAAGATCTTTGATTCTGATGGCCAGAGTGATAAAATGTTTTTACACTTCATCTAAAGCTGACTTGTATTGCCCCGATTGCAAGACAGAAAAGACAAAATTCTGTTTAGGTTAGAAACCATTTGGTATTCATAATCAACTTCCGTAAAGTTTTAGGCACATAAACCTGAAAAAGATACGAACACTGTTTAACTATTATAATACTGGCTTTGCTATTTATTTGTCTGCTTTGTAGGTTAAGTAAATATACAACAAAATCATGATACAGTAGAACCTCGGGTCACGAACGCTTCTGACCACGACCAAATCGGGTGCCAACCAAAATATCCGCTAAATGTTTCACTCTGTCGCGAATACATCCTCGGGTGGCAATGAAACACAGTTGCGGCGATTTTCCCTGCTGTGGCGATTGCCCCTTCTGCGCCATTTTTTTTCTGTACGCGCATGCGCAGTCAGTCTTGCTTCCGGCTATGACCAAACCGGGTCGCGACCGAAGTCCTGGAACGGATTACGGTCATGACCGGAGGTTCCACTGTATAAATACTTTATCATGATTAACTTCTTTCATTCAATTAAATACTTAACAGAGTATATGAAATGAGCCACACATTACATTATTTATATCCAGATTACCTAATAAATTGAATTTACCACCCTGTAATGAGGTTTACCTTAATTCCAGGAAACTTTACATCCTTGCATTTTTCTAGGAAAATCTCAACTCTGTTTCAGTTACATCATGAAACTTTTGCTATTTCCATAATTATAAACTTGGGAAATTCATATACTCATTTAAATTTAACAGACTTGACATTTAACCTTTTATTAGTATTCAGTTGTGTAACATTTCAAGAACAGAGAATCAATGAGAAATGTATTTCTAATTCAAAACTTTTTATATACAGAAATTAAAGTCTTAGAAGACAATGCAGATTTGGAGTCTGCTCTGCAAAAAATCAGTTTACCAATACAGAAGATTAACAAACTTGAAGTGAATGGCATAAGTAAGTATTATTTGTTTTTCACACCTAATTTTTCAGTGTATGCACAAGAACTAAATAGTTGCTATTTAAAAACTTACGGTGTAATATCTGTATTTAGATCAAGAAACAGTACAGTAGAGTTTTCCCTTCAACAGTGTATTAAGAAATTAATTCCTGGAATCCTATACATTAATAGCCTATTCCCAGACAAAGACTGCATAGCACAGAGATGTGCAACCAAAGTGATGAGGAAATTGGAGCAATCCTCCTATAGCTCTTTGGTTTAGTTGTATATCTTTAAGTTTGATCTGGAGAAAGTGAATAAAGGTAGTCCTCGACTTACGACTATCTATTTAGTGAACATTTGAAGTTACAACGGCACTGAAAAAAATGACTTATGACCAGTTTTCACACTTAAGATTGTTGCAGCATCCTCATGTCATCAAAATTCAGGCATGTCACAACTGGCATATATTTATGACAGTTTCACTGTCCTGGGTTCATATGATCACCATTTGTAACCTTCCCAGCCGGCTTCCAACAAGCACAGTCAATGGGAGAAGCCAGATTTGCTTAATGACCACATGATTCACTTAACAACTGCACTGATTCGCTTAACAACTAGGACAAGAAAGATCGTAAAATGGGGCAAAACTCACTCAGCCACTGCCTTGCTTAGCAATGGAAATTTTGGGCTCAGTTGTGATCATAATTCGAGAACTACCTGGGAGAATGTTTTTCTTACATCTTTGCAGATAGCATCATCTGGCTGATCTTACCTGGGCTCAGGAGCTAATCAGACCTTGTTAATGCTTAGATCGGATACTAAAAAAAGGAATCACAGATCTGTAGGCTAAATTGGCAAGTTGAAAGGGAAAAAAATCCTGAAACACAGCAATGGAAATCTAATTCTACATAGTTGCCAAGAAAATCCATGAAGTTCTCGGGACTCGATCAGACTTTATAAGGCATCACAAACCACAGATGTCATAATAGAAAATGCAAATGCAAAATACAACATGGCATGCATGATTAAAAGAAAGGCCTGCAGTGGTGTTTAATCCACTTGGCTATCAACAGTGCAAACTTTGCAGCCACAAGTATTATCATGGGATCTTAAACTGCCATAGGAAGTTTCACATCGAATTCATTCATTCTCTCCTCTCCCCCTTTTTCTCCTAGCTTTATGGTACAAGATGCTTCTACCTCCAAAGTTTGATCGATCCAAGAAATATCCTCTTCTTATACAGGTGTATGTAACATTTTATTCAATTGTCCTCCCTATATACCTTGTACAGTATATACTGTCAAAGTTATCAATAGCTTTGCAAAGCTGGCCACAGCACATCAGGATTAGAATATATGCTGAGTATGAAGAGGTTCCCAAGTGAAATCCTCTTCAACTTCAGGAAAAAACTCCATGTAAGGCTGCTCTTCTTAAGCAAGATAGCTCAACGTGATGTAAGAAATTACCAGTATTTGCTACCACCACCTTTGCTTCTCCAGGAGCTGAAGGTAACAATTTTTCCCATAACAGCTCTGTGGACGGACAGACAGACAGACAGACAGTTAGACACTTTGTTTTAATCATTGACAAATAAAATTCTGTGGGATATTTAAGAAATAAAAGATGGTTGTTGGTCCAAAGATACTCAGTGAGTTTCTTTGGCCAAGGGTTTATCTTCTCAATATAATAGTCCAAAACTTTAACCGCTGTGTCATTCTGCATCTGAGAAGTAATTCCAAAATTCTAATGAGGAAGTCCCTCATCATTCTTCATCATTTTTCTTATGCTCTTTATTAAATATTTTAGGATCTTAGGGATGTTAACGTAGAATGCTTTAAATTCCATTGATATTTTCCATAGGTATGGAGGGCCTTGTAGCCAAAATGTGAAGCATACCTTTAGCATTAGCTGGATCAGTTATCTTGCAAGCAAAGAAGATATTGTGGTAGCACTCGTGGATGGCAGAGGAACTGCTTTCCAAGGTGATAAGATGTTGCATGCGGTCTATCGAAAACTTGGGGTTTATGAAGTTGAAGATCAAATCTCAGCTGTAAGGTAAGAATAAGGAGAGATTTTGGGTAGCATAGATTACAGCCCTTCTAGGAGTAAGTCCATGAATAGACGCTGAGATTTATTCAGTGCTGATCATGTGTGATGCTAAACAAATGTACAGTATGTTAATGAATTAGTTATAACTACTATTTACTATCAATTCAGTACATATGGGAATATTCCTAACAGTCATGCTAGAACACTATTTCTAGTGAGTTTATGTGGCAGTCTTTACCAAGCTACAGAAATATTTTTATTGTTTCTCCTTGCACTTCCCGATATTCTTGCCCTATCCCATGAATATAACAGTTTTTCTTCTGGATTTGGTGGAATTCTTGGAAGGACCTCTGGATTTGTTTCAGAAGTCAACACTTAAGAGCTCTGAATATGTTAGGAAGGGTATAAATTTGATGTTCCACACGTGTGGAAGTAATGTTTGTATGGACCTTTTTTAAACTGAGCAAAGATTTTTAGTCTGTCTTGAGAAATTATGAATCAGCTGGACTAAGAATAGAACCTAGAGCTTCTCACCTCTATATCTTGCTTGCATGTTCCCGTAACTATACGGATCTCTTATCTCTTTCACCCCATTTCTCCTTTCTGATGCTTCCGTTTCCTCTTTGCTGTTTAAATGCACAGAGTGAAGTAGATGGGGCAATTTTCCATTTTGATTTCCATCTTGCTATCATTACTTTTTTTTTGTACAATGCAATAGCAGAATTGTTTATTTTATAGTAACTATAACAGTTTTAAATTAGTGTCATAAAGTAATAAACTGAAGATACTAGGATGACGGATGTGATCTTGGTTAGTTTTACACATACTCATTCATAAGTACATTTCATTTTTCTGTACCTATCAAGTTTTTTTATCAGCAAAAACATGCATTTAGGATCTGGGATTTTGACATATTTAGTTCTGAATTGGGGTGGCACTATCCCAGACAGACCTAGTTCTGTTGTGGCTTGTTGGCCACCGGCCCCTCCAACAGCTGAATCAGAGGAGGAGGAGGAGGCGTGGGAGTCAGGGTTAGCATCAGGGCAATCTGGGAGCTCCGAGGGGGAAGAGGGAATGAAGCTGGCAGAGAGAGAGACAGAGGCGGAACCTGGGCCGTCCGTCAGCCCTCAGATGGAGAGTCAACAGCCCCCAGGTCTGGAGGTGGTTGATGAAGAAGAAGAGGAACAGCTGGGTCCAGTGCCTGACACGTGGCTGCGCAGAAGTGGAAAGCTGTGGGCCGATCCTGGGGAAGGAAGAGCCACTGCTGCTAATGAGGCCTCACTTAGCTCTGGGGATAAAAGGCAGGGGGCAGAGATGAATAGGTGTGGCAGACAACTATTCATCTTCCGGCTGGCCGGACTTGTTAGCCTGCGAGATAAACTTTTTGTCAGGACTGCCGGCATTCCAAATAAAGGAATCTTTTGAGTTCATGTCAGAGGGTTTGTCGTGTTTGGGGAGCTGGGTCAGAACAAGTTCGTGAATTGGGGAGTTCTCCTGGGCTTGGGACTCTGCTTGAAGAGCAGGTAGCAGTCATGGCCAGGACAGCCTTTGCACAACTTTGGTTTGTGCACCAGTTGCAGGATTTCCATGATCAGGAGTCCCTGCACTCCGTCATTCAAGCCCTGGTCATCTCACGTCTGGACTACTGCAATGCCCTCTACATGGAGCTACCCTTGAAGGGCATTTGGTACAGGGTGCAGTGGCACAGGCAGAACACTTCTATCGAAAAAAGATAATGGCAAATTTCCTATTTTACTCTACAGCCCCATCTGTGCTGGCAAAGGAGGCATGCTGCGGATCCTGTCAGTCAAGGAATGTCAGCTGGCGGGGTCAAGGAGAAGAGCCTTCTCTGCCGTGACTCCTGCCCTTTAGGTAGGTAGGTAGGTATAGGTAGGTAGGTAGGTAGGTGGATGGATGGATGGATGGACGGACAGACGAACAGACAGACAGACAGACAGACAGACAGACAGACAGATAGAGAGACACATATGAAAAAGACAATGGCAGAACATTTCTGCATTGGTGCCAATAACATCACATGGTGTCAGGATTGATTGAAATGAGTTTTTTTTTTAGTTTAATTTAGTTTTTATTGCAATAAATATTAATAATACACCATCCGAAGAAGTGAGGTTTTATTGTAAGCATCAACAGGAAGAATCTTCCACCTACCTGATATTTTAGTCATTTTCCCTTCTGCTTCTCTGTTTCTGTATTCCCTGGTGGTGATCCTCATTCATTTGAGTTTCTAATAATGGTGTTATTGTTCCATAAGCCTGCTTTCTTTTTAACTACCATGCGTGTGAAAACCAACCTTCCCGATGCCCTTTCTTCCTGTGACTGCTTTGTTGAAATATGGCCCAGGTTCTTATGACCCACTGATGACCTACATGATAAGATCCCAAATAATATTAGCTCTCAATAAGTTGCTAAACATGTTACTTCTTCAAGCTCATGTCTAGCGCCTTTGGACAATATTGACTTCCCACATTCTTAGGCTACCTCTTTGTGGGATAGCCTCATGAAACCTTGCAATGTAACCTTGGTGAGAGCAGATTAACCTACCCATTAATAGGGTTTGAATCTGGATTTCCCGTATCTAACCTCAGATTCCAACCAATGCTTTCAACTGAATGCCAAAGAAAGGGGTTTTTGTAGAAGATGTCTGTTCATTGTTAAAAAAAACTTCTCAGTTTAAATTCCTGCTTCCTCCACAGATATACAGTAAGATTGAGACAAATGACTTTTCCTTAGCCTCAGTTCCCCCCCTCCCGCGCCAATTGTCCAGTTTATCTTGCAGGTTGTAGATGAAGATGAAGATTACAGCTAGAAAATGTAGAGAAAGTACTCTAGATAGGTGAAAGTGCAACCTAAAAGCTAAGTATTACTAAGTAGTTCTGTCATCTAGACAACTAACAATAAATTTAATAATATATCCCAAAACAACTGGAGCACCACTTGAACACCATTGCCATTAACAAATTCACCATCAGTCCATTGCAAAAAGCAGCTTTACTCAGAACAGTTTACATCCTGTGACGATATCTCAAACATTATCAAACATCCACATCTGCCTATCTCAGGTCTTGGGAAGAACTCAATCATCATCATCTTCATTTAACAACCCCATAATCCCTTGCAGGGTGTAGTCTGGGCAACAGAATGGAGCTAGCAGAGTGTTTAAATGGCCGGATGTCCTTCCTGTCACCAATGTGGAGTTTTGTTCAGCATATATATTCTCAGTGTGCCCAAGAGAGAAATATCTGCCTCTACCTAGGATCGAACTCACAGCCTTCTGATTGTGAGGCGAGAGCTCCACCTCTAGACCACCGCACCACTCCCTTGGGAAGGACTCAATAGGTGGACAAAAATGCCAAATCCAGTCTGAACATCTGGCTGACTGTGTGATGAATAATAATAAAGGCAAACTTACAAAACAGAGAGCTGAAAGAAAAATAAGTTCATTAAACTAGCAAATCAGAAAGAGCTAATAAAAGCTGACTTCCCTTGTCTCCAAAAGACTTTTCAGTGATGAACTATATAGAAGGTGGGAAGGTTGAGCATATTTATCAAAAGGGATCTCTCATTCAGACCAAAAAGCCGGATAGAGGAAAGTACTCTCAGTCCATTGGAGCAACACGGTTTTATGTAGAACTTTGACTTGAACATAGGATAAGGAGACTGGATGAGACACCACCAAGAAATCACAGGACTGCATATACTGTATACACACAGAAACATATACTGAGGGAGGTTCAGATGTATCGTATTTACAGCTTTTTATCCCACCTTTTCATGACCAGAAACAATTCTGTATTTTGATAAAGTGCATATTACATTTAAATGTTTGAAGCTGGGCACATCAGCAGATCCCATAGGCTAGGCTACCAGATCAAGGTTGCAAAAATCCTGATGCGCAGAAAATGACATCAAAGAAAATAGGTGTATCGAGTTCTGTGGTCATTTAGTGATTGCCAAGATTTTTGCAGTCCTGGCCTGATAAATATACCATAGGCAAAAGAAAATCTATCTTTTTTTATTCCTTCTTGGAATTTATTTTATTTATACACACAGATATAATTAGTTATGTTAATTATGTCCAAAGGATTAGGGTTAATGAAAGGTCGGTGAAGTTAGGTTTGTAAATCACAATTTTTCCTGGCTTGTTTAAACTTAGGTTGGAAAGGGCAATTTAAAATTAGAAGCAGAATTTTTGCGTTGTTTGTAAAATAGAGGTTAGAAGGAGGTTAGGATTAGATTTGGCAAAAGTTTCCAAAACACGTACATGTGACATTGTGGCTTAAGATAAAATCTAAATGACCAGCTGTCTTTGGCTGACCAGCTGTCAGACCCATATTAAGTAGCTGATATCTATTAACAGTGTAATTATTAGAGGATTTTTAAAATATTTTTCTGCCACATAACCCTTCTCGTATTTTCTAGCATCTGAAAGTACTTTAAAATATCTATGTTTCTTTAATTAATTGTGTGCATTTTTCTTCCAAACAGAAAGTTTATAGACATGGGTTTTATTGATGAAAAACGAATAGCCATATGGGGCTGGGTATGTATACAGTACTTTTAAATTTTTTTAAAAAATCTTGAATAATCATGTTCTGTTTAGCCTGTCACTTGCAGTTTGTTTTCCTTATCTTCTTCCTTGGCTTGGATTCCCATAAAGCAGCTTGGCAAAAAATATAATATGGCATATTTTCTCAAAGGAAAATGTCAAAAACTGAATTCATTGGTTGATATTTGAGATCAGGTAACATTGTTGTCCTAACTTCTTATATTAGCATAATTTTTATATTGACCAGTGATGACATAACTATATATAAAATGCTATGACTAAATGATATAATGGATATATTTTCTGAGCCTACCCAATCCAAGGAGTTCATGACAAGTGAAATAAATTATGCACGAAGAGCGCAATGCTTATTAGTAGAGAACCTCATTAAAAATTCCCCTCTTTCTTCATGCCTGATGGAGCCCTTTGCTGGAAAAAGCTTCCCTCTTTCTTTTTTCCTATATAAGCTCTCTTAAAATATTTCAGATAAACAACATGATGCTATCATTGAAACTAGCCATCCTCAACTCTTTATACAGTAGCAGTTGGGAACACTTCAAACCCAGAGCATATTAAGGGTGTGCTTAGAAAGTGGACACCTTGGTGGGTGAAGTTCTCCACAAAGTATTCATTTACCAAAATTCACATGTTTGTGTCCCTTCACTCACTCATGCTCCCACTTCCCCAGTTTACTTTTGTCATTTTTTCCCCTATGAAGAGGGGTCACTTCTAAATGGAGCACCAGGGTAAAGTAGTCTGCTCTCATTGTTAAGACTGAGGGGAGGGAATATCCTTCGCAATAAACATAATTTTGGGTGTTGTTTTTCAGCATTCCAGATTCCTGCTTGTTAAATTAATCCTTAAAAAGATCAGTGCTAGGCATGATAAGCATTGGCTTAGTTGAAGGGGTGCTTCCTCTGAGGTTAGCCTGCAACAAATAAAATGCTCCCACCCTCACAGAGCCACGATGGGGAAAAATTGTAGTTCAGCAGAGAAAGGTGCCCTGAGATCACCTTGAAGGTGACTAGGGAATTAACAGAGGAAAACCATCATCCATCTCTGCCTGCTGGTTCTAATGACAGGATAATCAGGCAGTGCAGATAAGCTGCTACTGCAAATATTTGTCTACAGCTGCAGAATCATGCAATTTTGTGGGCAACTGAGATCCGAAGCGGTTATTTTCCAAATTAATGGTTAACGTTGTGCTGGTAGAATCGTAATGGTTGGGGTTGAGCTCTTTTGTTAGTGCACTGAGAACCTGTGTTGCTAGCTTTAGGGGGGTCCAGGGGTGGGTTCTGGATTCACTCAGGGTCGCGCCGTGTGCGTGCACAGCAATCAAAAAATAGTTTCTATGCATGTGCAGAAGCAAAATCCAAGATGGCGGCACCCACGGAGACACCAACGGAACCGGCTCCATGACGTCATCGCCGAGCTATTAATGGTTCTAAAGAACCAGTTAGAACCGGTAGGAACCCACCTCGGGGGGGTCCCTACAGTGCAAATAGCCACATATATCGTGACCGAAGGAATGTATAGCTATGGTTTATTTCATCACAGTCTACTGTTGATTCAGTCCACATGAATCAACTCCCTAGGTTTTCACAACTTTTACCATGTCAGAAATCCTGCCTTAACTGTCATAGTTAGGTTCACACAACATGTTAAATTCAAACTAAAGACATTATTATTTGGCATCTTCTGTGAGCAGACCCCAGGATCAAAGCCCATACCTTGTGTGCATATTTATTATTAAATTTATTGGTCGCCCATCTTAACACAGGGTAACTCTGGGCACCCACTTCTGAGTAAACCCGTTTCTCTGGTTTGCTTCTTTTTCCTTTGCACGTGTTCCCACCTTGAGACAGATCAGTAAAAGGCGAGCTCTCTAGCCCATCACTGTCAATAACACTGCCATGTTATTTTAGTACATCAAATCCCATAATCACCTCTCTTGTCCTACCACAGTGCTCTAATAACAAATGAAGTAATTAATAACGTGCTACCCTTTAATGGGATGGTAATTCTGCTGCTGAGACAGTCATCTCACTCCACACTGTGGGAAAGCCATTCCTAATTTTTTTTTCTTCTTCTTCAGACTGTAAAGCATCTCAGTAGAATTTTTCTTTGTTGCTTACTTTGTAAAGATCAAGTCTTACTTATCAAGGATCAAGTCCCTTGATAATGATGTTATATTACATAATGTTTTCTTCCTCTCCACACAATGTAGTTCAGATTCTTGAATGACATTATACCTTAGAACAGGGGTGTCAAACTCACGGCCCGTGGGCCGGATGCATCACGCGCTGGCCATGCCCACCCCCGGTTTAGCGAAGGGGGGGAAAGTTACGATATGTCATGTGACGATGATGTGACAACGCGAGTTTGACACCCCTGCCTTAGAATTTCAACTTTCCTAATACTAGTACATTCCTTAGTCTCCCTCATATATGTAAATGATATGTGTCAATATGCAAAGGGGCATGAAGAATTACCGAGAAGAACTATTTTCTCTTTTTATGAGAAAGGCGTGAAAAATTGAGAAATTTTGTCACAAATCATCTCTAACTTAAATGGTTGTTACTCTTCAGCTAAAAGCACATCTGGGGCACAACAGCATTTCTTTCACCTTCTGTAACTGAACCTGCAATAAACATTGGCTAGGTTCATATATCATGTTATGCCACATTATTAAACATGGTTTGTTGAATATAATCCACAATTGGATGGGTTCACACATAAAACTGAGTAATAAACCATAATGGCTGGATGTATATAACGTGCAAAGCCAATCCCAAATCATAATATGGCTTAATACGATGTAAGAACCTAATCATAGTTCCTTCCTTCTTTCTATCATTGCAGAAGGGAAAATGCAGGTTTAGGTTCTCACTCAATTATGGAACTCACCTGGCTGATTTGGGATCAACTACAATCTCTCCCAAGATTGTTATGAGGTTAAAATAAGGTGAGATCCTCAGGTGCAACATTTTAGGCTCCTAGAGGAATTAAAGAGAGGTATTTTTTAAGAAGAGAAATATTTGGAAGTCCCATTTGCTCCAGTGGCTCATAGAAAAGTATTCAGGAGAAACTGTTGAGTAGTCTGTATTCCTGGATGCCAAAACAAATGTTCTCCTTGGCTTCAGTATATTATTACTTGGATTCTTAGAGAGCAAATACTTGCCTTTTCGAATATTAACTCCTCTCTTGTTTCTTTCTAGTCCTACGGTGGATATATTACATCTCTGGCACTTGGGTCTGGTACTGGCATGTTTAAGTGTGGAATAGCTGTGGCTCCTGTTTCCAGCTGGGAATATTATGGTATGGAAAAACAACTAACAATATGAGGTTTTGACAGCTGGATACAGAAAATGGATTATTTTTTAAAAAATTAGGTCACTGCTAGGCCTTTGCTCATATGAAAAAACGGTTTGAGGCACACTTCATCTAAAAACACCTTCTTCAAAATACACTTTCTTTTAAAAACAAACACACCTTCTCTTGGGCAAAGTTTGCTTTGAAATAGTTTGCAGAGTTGCTGAGTATATGTCTTCAAAACAGATGTTCTTAAAACAAACACGGCAAAACACAGGCCTTTTCAAAGACACCGTTGTCCGTGAAACAGCTCCTGTTTCCAATAATTTCCAATTATTAGGTGCCCTTTTTAAGATCAGTCGTAACTTCAGATCTTAAACTTTGGCTGGGCCTGCTCTTCATTTCAATCGGTTCTGCACGCAATCTTGTGGCTACAGTAGGAAGCTGGCAGCTTGGCATCATGCCCAGCTACTTCTTGAACACTCCTACACCTTCATTACCCTATTTATGCAAGGTTTTGCTGCTGAAGAAACAATAGGAAATGGTAATCAGCCCACAAATCAAAATGCATAGAATGCATACCACAGAGACATATAGTTCCATATAATCATCAAATTAAGGTACAAACAGCGTTGTTTTGAAGGAACTCCCTGCTTCCTTGGCAAAAAAATATTTTTGTAATGAAGGTCTATCTGCGTAAAATGGTTTTGCACTTAATATACAAACTAAGAGAGTGAAGGCACTCTCATCACTCTGGCTAAAAGTAGGCTTGCCTCCTGTGTTATTATGGCTGCTTTGATGTGTTTTGTGGTATGAGGCCAGCTTTAAAATTAATTGTCTGTTTTATGGAAAATTATGAGAAAACTGCCCAAACTTCCCCATGAATGCCTAGCATGAATGAATGTAAATGCATGCTTTACAATACATTTGCTCTTGTGTGTATGTTAATGTGTTTCTGGGCATCGTGACAGCTGCATTTATTGTATATTGCAGCATCCATCTACACTGAACGATTTATGGGTCTTCCAACCAAATCTGACAATCTTGAGCATTACAAAGTAAGAACTGTGTAAACATTCCTATATTTTAACTATACTCTTACTGTTTAATTTCAAATTTCCTTTTCCTGCCTTTTGCTCCTTGGCTGAGTGTGTGGGCTGCCCTCTTCTTGTCTCTGCCGATTCTTCCATCTGACATTGTCTTAAATTGATATTTGAGGGTAATTGGGAGGCCTTGTCTATTTGGATGGGAGGGGCAGGGTTGGCAGAGGGTAACACATGGTTTTATAAAGG
Source organism: Thermophis baileyi (assembly GCA_003457575.1). Taxonomy (NCBI): domain Eukaryota; kingdom Metazoa; phylum Chordata; class Lepidosauria; order Squamata; family Dipsadidae; genus Thermophis; species Thermophis baileyi. The sequence continues at coordinate 1,787,592 of QLTV01004235.1, read as the reverse complement.
AAATTAAAGGTCTCCTTTTAAACTGAAAAAGCCATGCCCTCATAGCATAGCCTTTACCTCATCCCCAAACTATTCCTGAGATCACTTAAAATGCCTTGAGCGGTTCCAGTATTTCAACAACAATAAGTCACAACAGTAAGCCTTGATTGTGAGCTGACACACTTCATTGATTCTGTTGGTTGGTGTTATAGCCACCTTCTGGCCAGCAGGACATACAAGAGCCACTGCATTGGTGCTGAATTGCTCCCTGTGGTCCCCAGGCACTGTCTTTGGGAAGGAAGAGAAGCCACGGAAATAAAACTTGGCTGTTTTGCTGTACCCACCAGGGATTGGCTTAGAGACCTAAGCTGGCCTGAAGGCAGCTGACCAGTGGGCAGAAGGAGGAAAGGGAGAGCGAGAGAGAGATGCCTCTGCTGCTTCAAAATCCAACTCTCACTGGGTTTCTCCATAGTTCTTCAGTCTGCTTTTTAAAATAAAAGTTTAATGCTGTTCCATAATAGTGTTAAACGTGTATCCAAAAGAAGTCTATCAGATGCTAGTTGTACTCCTTTTAGATCAGGGGTGTCAAACTCGATTTCATTGAGGACCGCATCAGGGTTGTGTTTGACCTTGGAGGGGTGGGTGTGGCCAGGGTGGGCATGGCCAGCTCGATGTCACTCATGTCGGGGCGCCTGTGGAGGCCCAAGCACTCTGCCAGTGAAAATGGGCTCCATTTTCAGCTGCAACGGCCTCCTGCAACCCTCTGCCAGCGAAAATGGAGCTCGGGAGGGCAGCCCTCCCGAGCTCCATTTTTGCTGGCAGAGGCACCGCGGGCCGGTCCTTTGCTATTTCCAGGGCGGCCCTGTGGGCCAGATCTAAGCACCTCGCAGGCTGGATCTGGCCTCTGAGCCTTGAGTTTGACACCCCTGCTTTAGATGCACTCACACAAACCACTTGGGCAAAAACAGAGTGGCAGATGATATCCTTGTCAGTCTATCTATCAAAACTTGCCACCTGCCCCGCTCACCCTGTGTTGATAGATGTTTTCCCATCGACCACTAATGTTTGGGGGTTGGGAGAGGAACAAAACTGAAGATATCCTCCAACTTTTTTTTTAATATGTCCTGTACACAGTGAATAAGGGTAGTGTCATTGGCTGGCAAGATAGGTATTGCCAGTGATGGCATCCAATTCTGTACCAGTATGGTTTGTGGATGGCTTAAGGGATTGGCAGATAGTAGCTTAACTTTACTGGAAAAATGAGGTATATGACTTTACATAGCATTGTCCCCATGGTCTTTTCCTTCCAATTTTAAACAAAACAGTAGGAATCTTATCCGTAGTGCATTGAACATTTTGGGCAACATATGCAGAATGTTTATGATGTAGAAATAAGGCAAACCAAGCCTTATTTCAGGAAAATGAGAAATTAAGATGAAATGAGATGTTTATTGACCCATTCATAGTTTTATCTTGCTTCTCTTTTCTGGGCTATACCTTTTCTGGGCTACCTAAGAAGGAAGTCGTTTCTTTGAACTAACCCTAAGGTAACCATGATTCAAACAAATTTTCAAAATAGATTTGCAACACAATTTATTACTGAAATGTACATTTGGCTGATGGCTGTATCACTTTAATTATAACTCCTGTGAGTCTTGCATTGAAATATTTCTATGAGATGATGATGATGATGATGATGATGATGATGATGATGATGATGATGATGATGATGATGATGATGATGTTAACTATTCAGTCATGTCCGACTCTTGGCGATTCTATGGACCAGGTCTCTCCACATCTTCTGATCTTGCACTACTATGAAAAACAGGTAGTCCTCAACTTATGACCACAATTCACCCAAAATTTCTGTTGTTAAGTGAGGCATTTGTTAAGTGAGTTTTACCCCATTTTACAACACTTAACAGTTGTTAAGTGACTCACTGCAGTTGTTAAGTTAGTAATATGGTTGTTTAATGAATCTGGCTTCCCCGTTGCCTTTGTCAGAAGGTCGCAAAAGGTGATCACGTGACACACACACACACCCAAGGACATTGCAACCATCATAAATATGAACCAGTTGCCAAGCTCCTAAATTTTGATCACATGACCATGGGGATGCCACAACAGTCATAAGTGTGAAAAATGGTCATGAGTCACTTTTCTCGGTGCTGTTGTAACTTCGAACGGTGACTAAATGAACTGTTGTGAGTTGAGGTCTATCTGTATTTGCAGGTAATTCCTTAAACAAAACCCAGGACGCCTGAGATTTAAGAACAATTAGCAGAAAGTAGAGAAAAACTTTTCACTGACTGATAGATTACTGTCACAAGAATATAGGACAATTGGTAATGAAGGCATTGCCTATCATTTTTACATTTGGCAACTCCGTAATTGTTCATTATTTTCCCTTTCAGAATTCAACGGTTATGGCAAGGGCTCAGAATTTCCATAATGTGGATTACCTTCTCATCCACGGAACGGCAGATGGTGAGGTCTATGAAAAACTGGTACCAATCCTGAGAGACAACCACTTTGTTAAAGAAACATTAAGCATTTCTCTGTTCCTGTGAGCAGGGTCAATACATTTTAGACGTATTTCCATTTTCTATCTGGCACATTGAGCACTGCTGACTCATTGTTGATCGTCCCTGCTTGTTAACTCATGACACGAGTCTAATGTTCTACTCTTGTGTGCGTTCTGGCATTTGTCAGACTGGTGGGATTCTTGTTTTTAATCAGCCACATTCACTTTCTTAATTTCTTTTCTTCCTTGCTTGACATTTCAGATAATGTTCATTTTCAGAACTCGGCGCAGATCTCCAAAGCCTTAGTCAATGCACAAGTGGATTTTCAAGCAATGGTAGATATGATCAAATCATTTAAGCATTAATGGGTCACGCAAACAATTTGGGATAGTTGTTCAGTATTAGATTAGGAGTGGGGATAGTTTTAATCCACGCTCGGTCATAGATATTCACCTGCTAAATTTGGGGAAGTTATTCTCACCCAGTTCAGCCTACTTTACAGAGTTGCCTTAATGAGCGGAAAATGGGAGGATTGATTGATTGATTTTGATTACATGCCATCAAGTCAGTATTGATTCTTAGTGGCCCCATAGATTTTCTCCATGGCAATCTGTTCCTAACTTGTGTTTCAGGTCTTCCAATAGTAAAACAGTAGGAGGGACTGCTATATATGCTGCTTTGAACTCCTGAATGAAAGGCAGGCTATAAATCTAATAAATAAACTGCTACTGCAACTCAATCAATCAGAATAGAGCTGGAAAGGACCTTGGAGGTCTTCTAGTCTAGCTCAAGCAGGAGATCCTATACCATTCCAGAAAAGTGACTGCCCAGTCTCTTCTTAAAATCCTCCAGTGATGAAGCACTGACAAGGTCTGATGGCAAGCTGTTCCACTGGTTAATTGTCCTCACTGTTAGGAAGTTTCTCCTTAATTCAAGGTTGCTTCTCTCCTTGATTAGTTTCTATCCATTGTTTCAGACCACAATGAGATGTAGCATAGCCAGATAATATATTAGAGTGTATGGAAAAGAATGGGAGGACTTCTGGAATTAAAACCAAGCCTCCAAATACTACAAATAATTAAATAAAATTTAATTAATCTCAGATATCCCTTTAATTAAAATTCTGCGCATGCACAGCAGAGACCCGAAAATCAGCTGGCCGGTGGGAGGCGCACACGCATGCGCGGTGGAGCTGAGCTGGGGCGATGGCTCTGCGTGCCACCTGTGGCATGTGTGCCATAGGTTCGCCATCATGGCTTTAGGGTTTCCTGCCTGAGCAGGGGGTTGGACTATAAAATCTCCAAGGTCCCTTGCAACTCTATTATTCTGTATTCTGTATAAAAGGGAGATGTGCCCTAGATGCCAAAATTGTTGTAAACTTGTGGGGGGGGAGGTTATCTCTGATAGGAAGCCAGCATGTTTATGCTACTTGTCAAAACACAAATAGAAGAAAAGTGTTTGCGATATAAATGGGGGGGGGCTGATTTTGCAATTCTGAAGACCTCATTTCAAGACAAAGCCTAATGCTGATCCCAGCTGTTTTCATTACAATCAGTGCAGATTGGCTTCTTCGGCTTGGATGTTTGCCATTGTAACCCTGCTGTTGCCCCTTCAGGACCTAAATGGCTTTTGTTATGAATGAGAGAACCACATAAGTTTTGGCTTTTGTTCTTGGAACAGGAAACCCCCCCATGTATAACATACTACAACAGCAAGGTCTTGCTATGCAACCTTAGCCAGCAGTTTGGCAATTTGGGTCTCACCAGGCTCAAGGTTGACTCAGCCTTCCATCCTTCCGAGGTGGGTAAAATGAGGACCCAGATTGTTGGGGGCAATATGCTGACTCTGTGAACCGCTTAGAGAGGGCTGTAAAAGCACTATGAAGCGGTATATAAGTCTAAGTGCTATTGCTATTGCTATTGCTTAGTGGGTGAGAGCATAAGATGAGATGCAAAGACCCAAATCCCCTTTTCTCTCTCCCACCCCATCTTATAAAGTTTTTACTGTTTGTTTGAATTCTGCTTAAGAACCATAGGATTAAGATAATGTTTTTCTTCTTTTTCAGTGGTACACAGACCAAAACCATGCAATTCCAGGTCTTTCTTTGAAGCATCTCTACATTCACATGACACATTTCCTGAAACAGTGTTTTTCTCTGCCTTAAGGAGTCCTATTTTCTGTCTTGATTCCAAGACGAAGCAACGTGAATTGCACAAACTATGCACATTCCAAAAGTAGGCTAAAAATGGAATTAAAGAGTGTTGATGATTCTTACTGGCCCTTGTGTACTGCTTGGGAATTTTTGTTAGCTAGGAAATAAATGAATAAAAATAAAAGTGTGAAATTAAAGGCTGCATATTTTGCTTATTCTCTCCCTATATTGTCAGTAGTCTCACATGTCAAATACAGGCATACATTTTGAGTCAAGAATATAAAGAATTGGGGAGGGGGGAAGCGCTCTTGGAGACAGTCCTGAATCTGGGTGATTATTCAATCTAGCAAATGGATTCACTGGAAAAAAATGCTTCAGAATTATCAGAGACAATTTTGCTGCAAATGAAAGTCAACAAAATTGCTGCTTAACACTTGGCTGCAGCTATTCTATATTGCCAGTGGAGAAATGCATCTCAACTGAGCAAAATGATTCTTTTCAGTTAAAAGTGAAATGTGTGTTTTGATATTGGTCAAGGTAAGTTTGGCTTTAACATTTGGCGATCCGCCTTAAGATTTGGGTCTCAGGTAGAGCACTTGTAGGCATTATTATTATTATTAAATACACAACAATGTGAAATCACAGCCACCAATTCTTTAGCTGGTGTTGGCCTTCATACACACTGAATTCTTCCTGTTGGAAGAAATATCCATCTGGTTCAGTTACAAGCTGGGAGAAAGGCACTGGAGACAAAATGGAGGCTGGAGGCTGATTGGAAAGAGGGTCCATTTATTGATGAAGCAGAAGCACATGGGTGATTCTGGGCAGCTGACCACATGGAGTTGAGAGGGGGGGTATTTATACCTTCTCTTGGGCTTTGCACTTGAGCTTCCTGCTTCTGTTCAAGAACATGTATTCTATTGGCTGTTGTCAGACTCCCATGGTCATGTTTGTCTGAGCTACGTTTGGTTGAAGTTTGGGCTGCTGGTGCAATGAAGGCTTGTGTTAGGCAATTCCTATTGTGGCTGAAGACTAATCCTACCTTTGTTGGATCTTGGGTGAGGGTATTTGCTTATGAATAGAGCTAGCTATCTCTTTATCTCTTTAAGGGCTGACATCATCTGAGGGCTATTAAGAAAGGTGGGGGCTGCTTTCCAAGAGCATGTTTCTCCATTTCTCATCCAGGGAAATATAATATTCTGCCTTTTTTTTAATATTTCTCAAAATATTTCATTCTTCTAGGAGAGGGGTGGGTGCTAACTTTCTACATTCCCAAGAATTTAGAATGTCATAATGTATTGGCATAGTATACATTATCCAAGGATGTGGCCTTTTGTAATTGACAGATGGAAATTTTGTCAGTGCATAGATTTTCTAAGTGCCATCTAAGATTTTTTTTTTGGTGTGGCACCAGTGTGCTGGTAACTAGTCGGACCACCATGGCTGGTTTATGCCATAATCTTTCAACTTCAATTTTCAGATCATGGTTTTTTGTGATCTTTTCCAATTCTCTATCTGATACTATTTCCTAGTAATGCCTTATCAATTATCCACACTTTTCTTTTCAACCACAATTAAATCTGGAACCAAATCTTGAATCAATTTGAATCAGAATAGAGCTGGAAGGGACCTTGGAGGTCTTCTAGTCCAGCCCCCTGCTCAAGCAGGAGACCCTATACCATTTCAGACAAGTGGCTGTTCAGTCTCTTCTTAAAGACCTCCAGTGATGAAGCACCCACAACTTCTGAAGGCAAGCTGTTCCACTGGTTAATTGTCCCCACTGTTAGGACGTTTCTCCTTAATTCAAGGTTGCTTCTCTTCAGGTGTGGGTTCCACTTACCTTCCCTACCAGTTCGCATCGCGACGGAAGTGCACGTTTTGCGCGCACGTGTGAGCTTTGCTTGCACATACCGATGTCATATCGGGTAAATGACCATCTGCGCATGCGCAGAAGCCTCTGTGCATGCGCAGAGGGGGGTTTTGCCAGCCGTGGCAACCAGAGAACCGGTTCGGGGGTGTGGACAGCCGGCCATTGCTGCTGGTTTGGCGAGCGGGTGCAAATTTCCGCCACCGGTACGGGAGAACCGGTCTGAACCGGCAGCAACCCACTACTGCTTCTCTCCCTGATGAGTTTCCATCCATTGTTTCTTGTCTTGCCTTCTGGTGCTTTTGAGAATAGGTTGACCCCCTCTTCTTTGTGGCAGCCCTTCAAATATTTTGAATTTGTATATTTTAACATGCTCATTTTTAACTGCTTTCTCAATTCTGTGTTCCCACCAATTTGAATCATTTTTGTGACTGTGTATGTTATTGTTTATTTTTCTTTATTTATATACCATATTACTTTTATAAATGACTCAAGGCAGCAAACAGTTTATGCAATTTTCTTGTATCTTCTTTTTTTGTTGTAATAATTTTATTAAAAGTTTTAGAAACAAAAATAAAAGACACTACAAAGAAAGGAAAAAAAGAATGCGAGAAAGCAAAAAAAGTAAAAATAACTCCCTCAAGAAAGTAAACAATTTCATAATCTCTTCACCTCCTCTTAATTAACAAATATAAAAGTCTTCATACTATAACTCATCTTTTAACAATAGGCAAATTAAATAAGTAACATCTTCTCCTTATCCAATTATCAACAAAAAGTCCAAGCAGAGCACTAAAATATTAACATTAATTAGCATATATATAAAACTCAACATTCTTGATCTCAAGTCTTAGCTGTAAGCAAAACTCCATTTAAAAGGCATAAAATAGTCCCTGATATCCTAGAGTAATCCCCTTAAAATTTAACTTGGCAAAAAGAGACAGTTTCTCCTTTAAAAAAGACCAGCTCCAATACACAACATTTTCCCCATTCCAAATCCCAACAAATCCAAAGAAAATCACCCATATCCAACCAATGCCATGTCCCATTCAAATAAATATTCCATATTTCAATTTGAAACAAATCCACATTTCACAAATATATCCAACATGCTTGGGGTGGCCCTGTATCTAAGTCACCTCAGCTCTAGTCTAACTTCTTAAACATTGTCATATTTAGCCAAAGGACTAAAGGTCCAAATAAATTTGAGATAAGATTTTTGGAATTAATTATAAATAATCCTTCACATGGGAAAACCCCATTATCCTGATATAATTTAACATAATAAAAAGAGATAATTTCTCCTTTAAAAAAGACAAATTCCCCAAACTTCCTTAGTTTAAGTACAAAAAGCAATCAGATACAATGCCAGTTTAACTACTGGTGATCCTCGATTCCTAACCACAATTGAGACCAGAATTTATATTGTTAAGCGAGGCAGTTGTTAAGTGAGTCACACCCAATTTTATAACCTTTTTTGCCATAGTTGTTAAGGGAATCACTTGCAGTTGTTAATAATATGGTTGTTAAGATAATCTGGATTCCCTCTTTGACTTCCCTTGTTGGAAGCCAACTGAAAAGGTCACAAATGGCGATCAGATGACCCCAGGACACTGCAAATGTCAGGGTTCCAAGTAATACACCCATAGCAAGCAGACCTCCTAGGCAGGTAAATTCCTCAAAGAACAGTCTTATTGGATATATCATATTGGCACAGGCTGGTGAAAACCAACTCTGAATGTTCCCATGGTTTTCATCTAATTAAAAATAAAAGTTTTTCTCCTTCCCCAAACAATCAATCACATGGTCCAATCAAGGTGTCATCCAGTTGTCTGGTAACTTCACTTCTCCTCTCTCTGACCACCTGAGGGAATGTCCTTGGTTCCAGAGGTGGGTTCCTGCCAGTTCGGACTGGTTCTTTAGAACCGCTAGCGGGAATTTTCCCCCGCTCGACGAACTGGCAGCGATGGCCGGCTGGACACGCCCCCAAACCGGCTCTCTTGGCGGCACCATAGGCAGCACCATCTTGTTTTTTGCTTCTGCACACGCGCAGAAGCTGTTTTTTGCTTCTGCGCATGCGCAGAAGCTGGATTTTCAGCACTGCGCATGCGCACATAAAGCGCGCGCACCCACGCAACGCGGGAGGAAGCAAACCGGCAGCGAGGTAAGTTAGAACCCACCCCTGCTTGGTTCCCAGGAGAAAGTATTTTATTTTGGCTACAAAGCCCCAACTATCTCTATCCCCCACCTCCCTATCCCTCAGCTCCAGTGTGGCAACACTGAAGCCTCAAAATAACCTTGGTCAGGTCAGCTTCAGGGTTGACAGCAGCAACATAAATACGTGCCAAATGTCAAGCACCAGAATTTTGATTACATGACCATGGGGATGCTGTGACAGTTATAAATGCGACTACCAGTTGTAAGTCATTTTTTCCAGTACTATTGTAACTTCAAACGGTCGCAAAATTAATGGTTGTGAGTTGAGGATTACCCATAGTATAAAAAATAGGATACATAGAGTAACTATAGGGAGAAAAACACTGTATTAAATGTGAACAAATCCAGCGTATCCCCTTTTCCCAATCAAGTTTATAGTAAATCCAAAAAGAACCACCCAAAATAACAACATACCCCCTTTTAACCTGGTCAAATCAATTGACTTTGTACGATCATTCTTACCTGCAAACATGAATTTATCCTTTAAAAAATAATTTCAAAGTGTTAATATTGCAATATTTTCTCAACTCTTAATCTATTTAAAACCTTCTGTAACCAAAACCTTGTCTAACTTTTTGCTGTTTATTTTAAATATTTAAAAATTATTTTTTAAAAAATAGTTCTTCATTTTCTTATATCAAAGATTGAAGGCACTCACTTGGTGATTGCAATCTTGTCACTTTGAAGGTATCTAACTTCTTTGAACCAATTAATAGGAAATATCCAAAAGTAGTTAGCAAGGGAAGTAGGCAAACATAGGGTCAGTGGTGGGTTTCAAATTTTTTTTACTACCGGTTCTGTGGGCGTGGGGTGGCTTGGTGGGCGTGGCTTGGTGGGTGTGGCAGGGGAAGGATACTGCAAAATCTCCATTTGCTCCCAATCAGCTGGGACTCGGGAGGCAGAGAATAGATGGGGGCGGGGCCAGTCAGAGATGGTATTTACCGGTTCTCCGGACTACTCAAAATTTCCACTACCGGTTCTCCAGAACTGATCAGAACCTGCTGAAACCCACCTGTGCATAGGGCCCTTCGAAAAGGCTCTGTTTGCCTCGGTAGAAATTATAATGAATTTCCTCATTTCCCAGTTCTCCCAAACCCAGATACCGGATGTCTTACAGTCTCTTCATAAAGAGCAACTGTAAAGAGAAACACCTTGGGTGATCTTGCATCTTCTCCTAATCCAGAGAGGGTCATCGGAGCTAAAGCCATGGTCATATTACTGAGGGGGAATTATGTGGTTGCAAAACTTTCTGGTAGGAATGTAAACTCATTAGAGGGAATGGTTTCTCAGAAGGATTTCGATACTACAAATCCGTTAATACCAGGGGTGGGTTCCTCCCTGTTCAGACCGGTTCTCCTGAACCAGTAGTGGCCCACTGGTGATGTCACGATGACATCACCGAACCGGACTGGTCGGTGCCGGTCCGTGGGGGCCACCATCTTTTTTTTTGAATTTTTTTTGAAATTTTTTTTGAATTATTTTTTTTTGAATTATTTTTTTATTTTTTCCTTCTGAGCATACGCAGAAGCCAACTTCCGGCACTGTGCATGCGGTCTCCCTCTTTTTTTTGGCTTTGGTTTTTTTTACTTTGTTTTTGGATTTTTTGTTACTGCGCACCCACTAGGCGCGCCCACGCAGCGCGGGAGGGAGCGAACCAGCAGCGAGGTAAGTTGGTGTTCTGCCCACCCCTGGTTAATACAACCTGCCTGGAGACCCTGCTCTCTTTCAGAGTTTTGACTACATAGGAAAGAGCTATTCATCTGACCAAGTTTGCTTGAAGTTGTTGGGTATACAGAGTAAATTCAATTCAATTCAACTTGCTCACAAGGCTGATAGGATTCTCTTGATCCACTGAACAGATGAGTGGAGAAAGGGTTTGTGGGCTGCTCGTTTGACACAAGTTAGTTTTATTAGACTTCATTTTCACTTTGTTTTTTACTGAGATGTTTTAATTGGTTCATTAGAGATGGCTTTATTCAGTAGTGGGTTGTAAATCCCGTCGCTACTTGTTTGCTCATGCGCACGTGTGTGTGACACTTCTGCGCATGCGCAGAAGCGTCCCGGGTGGGTGGGCGGAGCCTCCCGCTGCCGCTACCGGTTTGCCGAACCAGGCCGAACCGGGAGCAACCGGTTTCAATTCATATTGAATTCAATTCATATATATATATATATATATATATATATAAGGCAGAAAATGAACATGCAAGAAAATATAATTTATAGTTCTGTATTTCCCTATTTATATCCTTT